>JANAVB010042819.1:3543893-3607103 GCA_029216955.1 Iris pallida
TATCATCAAGCACATGGGTGTATGATAGCATGTGGAGGTGAAGTAGACACCTCCATAGGGTGCACCTCACCTCCCTCATCCTATATATATATATATATATATATATATATATATATATATATATATATATATATTGGCTAGAGGGTGAGATATAAACGCATCTGTTTCAGGGACAGCCCTGGCCAGGGCGACCGTCCAGGCCCACGAATTAGGAAATGTCTAAAAATAAGTTTTTTAATATATTAACCTTTGTAATATGTTTAATATTAGTGTTCATACAAAATAACAAAGTAACTTACTTAGTTAATGGCTTTCTCTTATAACATATGTAAAGGCCATGAGTTCAGGCCTAGTGGAGGCTACACACCCACCACACATAAGAGTGAGCATTATTCGTATTAGACCGAAAATTGAACCGAACCGAATAAGAGATTAGGTTCGATTTCAAATAATTCGGTTCGGTTTCGTTTTCAAAATACAAATTATTTTATTCGATTTCGTTTTGGATTTGGATTTCGGTTTCGATTCAAAACCGAAAATCGAAAACCGAATAAGAATTATATAATTATATAAATCCCTCATTTAAAAATGTGTATATTTTAAAAAGAACAATTCTATGTATGTGTTTGAATTACATTTTGATAATTTGACAACTAGTTTAACTTTGTGTGTAATTTTGAAATTCTAATAAATGTGTGTATAAAAATTATAATTTTTAATATAATTTAACCATGTTCGAACTTTGGGTTCGACCCATTAATTTCAACAGAATAAACTGAAATTATTATTCGGTTCGGTTCGATTTTAGTTATGAATATTTAAAATTTGGTTTATTCGATTTTGGCTAATTCGGTTCGATTGAAATGGAATAAACCGAACGCTCACCCCTACACATTCTCTCTCTCTTTTAGGATCACCCCCTCCCTAGGGGAACAGTGCCCTAACCTAAGACATATATAATATCCCCTCCAACAGTCAATTAGATCTATTAGATATCTTGAGAAAGCCAAGTAAACAATGTGTACTGTTGTTTTCCAGAAGAAGACACCAAAAAGGCCCTCATTGTTTGGTATGCTATCCCAAAAGAGAGCACAGAAAAGTCGAAACCAACAAACACAAATCTGGAATTCCCTTTACCGTGTTGCCTTTCGGCCATGCCATGTTGCATAAAATGATAGCTATATATAACACACACACACACACACACACACACACACACAAACACACACACACACAAAAACAAAAGAAGTTTGGCCCCAAAGCTTTCCTGTGTGAACCCTCATTTCCTAGATCTAGGGTCTTTTAGTTCACTGTAATGTAATCTTAATTGTAATATAATCGAATGAAAAAAAAAATCAATTCCACTGCAATTATAATTACATTACAATGAATCAAACGGGATCCTAGTGTTCTAGAGTAGCTAGAATCAAACCAAATCATGGAAAGATTAAAAAGGAGATTACAGACCAAATTGAATAGTTAGTTACTTTTCATTCAGATACCAGGAAAATATTTGAGAATCCATAATATTAAGCATGATATAGGTAGTAAATGGAGACAAAATCAGTTATATATATATATATATATATATATATATATATATATATATATATATATATATAGCAATTGATCTCCAGCCTAGTGGTTAAGAGAAATGCATGTGGCCCAAGTGGTCAGGAGTTCGAGCCCCTATGTAAAAAATTGTTGGAAAATAAGTTAAATTTAGTACATATTCAACATGGAAAACAGACGCAACCAAACAAGAAGAATACCTCTCACCTTAACCATATGAGTTAGAAAAAAATATTTGACTATAACTGGATAATATTTTTATTATACGTTATTATACGTGCAAAGCACGTGCATTTACTAGTATATATATAAGGGGGCTTCAAAACGGCTCAAGATGTAGTCATCTAAGTCGTATGTATATCATGGACTATTTTATTTCGTAAAAATTACGGAAGATAAAAATTCTTCCACATCCACCATTTTCTTAAAAAAAATTAGGGATAAAAACTAACTTTTTTTTTCTTTAGTCGGTACAAATATCTATTTAAAAACTAATTTAAAACTATTTAAGAACTAAATTTAAAAGAAAAAAATATCAGAAAATATTTAAATTGTTTAACAAATCTTAAGTCAAATATATTTAAATATTTAAACTATTTTTCAACAATATATATATATATATATATATATATATATATATATAGAGAGAGAGAGAGAGAGAGAGAGAGAGAGAGAGAGAGAGAGAGAGAGAGAGAGTTGTGAACGGCAAGGCACCCCGCGTGGAGGGCGTGGGTCGAGCCTCCTCGGGAGTATGCTCCCAAGCTCTATTAAGAAGTGGACACCCAAAATATACTTTATATATATATATATATATATGGAAATGATAACTAGTTTCCCGGAATCGTATATATATGCTAATGACCCAGAGTCTAGTGGTAGTGGTGAGGCTTGCAGTCCGAGTGGTCAGGAGTTCGAATTCCAGTGGGAGCGATTCTGAAACTAGTTACCATTTCCAAAAATATATCTCCTCTATTGTATTATTCCTAAATAACCTTTAAAAAAAGAATAAAACTGAAAAGAAACACATTTTCTTCTCTATTTCTAGGATTCACTACCTTTTCTTTCTTTCTCTTTTTTTCATTTTAGATTTGCTAATTAAAATTTTGATAACAACATAAGCTTTCTCCTCCCATCTATTCATGTATCTTCCTTTAATATCTTTAAAAATTTTGGACTATATATATAAGCCAATGACCCTCTAGCCTAGTGGTAGTGATGAGGCATGCGGCCTGAGTGATCAGGAGATCGATTACGAAGGGATCGTTTCCCACTTTTTTTACGTTTATTTAAGGTGCACCCCACAAGTTAACATGAATGTATGACACCTCCCACTTTGGACGGTTTCTGTCTAAAACGAACGGTCAAATTTTTTTTTGACGAAAATGTCCTTATCTTCTTTTGTGTGTTTTCCCTCCCCGTCACACGTGGCTGCACCCCCCCCCCCCCCCGGCCGTGCTCGGCCCCCCTCCACGGCGTCGCCGCACTCCCCCCCTCCCCGACCCTCGCCGCACTCCCCCCCTCCCCGACCTCGCCGCACCCCCCGGCCATCACCACTACCACCATCACAACATCATCACCATCACCATCATCATCATCACCACCACCACCATCAACCATCATCACCGCCCCCCTCCCGCTCCGCCCCCTAGCCCCCACCGTCACCGCCGCCGCCGCCGCAGCAGCAGCAGCAGTAGCGCACGGCAGCGCGGCGGCGGGTGGGGGCTAGGGGGCGGAGCGGGAGGGGGGGGGGGGGGGCGGTGATGATGGTGGATGATGATGATGATGGTGATGATGTTGGTGATGGTGGTGGTGGTGATGGCCGGGGGGGTTGCGGCGAGCTCGGGAAGGGGGGGGGGGGGGGAGTGCGGTGACGCCGTGGAGGGGGGCCGAGCACGGCGACGCCGTGGAGGGAGGGCCGAGCACGACGGAGGGGGACGAGACGAATAGTTGACGCGGGGAAGAAGAGAGCAGATAGGGGGTATTTTCGTAAAAAAAAATTGGTCAACGGGGTTGACTGTTCGTTTTGGACTGAAACCGTCAAAAGTGGGGAGTGTCATACATTCATGTAAACTTGTGGGGTGCACCTTAAATAAGCGTAAAAAAAGTGGGGTGCCACTCAAATTTTCTCAATATATATATATATATATATATATATATATATATATATATATATATATATATATATATATATATTGATATATATATATATAATTTTAAATATTTAAATTAATTTTTGATAAGATTCGAGAAAAGAAAAAAATAATAATTTAACATGCAATGCATGTGCATCTTTTAGTATGTATATATGTATATATATCCGCTTAGTCAATTTAGTTGCTAGAGAAAAAAAAAACGTTGATAATTTGTTTACTCCCATCATAATTGGTAAGAATAATCCATTTCTTGTATAATTCAACCCATCTAGTCAGATTATGTTATGTCACCACCTGCTAGCCACTAAACAATATGTTGAAAGCAAACTTACCGGTCGGAGGCGACGAAGTCCCTAGGGATCGACCTCTTCTTAACGGTCACATTATACAACAGTTGCAACTCTTCTAGACTACAATCCAACGTCATCTTTATTTTCTCCTTAGTTTTTGGCAGTTGGGCTCCATCGTTACTGGGCTGCCCACAGCCTCGGAGAAGGGCTGGAACTTGGCCCACACTTTAGCCCGTCTGCGCCGGAGACTCGCATAAAACCTAATATGGAAAATCGATTTATTACTTTAGTATTTGTTACAATATTTTATTTTTCTAAATTTTTTTTTTAATGAAGAACATGGAAAATCAAACTTCTAAAAAAAATCATCAAAAATTATTTGACTTGAATTAATACTTTTTTCCTACCTCCATACCTTTTACTTGTATACTACTTATGTACGTGCCCATTAAATTTTGGATGCTGGATAAAAAAAAATGATAAAATTTAATCGACAGATACTAAACTAATGAATTAAGTGGGTACATTTAGGACTAGTTGGCTCTCGTTTGAGTTGGCAAACTATAAATATCAGCTCTACAAAAATGAAATATACAACAACACTTTGATTGTTACTACATTAGAAAGTTTTTTCCTCCTCCTCCTTCTTCTTCTTTCTTCTTCTTCTTCTTCTTCTTCTTCGAGTAACCTGGTATGCCTCTGCAATTTGTTTGAACTTTGCTTCGGCGACTCCATCGTCGTCGCGGTTCTTGTCGGGGTGCCATTGCATTGCGAGTTTCCGGTAGGCCCTCCTCAGTCCTCACCTCCTCCTCCGTCGCGTTACTTTCCAACTTGAGCACCCCTTAGCAATCCATTAATTTTAATTCCTCAGCCTGCATCTCTCTAGCTAGTAGCTACAAATTCCATGGTCGCTAATGCGGTTATATATGTACATACTTTAACCCCAAAAAAGACCCAATTAAACAAGGGGTCCATGGACGTTTGATGGACATCTCATTTTAATGAAGGCTTGGACATCAGAGACAAGACGTGAGAGGGAAGTGCTACACTCGGTGTTGGTCTAGATCCAGTTTTCCAAACTTCCCCACCTCTATTGGAGTATTCCTATGATCGAACTCGCTAGCTAGATTGGCAAACCTATCAAGCCATATGAGAGAACCAATGATAGGCTTTGCTAGGGTGTTTGTGGAAATCGAAGCATGCATGGATCTACTGTCCCACATTGGATATGATGTCCCGTATGGGGATGTCCCATCTGGGGAAGTCTTTATTCAGAAAGTCGAATATGAGTGGGTGCCACCGAATTTATGTCACTACCAAAATAAGTTATATTGGCGACGACATTAGCGACTCCGGCTAAATACGTCGCTATTTTTTGTGTATTTAGCGACGTATCAAAGTGATATCGCTGAACGTCGTATTCAGCGACGTTTAGCGACTTATAGTCCTTTATTAATATTGGACTTGTTTTTATTTGTTGTGTTGGTGACCCATTGTTGGGTCTTTATGCATTTGTTGGTGACCCATTGTATCCACCTGACTATTTCTTGTCTTTCTAATCGTTCGATTCTATTTATTTGATTATTGGTAGTACATTATTATTATTTGTCTCTATATTGGTTTACCGGTGTTGAGTGTTCCACCGAAGGGGTCGACAAACCCAGAAAATTCTACGGAGGGTTGCTTCGGGTCTATTATTTGTAAACTGAAACTCTAAATGAAGGTACAATATTTTTAATGTAACTGTTATTTATGTGAAATGTATACTGCATTCTGTTTTTTTTTATATTTTTTTTGGAATTAGCGACGTTTAGCGACGGTCAGCGACGCATATATACATCGCTAGAACGTCGTAAAACTGAGAATTAAAACGTCGCTAATCGTCGCTGAACGTCGCAGATATGTTGACGTGGCAAACTGTACATGTCAGCAAATCTAGTATCCAAACGTCTGTATTCAAGTATCGTAACGTCGCAAAACGTCGCAAAAATGATTATATTGCAACAAAAAAATTACCAGATATTTTAGTACCCCGCTTTCGATAGGCGACGAAACTTCATAATATGCTTGCGCCGAGTCAGATAGGTCGAAAACTTAGATGGCCATCTGACTCGATCGCTAAGCTTGGTAAACGATAACGCCTTGCGGCATCGATTCAAATCGATTTGGACGGAAGTTACGAGAATCGATCCAACTAATGGAACAACTTCTGTTGGAATAAGTCCTAGATGCAGCGGACTGCGCCTCGGCGAGTGAGCTCTCTATAAGAGTCCCTTCGACAGGACCGGACCACTGTATGGTTTTCTTGGAGCTTTTGCCGCTGGGTTTTGATGAAGTGCTTTCGCGTCGTTTTTATGGATGCAATTACAAATTTCGAAGCAAGAGAAAAAAGGAATTCTACCAAAGTGTTGGTGCCATTGCAGGATCTCGCGTAACTAAAGCTTGACGTTGCGAAGCGCTTCGACGATCGACACGAAGCAAAGTAATTGGTGGGTGATTCGACCCCTTCTTTTCTACTCTGTCCTGCCAATTAATTTCTTGCCTCGAATTCATTCAAATCGAACGATGCCAAGTTAATTGCATGCCAATCCACTAAGTTCAAGAACTCGAGAAAAATGTATCGATTTAGAGTAATTCACTCTGAAAATACAAGTCTATCACATAAACCAGAAAGTTTAAGGTTCTAGTAAAAAGATAGACTATTTTGCGTGCTGCAAAATAATATGAAACGTCGATCATGGGTTATGATGCCTCGGACAATTTGGTGCCTATGGGACGCTAAATCGGGAGTACGGCTTTGGGGAAAATGAATCGTTGTATGAGTTGGGGGAAATGATAATGCCGTTCAATACTGTCCGCGCTATACAAAACTGTTGCATATGTTAAATTATTCACGCATTGGCATGGTCATGGACAGCTTGTACACAAGTTGATTTTTCCTCGAATCTGTATCCGGGGTATCGGAATCGAATCGACCTAGGGGGAATGAATAATCGTGCTTCGGCACTGATGCATTGCGGGACCGTCAGTCAGGCTTGCAACCTAGACTGAGCGGGCCGAAATGCCGTTGAGATAGTCCCACGTGATGTGTAACATCAATGACCGCATATAAGATAGTAGCATGCTCACCTATTGTCTTATGCATGTGTAAATATTATCTCTGTTTTCATGCAGGGACGAAAGCACGGCCGTGGTAAGAAATATGATAAACTGATATGTTTCACTGTATGCTTTATTACTCAAAGATGGCTATCGAATATGAACTGAATTCATTTAGTTCTAATAGAAAGACAACTCTAAAGCATGCTTACCCTAACAATCAGAGTCGGTTTAGATGAGTGGGTTCGTCTCGTCCACTTAGCAAGTGTGCTAATCCCATTCTCCTAATTTTCCCAGGTGCGGCGGACGCTCTCAACTAAACTGAAGCTGAAGTGCGGAGAGGCATTTTGAAGCTCTTCCTATGCTGAAGTATTTTGAAGCCAATTCAATCGACGACTTATGTATAAAGAGACGAATGTATGGAACGACAAGCGTTAGTTCAGGCAACTTATCGAGTGTGTTTCTTTCTGTTTTCAATCAATGTAGCCGCAACAGCATCCAATGTAATTACGACTTGCACTTCGTTGCAAGCTATGAATGAAAAGTATTCTATCTTCCTATACTGCGTCTTATATTCTGATGTGATTTGTGAAGTTTTAACTTGGCGTATTAATATAAAAAGCAACGTAACGTTCTTACCTTGTACGAGTACAATTCCAGACTCGTACGTCCACGCCTTAGCGAGGACGATCGAATCAGCAAAGTAACACCGGGGATGAACGGTTTGTCGACTCGGGGCGTAATAAATTGGTATCAGAGCACAGTTATGTTCCTCGGATTTTCGAAAGATGTTTCATTATTGGAATGTCCATTACGATGGCTCGATTGAATGCTTGTCGACATGCTGCGTGAAATAAAAGTTCCATACAGGTAAGCCCGTAAATATTTTCGAAAAATACTAACGGGTTTACTCTGTTTTGTAGGAATAACTAAGAAAAGTAACAATCTCGGCACAACAACCCAAACCGTGGATAGTATGTCGAGCACAAAAAGCACTGGCCATAGCGAGACGACTATGGAGAAATGCTACAGTTGATGGAACTGCAGCAGCAACAGCTTCAAATACAATTCAAAGCCCAATTTGATGCGCAGCAGAAGCAGATGAACGCCCTGACTCAGATCGTGAACAGAATGGCGGGCAGTACCAAGGCAACTGACGAAGTACCCGAGGAGAAGCAAGGTGATCAAGAAGAAATGAGGAAGAAGAAGCTCAACCGCAAATGATAAATTATTCTTCTTTGTTCAAGGCAAAGGAGTTTTGCAAGATGAACCCACCAAAATTCAACGGCCGAACATTGCCTGATGTGATCGTGGGATGGCTCGCGAAGATGGAGGACCTGTTTAATCTGCTTAGCATTGAAGGATCCCAGAGGGTAACTTGTGCGGCGTTACAGCTGCAACTGAGGGCCTACGACTGGTAGGCAGCTAAGAAGCAGAAAATCTACGAAGCCGATACAGACGCCACGATTTCCTGAAAAATATTCAAGGAAGCTTTCTTCGAACAGTACGTTCCTCGTACCGTCCGTCAACAAAAAGAAGACAAGTTCATGACGCTGCGACAGGGAAATATGTCTGTCGACGATTATGATTCGAGCTTCTCAAAGCTGGCGAAGTTTGTCGGCGCTTCCTGTCCAACAAAGAAGCATGGTGTGAACGCTTCCAACAAGGCCTAAATGACGAACTGCGAAGGGACGTCATGAATCAAAGGTGTCGAACATACCGTGAATCCTATAATGCCACTCTTGATAGTGAGCATATCTTTGGCCGTATGTCGAGTAGAGGCATCCGTAACCACTTCAACAAGCGTCCTAACGATGCCGGGGGATCGGGAATAACAAAACATCCGAACAGATTCAATGACCGAGGCCATGGCAGTTGACACTGCACCAGGTGCGGTAGGCGTGGGCACCGAACCGTCGATTACGTCACGAGGTCTTGCTACAAGTGTGACGAGGTAGGCCATATAGTTACATATTGCCCGCAAAAGTTCCGAATCAACCCAACCCACCAAGGAACGTTTCGAATCCGCATAAAGCGCCGATACTGCAAGGCATAAATGCGGTGCCCGTCAACCAGCAGAACCAATGCCACGGAGCTCAAGGCCGAGTTTGTGCCTTAACTCGGGACGTGGCGTTTGCGTCCGATACTATTGTAACAGGTATATTACTCTACAAAAATATACCTGCTCGAGTACTATTTGATTCGGGTGTGACGCATAGCTTTATATCTGCTGATTATGCAAAAGAAATAAAATAACACCATGCAATCACTAGATATGAATATTAGCGTTAGCACTCTGTCGGAAGTCGATATGCCTGCGAACTTTATTTGTTGGGATGGCCATATTTGCATCGGAGAAAGAAATCTATTCTTAGATGTTGTCGTACTAGACATCAAAGAGTACGACATAATCCTGGGCATGGATTGGTTGGGCGCTTGTCATGCAACGATCGAGTGCACGGAGAAGAGAGTTGTATTTCGTCTTTCTGGCGAGATAGAGTTCTCATATTCGTGCGATACGGTCTCGAAGATGGCAATGATGGTATCGGCAATATCGGCGAGGCGTATGCTGCGTGGGATACTTGGCATCAGTTCGAGACACGCGGAAGGATAATACAAACATAATGCTGACTGATGTTGCGGCAGATTTTCCCGACGAGATGCCCGGGATGCCGTCGGATCGAGAGATAGAATTCAGCATCGACACCTTTTCGGATACACGACCGATATCAAAGGCGCCTTACCGAATGGCTCCAGCAGAACTGAAGGAGCTGAAGGTGCAATTACAAGAGTTGCTAGACCGCAGATTTATTCGCCCTAGCGTCGCTCCGTGGGGAGCTCCCGTATTGTTCGTGAAGAAGAAGGATGGATTGATGCGGCTATGCATCGACTATCGGAAACTCAACAAGGCGACCGTGCGGAACAAGTATCCTTTGCCATGAATCGACGACTTGTTTGACCAACTACAAGGCACGTCAGTATTTTCGAAAATCGATCTTCGTTCATGCTATCATCAATTGAAGATCAAGTCCGACGACGTATCGAAGTCTGCCATCCGCACTCGATATGGTTATTACAAATTCCTAGTCATGCCGTTCGGTTTGACGAATGCTCCAGCCGCTTTCATGGATTTGATGAAACGAGTCTTTCGACCTCAAATCGATAAATTTGTAGTCGTGTTTATCGACGATATCCTTATCTACTCAAAGAATCGAGAAGAGCATGCAGAGCACTTGAAGACGGTGTTGCAGACGCTGCGTGAAAACAAATTATATGCCAAGCAGAGTAAGTGCGAGTTCTGGATGAGTAGCGTGACATTCCTCGGACATGTAATCTCTGCCGAAGGTATCGCGGTGGACCCAAAGAAGATTGAAGCGGTGGTAGATGGAAATAACCTACCTCCACTAGCGACATTCGAAGTTTCCTGGGCTTAGCGGGCTACTACCGAAGATTCGTACGAAGCTTTTCAAAACTAGCGTCGCCTCTGACTCGCCTCACCCAGAAGGGAGTAGTATTTGAATGGAGCGTGTAGTCGTATTGTACGTTGTGCGCAAACGACGTATTTCGTAATTGCTTTTCGAGTACGAATATGGACGAGCGTACAAATTTTTAGAAAATATTTTAATTTAATTTTTATAAGTTTAAAATAATTTATATAATAAATACTTTGCTATCATACAAGAATTGCTAAGTTTGTTCTTTTCATTTTAAAAGAGCCTTCAACTATAATAATAAATATATTTTTATTGTATAATAGAAAATATATTATGTAAATATTATTTGTGCATACATATCATAATTATATTACCTTATTTTTAAATAAATAGTATAATTTTTGAAATTATTATTATTAGTATTTTTGGAAAACATATTTTCGAAATATTTGTGACAATTTAAATTTTGATTTGATTCCATGGATACATTTAAAGAGTAAACTAATATCTATATTTGAAATTGATTTGATTTTTAACTAAAAATTTAATTAGATTTAAATTAAATTTGTATTTGGATTTGGATTTAATTGATTTAAATTACGAATTATCTATTTTTGGGTTTAATCTTTTCCTAATCCTATCCAAATTGGGAATTCCCACATCCTATAAATAGGCAGGTACTCTTCCATAAATTTTTATCATCCACAAATTTCTCTCCACCCAAAATTGTCATGCATCGTGTCTGTGTCTACCGTTTTTATTCCATATTATACAAGTACATCAAATCCCGTGTCGGACACATCCCGACACAAATCAAATCCTAAGACCTACGACCTCTCCGCCGTGAACTCCAGCGCGCAGCGCGCCCAGCCCTCGCGGAGCCACACCGCCGCGCCCGGGGAGCGCCGGCAAAGGAGCCCCTTTTCCGAGCCTCCTCCTTCGCCGACTCTCCGCCTCTCCCCGTTCCTCTCCCGACCGCCTCTCCTTCCCTCCGTGAAAACCCCTCTCCAAACGAACCCCCGCCGCGACCGAGTTCCCTCTGCCCTTCGTCGAACCCTGTCCGATCTCTCCGTCGTCAGCCGCCGCAGCCTCCAGCGCCGCCGCCGTTGGAACCCTCCGTCGCGTCAGATCTTCCTCTCTCTATCATCTCCCTCATCTCCTCCCACGCTCCCTCTCCTCGTCCACTGCCGCCGATCTCCTCGCCCGCCGTCGGCCGACAACCTTCTCCCAATCCCGCTTCTCCGCTCGTCTCTCTAACCCATCTCTCCTTTGTCCCCTTCCTCACTTATTTTCTCTAATCGACTGTTCTCAGCAATGAAGAGAGCACAACAGCGTTTAATATTTTTTTTTGGTTTATTGTTTTTTTCTTTCTCTTCTTCTTTTAGTATATGTATTTTACTATCATTATTTATTATTATTGTTATTATTATATTATTATATTATTATATAATAGTTTATTGATACTATCATTAGTGTCACGCCCCGCTCCCGCAAGAGCGATCGTCCTCGCTAAGGCGTGATGCCGCACGGGCCTAGGTTGCGCCCGTGCAAGGCTATGTTCAGAAACGGCCGATTTGAGCTAGGCCACAGAGTCGCACAGAGTGTCCCCATTTGCAGCGGAAAGTAAATGAACACAAGTTTGAAGCGAATTCAATCTCTTTATTGATATTCAAAAAGTTTACAAGCGGCGCTAGGCCGATATTACAAATTGCTCAAGCTCTCTCTCTCTGAAACATAAAAGGCGTGCCAAGTAGCTTACAAGATGGAATGATACATGGCGATGTTCCAATACATTATGTCCTGTATATGGTGCTCCAGCTCCTTGCAACGCTCCAAGGCTCAAGAGATAGCTCCGCGCCTTAGCACGTACGAGGAAAGCTCCGCACCCGCCGTCGTCTCCTGCTTCCTGCAAGCAGACTGTGGGGTTATTAGTACATTGTTATGCACTGGTGGGGAGGCTAGCCCCACAACGCCATCATTACCCAACACGTTCCATTTACTTTTGTGTATCTCTATCATTCATTGTCTTTCTAATCTTGCCTTAGGGTCAATTTTCATGGCATATATTATAACCTATCCCGTGTTGCCAATTTCAAGTGTCGCATGGAAATACATGCACGACTTACCGATACTTACCGTCCGGCCTTCCCTGTTCCAAGTAAACCAAGTTAGACAACAGTTTATATAAATTTTCAATATCGAGAGACGTAACTCATGTGGACTTTCAATGTCAAGTGCGAGTCCCTGCCTCGGGTCCTAGCGCGTCGTAGGCGTGTTCTTTAACTCATTTGTACGACGTATTCATTATCATTTGGAGTGATACATTTCAAGTCATTCAGTAGGCACTTGTTCATTTAACTTAGACTACTTTGATTTCAATGCAAAGACTTGCACGTGGATTGCCACCAGCAAAGCCCACCTAATCTATATGCATCGGTCGCTGGCATCACAAGCCATCCTGGACATATTCTCCTTGGTATTTTCTTACCTATCATGGCGTGCGGCTGGTACACCCTGATAGTCTCTTGAAAAATACCCTGCACTTACGTCTCCTGGTGGCCAAGCCCCCCCCCCCAGTTAAGCCCGTAAGCCCCTTTTGATTCCGTCCGGACCGACAAGTTCTTCACACTTTGACCATGCCGCGGAATCCCTTTCTCTTTACGGCACAGCATACGCCACCCCTCGCTCGTACCATTTGTCTACGACCATTTCGTATTAACTTTTCTTTTTAACATAACGGCTGTCTCTGAGCCGTAGGCTAACCCTTAGCCTTCTTACGTTATCGACCAGGTTGGCGTCCGTACAGCGCGGGTAGCGAGCCCCGTTGCACGTGCCCGTCACACCTGTCGCTAACCATTCTTTCCTTTCTTATCTTTCATTCATTTTTTTTCTTTCTTTCTTTCTTTTACTTGTTCGTTCGTTCATTGGTTCTTTCATATATTCGTTCATTCATTCGTTGATTCATTCATTCACTTATTTATTCATACATTTTGCAACTCCCTGTGAGGGAGTCGCCTTGGCGACCCATTGGTCCCATAGCCTTTCAATGTTGCTAAACTCTACGTCAGAACGACTATGTTGATAGTCTTTCCGTTTCATTGTTGTAAACCATTCATTGTTTCATTGTTGAACGCAAGCTTGTGCCTTAGCACGAACGTGGGGCGCGGTACGAGAGTTCTCGTATTTTCCATGTTCCTTTCCATATTCTATACAAGCATTCAAGATGGGATTTATCCCTTAGCTAGGTGCGTTGGGTCATTTATTAGCATGCGTAGTGTTATCGCCTAGCGATTTTAGTGATAGTGTCCGTATTATTATGTGTCTAGGCTAAGCAAAGACGGATTCATCGGAGCCACCCACCTTAGCGATGTTTGCATCGGCCGAGCGATACTTCGAGTGCTCCTTTGAAAGTCTAAGTCTGGATTCATCTTGACGGACCAATGTAAGCCTTGCATCGATTCTTCATTAAGTCGATGCCAACTCTTCGGGTCGACGGCTCGTTTGAGTCGTTGCACTTGCCGTTTGAATCGGCGTTCCACTAGGGCGGAGCGGGTCATTACATAATACACCACTCAAAACAAGTCTCGTCCTCGAGACTTTCTGAGTGCGGGTCATCCTACCGTTCCTTTACTCATCGTCGTGTGCATACCTTAGACAATTCCTATCGAATGGCTTTACCGTTCGATGGCATCGAACTATACTCGATACCTTTCCAAGTTTCGTGTCGCATACGTTTGGTCGATTTTATTTAGTAACTTTTCATTCATTTTAGAGTTGATGGCACTTATTCAATTTAAGTGTTTCTTCGACTCGGTTGCTACTTCGACGTATCATAAGACTGAAATGGTCGCACGAGGTGCGTTGTAATTCTCAAACACGAGAGACGTAGGTTGAGGCTAACTCACTCATTCGTTCATGCGCATCACAACATCCACTTGCAGCTGCATTCGAGTTCATCATATCGCTGAGTTTGGATCGTGCACATATTCAAGGCGTCCCCCGTATACGTACATTTCAACCAAGCTTAGCGATTAGCGAAGTCGGACAAGCTACTCATGATAGTTTTGATTTGCCGATCGTTTTGCTAACTTCGATTTAAAACCGAACTTACGTGTGTATCACATATCGTTTATCTCGGTCCTCGAGATGATTCGATTCGCTTCTCAAGCGTTATTGTCCACAAAATCAGTATGATTTCTTCTTAGCGGGGTCGACCAAGCCTAAGTAATTTTCGTCCGATTCGAGACTAAGTATCGTACTATCATTGAGTACGTCTTCCGATCAACGATTCAATTCGTTATTCCAACTTTACTTGTGCATCATCCATTCCTATCATTCCCTTCGTTTGGGGCCATTCTCGCCGTCGTTCACGCACACTCTCAGTTCCCGTCCTACTCTAAGTCTTATTGTCCCAAGTCTATCGTCCATCCAGACGATACTGTAAATGCCATCGCACAGGTTCAATCACTCGGCATAGGGTCGTCCGCCTATCCGCTAGGTCAGCTCACAAGGTCATAGTTACAAGTCAAGTCCGTCGCTCATCGTACAAGGTTGTTGCACGACGCTCGCCCCAAATCCTATGGTCAAACCATTTGTTTGCTTGTACGGGTGTTTCTACCCAAGCTCGCGTCACTCAGATTTCTAAAATCGAGCACGATCACCTAATTTACATCAAGACTTACGTTGCACATACTCAATTCCGTTCAATCACCAGTTCTAACCAATTCGTATATTCGATCACGAGGTCATCCAGCTCGTCAATACATTGCGCCCCAATCTCACGCGAGTCCGATTATCCACGACGGTTCATGAATCCATGCATGCTCCTGCGGAATAATCATTCTCATCGGGGCATAACTCTTGTTTGAGTTTTAGACTAACCCATTCTCGATACGCGGATTGGACCTACTCAATCCTCAAGTTCAATCTTTCAAGCACATAAATTCATTCTCGAGTCCACCTTCGCGTCAAACCACAAGTCGAAGCATACGAATTGCCACGCCATGCAAGTACCAATCACTCCCGCTGTACGAATCGCCATACCAGCGCTCACGCGAAGTGATAGCCCTAGTCGGCGTGACGCATGTACGAGGCTGAAGTTGCGCTCGCATAAGACAAGAACATCAACGTTGTGGTTATCGACGAAGCAAATCCAAACATTCCATTTCCTCCAAGCCAAGATCTCTATTCGATAGTCCGACCGTCATGCGTTCAACTAAAAATTCCTCGAGCCAAGTCTATCTTTTCCTCGACACATTTTTAACATCCCAAGTATAGCATCCAACGGAACAATGACATTTGTACGACCATCATTCGCCGAGTCAGAGTGCCCCCGAGTTATCGCATATCGATCTTTGATATGCCTCAATACCATCGACGATATGCGTAACCTGACGATCTTCCTTTGCAACCAATTTCGAGTCGTGCGACGATGCCGTTGTTCGAGTTGGATATTCCACAATTTCATTTAATATTCAAGATCAAGTTCCGTCGCTCTTCCTTAAGCTCATTTCAAGATCGTTGTTCTAAATCCCAAGTCACACTTTCTTTGAATCAATCCGAAATCGTACGCGCGATCCTCTAGGTTTCCTCGATCAAGACCATTCATTTTCATTCATCATTCCGAACCATTTTCTAACTCGCGTTGTCCATTGACAAGTTGTCCAAATGACATCTCGTTCGGGACATCGAAGTCACGACCAACTAAGCGTGACACGTTCTAGGGCTTTGTGCGATCGCATCGCCTCGCCGACATACCCATTCTATCCGTATATCCTTTAGTCTCGCTCGAACAATTTCTATGACGTCCATACACCACGCAGGGTTCGAGCCACTCGACTAGTCATCGACACTCATTTTTATTCTTCTCCGAGCCTATCACATACACCACTCGGATTCAAGCCATACGATCTAGTCCTCAATCACGTTCGCGTCATGCGCTAAGACATCCTTCAGATTCGTTTGACGAATCTCTAGCGTAATCGCTCACGTCGCCTCGACGTACTAAGTCGTTTGCACTAATCCTCAAAATCCAAGCCAATCTTTTGGGTACGCCTAAGCGTTAACTCGATAGCGTTCCTATCGATAGACACTCAAAGTGTACCTCTGTTCTCGATCGAGCGATACTTGATATCGCTCGCAACCCGATTGCACCCAAAAGTCGAGGTGCGCGACACGCGGACTAAGTTGTGCCGCATAACCATCTCATGCAGACTACATTCCGAGTTTGTACGCTAAATTGCTAGGGTCATCGTAGGACTAGTTAGGCATGCACGCGACATGTTAACTTTGCATGTGTTCTCTATCGAGTCAAGTTTAACATCGTTCGGCACAAAGGCCGTCGCCTATCGATCCCGTTCAACCGAGCACTCGTACGAGCTTTTGAAAGTATTAGACTTATTGTATGGAACATCCCAAGGCACAACGAGAGAGAGCGCATACTTCTTTTGTATCCAACGAGCTTTCAAAACTGAGAAAATCGAAATAAAGTCCAAGGACGTGAAGCCGTGCTCTGATACCAATCTGTCATGCCCCGCTCCCGCAGGAGCGATCGTCCTCACTAAGGCGTGATGCCGCACGGGCCTAGGTTGCGCCCGTGCAAGGCTATGTTCAGAAACGGCCGATTTGAGCTAGGCCACAGAGTCGCACAGAGTGTCCCCATTTGCAGCGGAAAGTAAATGAACACAAGTTTGAAGCGAATTCAATCTCTTTATTGATATTCAAGAAGTTTACAAGCGGCGCTAGGCCGATATTACAAATCGCTCAAGCTCTCTCTCTCTCTGAAACATAAAAGGCGTGCCAAGTGGCTTATAAGATGGAATGATACATGGCGATGTTCCAATACATTATGTCCTGTATATGGTACTCCAGCTCCTTGCAACGCTCCAAGGCTCAAGAGATAGCTCCGCGCCTTAGCACGTACGAGGAAAGCTCCGCACCCGCCGACGTCTCCTGCTTCCTGCAAGCAGACTGTGGGGTTATCAGTACATTGTTATGCACTGGTGGGGAGGCTAGCTCGCCCACAACGCCATCATTACCCAACACGTTCCATTTACTTTTGTGCATCTCTATCATTCATTGTCTTTCTAATCTTGCCTTAGGGTCAATTTTCATGGCATATATCATAACCTATCCCGTGTTGCCAATTTCAAGTGTCGCATGGAAATACATGCACGACTTACCGATACTTACCGTCTGGCCTTCCCTGTTCCAAGTAAACCAAGTTAGACAACAGTTTATATAAATTTTCAATATCGAAAGACGTAGCTCATGTGGACTTTCAATATCAAGTGCGAGTCCCTGCCTCGGGTCCTAGCGCGTCGTAGGCGTGTTCTTTAACTCATTTGTACGACGTATTCATTATCATTTGGAGTGATACATTTCAAGTCATTCAGTAGGCACTTGTTCATTTAACTTAGACTACTTTGATTTCAATGCAAAGACTTGCACGTGGATTGCCACCAGCAAAGCCCACCTAATCTATATGCATCGGTCGCTGGCATCACAAGCCATCCTGGACATATTCCCTTTGGTATTTTCTTACCTATCATGGCGTGCGGCTGGTACACCCTGATAGTCTCTTGAAAAATACCCCGCACTTACGTCTCCTAGTGGCCAAGCCCCCTAGTTAAGCCCGTAAGCCCCTTTTGATTCCGTCCGGACCGGCAAGTCCTTCACACTTTGACCATGCCGCGGAATCCCTTTCTCTTTACGGCACAGCATACGCCACCCCTCGCTCGTACCATTTGTCCACGACCATTTCGTATTAACTTTTTTTTTCAACATAACGGCTGTCTCTAAGCCGTAGGCTAACCCTTAACCTTCTTACGTTATCGACCAGGTTGGCGTCCGTGCAGCGTGGGTAGCGAGCCCCGTTGCACGTGCCCGTCACACCTGTCGCTAACCATTCTTTCCTTTCTTATCTTTCATTCATTCTTTCTTTTCTTTCTTTCTTTCTTTCACTTGTTCGTTCGTTCATTGGTTCTTTCATATATTCGTTCATTCAATCGTTGATTCATTTATTCACTTATTCATTCATACATTTTGTAACTCCCTATGAGGGAGTCGCCTTGGCGACCCATTGGTCCCATAGCCTTTCAATGTTGCTAAACTCTACGTCGGAACGACTATGTTGATAGTTTTCGTTTTATTGTTGTAAACCATTCATTGTTTCATTGTTGAACGCAAGCTTGTGCCTTAGCATGAGCGTGGGGCGCGGTACGAGAGTTCTCGTATTTTCCATGTTCCTTTCTATATCTATACAAGCATACATGATGGGATTTATCCCTTAGCTAGGTGCGTTGGGTCATTTATTAGCATGCGTAGTGTTATCGCCTAGCGATTTTAGTGATAGTGTTCGTATTATTATGTGTCTAGGCTTAGCAAAGACGGGTTCATCGGAGCCACCCACCTTAGCGATGTTTGCATCGGCCGAGCGATACTCCGAGTGCGCCTTTGAAAGTCTAAGTCTGGATTCAACTTGACGGACCAATGTAAGCCTTGCATCGATTCTTCATTAAGTCGATGCCAACTCTTCGGGTCGACGGCTCGTTTGAGTCGTTGCACTTGCCGTTTGAATCGGCGTTCCGCTAGGGCGGAGCGGGTCATTACAATTAGTATGGTCATCTTAATTTGTAAAATTTTATTTTGGGGCAAATTATTATATAAATTGCTTGTAACAAATTAGAGTACTTTGCTTGGGTTATTTTTCTAATTTGGGAATAGAAACCCTAAAAACATATTATTTCCAATTATATAAAAATATAAGTTCCTACTAAAAGTTTATTTTAAAGTTAGCCTAAAAACAATTTTATTTTATTTTTATTTTTCCTAGTATTTATCTAAAAACATATTTTGACTAATAAAATATATTTTCAAGTATTTATCAAAAAAATCTATTTTCACTAGTAAGTATAGTTTTCAAGAATTATAAGTATTTCTAGAAATCGTATATATAATTTATCAATTTTTCCTTTGATTTATCTCCTGTCCATGATCAATCCCACTTTTTCTATTCTCTCACCAATTCTAAACAACCTCCTATCGTTCCTAGCTAATTTGACCCTTCCGGACCCAATAGGACTGTCCGTGCCACCACCGAGGTCACCTTGTATAGTTGTTACCGAAGTCGCAGTTCGTGCCACCTTGATCATTGCAGCACACCAGGGCCTTACCAGGTAAGACACCTTGCCATTTGCTGTTTACTTATTTTAGCTCATATTTCATACATTGTTCATTATTTTCTTTATGCAAAATAAACTGTGATACATGGCATAACCTGTTAGAACTTACTGTTCAATTATATTTCCTGCTATGTATTATTTTTCTTACACATTAAACCTAGATTTAAGGGACCACCTTTGTGTGTTGCATTCATGGCCTTGACACGTTGTACCACGAAGTTGTGTGTCGTATGTAGAACACGGACGTGCGTGATTGGCTGGCCACCAGTACGTACAAGCCGTGCGATAGGAATAACCGCTAATAGAATTGCATGCTAGTTTTGACTTAGCGGTTATAGAGGTTTACTGTTGTAGATACAACATAGTAGGTATTGGGCGGGGAGGACAATTCCTTAGCGTATGGGCTTCGATGCACTTTTCCTTGTGACCCGGACTCTTCGCTGGAGATACGGGATTGATGACCCATGATTACTGACGGCCACTGGCGTTCTGCGGAACGTTATGCTCTTACTGATGGGGCCTCTGGTACCCCAAGGGGGGACCATGTCGATCCTATTCAGCCAGGGCCCATGCGTAGAAAGGATTGTTCTTAACTACATTTCACTTAGAACGGTTAGGCACCTTTATCCGTTAGGTACGAGTACTTTTGGTTTGGGTACTTGTATCTGACCGTGGCTTGGAATAATAACTTGTCGCAGATTAGTTCGTCACATCTTGTCCTTGTTTGGTTGTAGGTGTGACTTACTACTTCGATGAGAAGGTATTGAACCTTGTTGGGGTCCGGATACCATATTGGATTTATAGCATGGAAAGATACGTCACCGTGAATTAGTTTACCATCTTCTGTTCTTGTTTGGTTGGGGGGATGGTACGCTCGTTCAATAGGTGTGTATTGGACCATGTTATAATTCAATTAACTTATTTATTTGAGTAATATTATTCAGTTTATATGGCATGATATTATGTATCTTGTTACGTCCCTCTGAGGACCTGGTTATCTCTCCAGGTGTGTGCTCTTGTCTTTCGCAGGTGTTCTAGCTCTAGCCGTGATCATCGCTATTTCTTTGATTGTACTTGGATCGTCTTCGCTTCGTTCGCCAAAAATCATTTCTTACTCATGTATTTTTCCTTTACTTGTTGGTAGTGGATTTGTCTCCGTCCAACATATTATATCAAGACAATTCATTATCATTATATGATATCTTTTATTCATTTATTTTGTGTGGATGAGATTAGTTATGGTTCTACTACAATTTACAGCTTACGTATATTTATTATACGGCTGGCATGTCTACGTTCTTAATCCTACATATTTTAGAACTGGGGCGTTACATGTTTTTGTGGTGGCCCATGCAGGTCAGAATGAATTGTTTGGTTACTTTACCGTACCAAGCAAGCCTGCGAATATGATTAGAAGTCTAGGATCTCATCCACATACTTGACCTTTTTCCTCGATTCCATATTCGATCGACTCATCGATTGCATCTTGTTTGATTCCTCCTATCATTATCCTTATCCTTTCGTGCTTGCTTGAGATTGACCTTATTAGTTAGATGTCCCAAACACCCTTAGTTTAATCTTTTAAGTTGGGTAGAATACCCCATGACCTGACACACCCTTGACCATTAAAGAGAATACAAATAGCATTATTTTGACCATAGAGACTAGAAGAATTTAACCCATTTGGTCAACCAAGCCTTGGTCAATAAAACCATAGAATGATGGTATAGGAATAAACAAGACTTAGATCCTTATGACTCTTAGACCATTCATATTATTTTTATTCATCTATTATCGTGACTATATTTTACCATCTAGACTAATGATGCTAATGTAGCCTAGTTTTTGCAAGCTTAGCCTTTTACCAAGCTTGTTCGTGATATATGTTAATGGAGGTACCCCACTAACATATTGTCTATCAGAACCGGTGCATGATGGTCTGATCAACCAAGTGCACTTTGGTTCGCTTTTATCTATTATTCTACGTGGATGGAACTTAATTAAACTTGGCCTTTAGAATCCCATCCACGACTGCCTTGACAATTCTTTTGAAATTATTCGGTCGTCTTTGAACCACGTATTCGTATTCAATATCATCGTCTTCGAACTCTTTATTGCTTTCGCCTTCACCTATTTTAAAGGGACGAAGGCGTTATACTAGAACTTCCTATAGCCTTCCTAATGATTATGACCACTATCACTCGATATTGCTATATCTTCATCTTAAACTACTCATCCTTTTCTCGGCCCTATATTTACTCTCATGACCTTCTAATCACTTAAGTTAGGAGTGACCCAAATCGTTCTCTCATCATCGCATGTTTTAACTTTAAACCTTACTCATTTTCCTTCTTGAGCTAACCCATGGTTACCCTCGCCGTTATTGAAGTCGCGATTTCCTAATGCATGATTGCGTTGGACGTTGTGAATGATTATTCCTCCAATACCCCCTTGCGCCTTTCACCCCCTACTAATTCTTAATTTCGAGGATGAAATTCTTTTAAGTTGGGTAGGATGTAAAACCCCTAAATTTCTACTATATTTTTTATCGATTTTGGTACTGATTTAAAATTTTTGTATTGTACGTCGCGTAGTCGTATCGTACGTTGTGCGCAAATGACGTATTTCGTAATTGCTCGTCGAGTACGAATATGGACGAGCGTACATATTTTTAGAAAAATATTTTAATTTTAATTTTTATAAGTTCAAAATAATTTATATAATAAATACTTTGCTATCATACAAGAATTGCTAAGTTTGTTCTTTTCATTTAAAAGAGCCTTCAACTACTAATAATAAATAATATTTTTATTGTATACTAGAAAAATATATTATGTAAATATTATTTGTGCATACAATATCATAATTATTTATTACCTTATTTTTAAATAAATAGTATAATTTTTGAAATTATTATTACTAGTATTTTTGGAAAACATATTTTTGAAATATTTGTGACAATTTAAATTTTGATTTGATTCCATGGATACATTTAAATAGTAAACTAATATCTATATTTGAAATTAATTTGATTTTTAACTAAAAATTTAATTAGATTTAAATTGAATTTGTATTTGGATTTGGAATTAATTGATTTAAATTACGAATTATCTATTTTTGGGTTAATCTTTTCCTAATCCTATCCAAATTGGGAATTTTCACATCCTATAAATAGGCAGGTACCTCCATAAATTTTTATCATCCACAAATTTCTGTCCACCCAAAATTGTCGTGCATCGTGTCTGTGTCCACCGTTTTTATTCTATATTATACAAGTACATCAAATCCCGTGTCGGACACATCCCGACACAAATCAAATCCTAAGACCTACGACCTCTCCGTCGTGAACTCCAGCGCGCAGCGCCCAGCCCTAGCGGAGCCACACCGCCGTGCCCAGACCGGAGCGCCGGCAAAGGAGCCCCTTTCCCGAGCCTCCTCCTTCGCTGACTCTCCGCCTCTCCCCGTTCCTCTCCCGACCGCCTCTCCTTCCCTCCGTGAAAACCCCTCTCCCAAACGAACCCCCGCCGCGACCGAGTTCCCTCCGCCCTTTATCGAACCCCTGTCCGATCTCTCCGCCGTCAGCCGCCGCAGCCTCCAGCGCCGCCGCCGTTGGAACCCTCCGCCGCGTCGGATCTCCTCCTCTCTCACCTCCCTCGTCTCCTCCCACGCTCTCCCTCTCCTCGTCCCCGCCGCCGATCTTCTCACCCGCCGCCGGCCGACAACCTTCTCCCAATCCCGCTCTCTCCGCTCGTCTCTCTAACCCATCTCCTTTGTCCCCTTCCTCATTTATTTTTCTCCAATCGGCTATTCTCAGCAATGAAGAGAGCACAATAGCGTTTAATATTATTTTTATTTTTTGGTTTATTTGTTTTTTTCTTTCTCTTCTTCTTTTAGTATATGTATTTTACTATCATTATTTATTATTATTGTTATATTATTATTATTATTATTATTATTATTATTAATAGTTTATTGATACTATCATTAGTATGGTCATCTTAATTTGTAAAATTTTATTTTGGGGCAAATTATTATATAAAATTGCTAGTAACAAATTAGAGTATTTTGCTTGGGTTATTTTTCTAATTTGGGAATAGAAACCCTAAAAACATATTATTTCCAATTATATAAAAATATAAGTTCCTACTAAAAGTTTATTTTAAAGTTAGCCTAAAAACGATTTTATTTTATTTTTATTTTTCCTAGTATTTATCTAAAAACATATTTTGACTAATAAAATATATTTTAAAGTATTTATCAAAAATCTATTTTTACTAGTAAGTATGGTTTTCAAGAATTATAAGTATTTTCTAGAAATCGTATATATAATTTATCAATTTTTCCTTTGATTTATCTTCTGTCCATGATCAATCCCACTTTTTCTATTCTCTCACCAATTCTAAACCACCTCCTATCGTTCCTAGCTAATTTGACCCTTCCGGACCCAATGGGACTGTCCGTGCCACCACCCGAGATCACCTTGTATAGTTGTTACCGAAGTCGCAGTTCGTGCCACCTTGATCATTGCAGCACACCAGGTGCCTTACCAGGCAAGACACCTTGCCATTTGCTGTTTACTTATTTTAGCTCATATTTCATACATTGTTTATTATTTTTTTTATGCAAAATAAACTGTGATACATGGCATAACCTGTTAGAACTTACTGTTCAATTATATTTCTTGCTATGTATTATTTTTCTTACACATTAAACCTAGATTTAAGGGACCACCTTTGTGTGTTGCATTCATGGCCTTGACACGTTGTACCACGAAGTTGTGTGTCGCATATAGAACATGGACGTGCGTGATTGGCTGGCCACCAGTACGTACAAGCCGTGCGATAGGAATAACCGCTAATAGAATTGCATGCTAGTTTTGACTTAGCGGTTATAGAGGTTTACTGTTGTGGATACAACATAGTAGGCATTGGGCGGGGAGGACAATTCCTTAGCGTATGGGCTTCGATGCACTTTCCCTTGTGACCCAGACTCTCCGCTGGAGATTCGGGATTGATGACCCATGATTACTGACGGCCACTGGCGTTCTGCGGAACGTTATGCTCTTACTGATGGGGCCTCTGGTACCCCAAGGGGGACCATGCCGATCCTATTCAGCCAGGGCCCATGCGTAGGAAGGATTGTTCTTAACTATATTTTACTTAGAATGGTTAGGCACCTTTATCCGTTAGGTACGAGTACTTTTGGTTTGGGTACTTGTATCTGACCGTGGCTTGGAACAATAACTTGTCGCAGATTAGTTCGTCACATCTTGTCCTTGTTGGTTGTAGGTGTGACTTACTACTTCGATGAGAAGGTATTGAACCTTGTTGGGGTCCGGATACCATATTGGATTCATAGCATGGAAAGATACGTCACCGTGAATTAGTTTACCATCTTGTCCTTATTTGGTTGGGGGGATGGTACGCTCGTTCAATAGGTGTGTATTGGACCATGTTATAATTTAATTGACTTATTTATTTGAGCAACATTTATTCAGTTTATATGGCATGATATTATGTGTCTTGTTACGTCCCTCTGAGGACCTGGTTATCTCTCCAGGTGTGTGCTCTTGTCTTTCGCAGGTGTTCTAGCTCTAGCCTTGATCATCGCTATTTCTTCGAGGATGATTGCACTTGGATCGTCTTCGCTTCGCTCGCCAAAAATCATTTTTTTACTCATGTATTTTTCCTTTACTTGTTGGTAGTGGATTTGTCTCCGCCCAACATATTGTATCAAGACAATTCATTATCATTATATGATATCTTTATTCATTTATTTTGTGTGGATGAGATTAGTTATGGTTCTACTGCAATTTATAGCTTACGTATATTTATTATACGGCTGGCATGTCTACGTTCTTAGTCCTACATATTTGGGACTGGGGCGTTACAACTAAGCTTGTGATAACCCTAGTTAGTTAAAGTATCAAGCCGTACTCATTGCTTGGCCGTGATTGATGGATGGAGTCCCATCTAGTCTTGCCTAGGCAAGACCAGTACATGGTTATTTCAGCACATTACTGTTATGCTTTACTCTTGTCGATACTTGGTTGGAGACTAAGCTCTGTTCAGGTGAAGGGTTACAACCCCAGTCCTTATTTGGTTTACGGGTTGTAACTTGGCTACCGGAATAGTCCCTTAGTTGTCTTATCATTTATCACCTTATTTTCTCTAACTCATGTCTTTTATTATCCTTTATGTCTCATGTGCTAATATGCTGGTTTTAGTTCTTAAATGAAGCCTCCCTTGTGGCACTTGCACTTTTTGGGGTCTGACTCTGCTGGTTTTGTATGGCCAGATTTCGGAGTAGTACCCGAGGATCTTCCAGCCTTCCAGCCAGATGGTGAACACTAGGCGCAACCCTTGCAATGAGTGGATTTTATTTTGCTCTCCCACTCTAATTATAAAATTATTCTTTTGAGGCATTTAGCCGCCGAGCTAGTGTTAGCTCGTATTGAATTTACATTCCTGTCTGCCTAAGGGCTGTAACATGATTGACAAATCCTAGGATTGATCATGTATGACTTAAACTCTTGCTAGTTCTCGTATTTTGTATGACTAGCTTCATGACCATCTGAATATGTAATGTTTGGGACACCTTACTTTGTATGTCAGACGATCTATCATCTTGTTACATTTACTTGCTTGCTTGAGATTGAGACACTAGGCTAGTTCTTGACCCTAAGAGACTAATGACTTGTAGTAAACCCTCATGCATCTAGACAGCCGTGACCGTAATGCGAGGTAGGATTTACTTCAATGTACGTAGCTGGCTGTGTCTGTCCCCTGCTCTCAGTATTCTGGTTCTGGGGCGTGACACGGTTTAAGTGGTAGCCCATACAGGTCTTGTAAATCAAGATGTGTGAGGGTTTCACTGAATAGATGTCTCAATCACCACTCACCCTTGATCTTTACTCGTGTCTTCTAATCTTTCTGAAATCTTTGAAGAACAAATAGGCAACTCTAGAGGGGGGGGGGGTGAATAGAGTTTATGACAATAATGTCCAATTAAAAATTAAACTCTTTCACCAATAGTAAATAATCAGAGTAAATGCTGAAATAGTAAAGAGCAAGAAAGCATACACAAACACAGCCGATTTTAACCTGGTTTCCCTCGTGGAGGACTAGTCCAGGCCTGAGAACTCTAGCTCAGGATTAAATCTACTATTTATGAAATAGTAGTTATACCCCGTGTCTTTTCTTCAGAAGAGCACGTCAACTTCTTACAGAGATCGCAGTGGCGATGCTTGGAATTTTCCAAGCGACTTCTTGAACTCTTGCACAAACTCCTAACTGAAAAGTACTGAGCACTTTGAGGCTTAGGGAGCTTGTGGCTAGTAGATGAGAAGGGTATGGCTTGTATAAGGCTTTAGAGAGAAGAGAAGAGAAGAGAAGATTGGATGAATGAAAATGAAAGAATTCATGGCCTATTTATAGGATACATACAGGCAGAATTCGGCCATAATTCTGGTTAGAATATTCAAAAATTTGGTCGTTGGACAACTTGCATCCAGCCAACCCTAAAAATTAGGGTCCTGGATTTTAGGAGGCAGAGTTTGGCCCGAACTCTGTCTCCAGAGCACAGAACTGGTCCAATGGGTAAATAGGCCATTTAGATTTTGGTAGGGCTTTTGGGTTGAGTTATAGGCATAGGTTAAGTCTCAAATTGCTCAGTACGACTCAGTTTACATATTTCTAGACTCAATAAAAATGTAAAATACAGACTCAAAACATTGAGCATAGCCGGTGCGAGCTATCGTCCGTCTTGTACTGAGTTCAGTCTTCATGTGTCGTATTGAAATATTACAAGTATCATGTCGTCAATTGTATCAATATTTGGTTGACCGTAATTTTTTGTCAACAATCTCTCCCATATTGATAATTGACAAAATGATATTTGTATATTCAATATTCATACCTGGACACATTAAATAGCAGTAGCGTAGCTCCCCCGTAATCAGTGCAGAGCTATCAATAGCTCTCCCGTAAACATTGCTCTGTTCCTATTGTCCTGATAAAACATTCTTTCCCAAAGCACAGATACACAATGCTAGAAAATATGATATGATGATGAATATAGCAAAATATTTCTTCCCCTTTTGGCATTTATCAAACAACCAGAATAATGAATGACAAGCACACAAAAAATGTAAAACTGCATAAAACTGAGAAACTGCATAATAAAATGTCTCCAAGAGTCACATAATGAGTTCTAGTACAACCAAAGTGCAGAAATAAAAACAACTACATCAACTAAAAATGCATAAAGCAAAACTACGATCCTCAGCAGTAGCAGCAAAGAGAGGTCCATATCCATCAACGAGCTCGTGAAGGCCCACCGTCGTCGGATGGATTAGTGAATGAACGACGAGAGTCTACGAAGGCCGCATCCGGATCCAGGTATCGAATATCCCAAGGTCATCGATACGGTATCCATCGCGAGCAGGGTCCCGCTCCATGGGAATAGGCATAGAAGGATGCCGGGACATAGAGTACCGAATATCGTGCAGTGAGTTGCTAATGACACTCATCTACAAGGTAGTCCGGTAGTCAAGTGAGTCCAGCGATCATCCTCTAAGGTGAATCGATCGCAGAGCATAGTCTGTAGTGACTCAAGAGTAGCAGGAGGAGGAGGAGGATCCTGTCCAAGAGGAGGGGCATCGGGCTCATCGTCAGAGTGCTCAGACACAACAGGTGAGCCAACTGCTGCCTGAAGCCGCCGTGCCTTAGAGAGGAAGGCAGGGGCAGGTAGGAACTGGCACTCATTAAGAGGTACACGAAAAGCACGAAAGAGCATAGGAAGATAAAGAGCATAAACCAAGGATCTTGGTTTCTTCCTAGCGCTAATCATCCAGTCCATCATGGTACGTGGAAGATTAAAGAAACATAAAAATGGAGGTGATACAGAGCAGAGATTTTAAAGTATGTAACTTCATCGGTCGATCCTGCTTTGGGCAGAATCGTGTTAAAGATGATCCGATGAAGTTCATAAAAGTAAGGATTGAGAAACTTGGCGAGAAGCTTACGAGGACGTGTGTTAGGGGTACACAAGTCATCCTTGAAGCTTTCTAGGGATGACCCATCGGGAAATAGAAACTTTCGAGCTTCAACAAGTTTTTCCCATGAGTTTGGCTCCGGGAGTTTAAGGTGTTCGGCCAAGTCGAAATCATCAAAAGAAATATCAATACCCGCAACCCGTGAAAAGATATGTGTATCATTGTGAGTAAGGTTGCAGTAGAACATTTGTATAGCATTGAGATATAACCGAATTGGTAGTGACAAGTTCATCAAGACAAAGATCATGAAAAAGTGAATCATATTGAGAAAATACAGTAAAATTTATAGGATGACCCGCATACACCAGACGTGACCGAAAATCACTAAACCATTCATTAGAAGAATCAAGTGATACGAATATCCGGTCATCATACGTGTTGGGGTCGAGTGGATGAGGTGGGTTGAACAATGTGTGAATGGGTTGTTGATTGGGTTGTTCAACGGGTGGTTCAACACGAGGAGGAGCATTCAAAGAGGACGCACCCTCGGTTCGAAGTCTCTTCCCCCTATTGAACAACTTGGGAGCCGTAAAAAAAAAGGAATTGTAGATGAAGAGAAGTGTGGAAATATACCTCAATTAGATGATGAAAGATGAAGGAGAATGGTGAGAGAAGCCTTCTCCTTGAGTTTTGAGAAGAATGATGCTCTAGGAAGGAAGAACTAGGGTTAGGGTTTGGAGGAAAATAGTTTGGAGAAGTTTGGAAGGTGGCAATGGAGGAGAGAGAAGAGGGGAACCCAATTTTTAGTGTAAGGGTTCGAATGGTCGGAGCTAATGTGGACCATTGGATCACAATCTGATCAGCGGCTGAGGCTGCTTTCGGTTCTGGAACAACCAGACCGAATTCGGCCCGAACTCTGGATAAGACAGAGTTCGGCCCGAATTCTGGTTTATGGTACCAGAACAAAAAACAGGCTAGAAAAGAAATTTGATCAAGTAAGAGAGAATTAAAATAAGAGAAAAATATGATCAGAAAAATGATAATAAGTGGATGCAAGACAGTGAGAAAAACTAATTAAAAATGTAACGCTGAATCAAAGTGAAGTTTGAAAGTTTGAATTAAAGCATGGTAAATAAAAGTAGACCAGTAATAAACAAGAAAATATGCCACAATTCAATATTGAAGCTGCCATGGGGTAGCTGCAGGGGCCGGATCCCAGCTAGGGGTGGTCCTGAGGACTAGTGCACCGTGTCGCTTAGGCTTTTACGCCTTGTTGTCAGAAGGACCCTTTCGGCTTGTACCCATAGCAAGTTCGACATAAAGAATCAAGACATAATCGATATTTACGCAGGTTACTTTAATGAATAACAGCTTCATCTAAAATTTCACGACAGAGAAAGTTAAACGCTCTTCGGATAGAGGTTTGGTAAAGAAATCTGCTAGCTGATGATCGGTGTCGATAAATTCTAAGTTAATAGTGCCATTTTACTGATGATCACGCAAAAGTGGTGACATTTCAATGTGCTTCGTGCGTGAATGACATATGGGATTCTTAGTGAGATTTATAGCACTAGTGTTGTCACAAAATATAGGAATGCGCATAAAAGATAAGTTATAGTCTTCAAGGGTTTGCTTTATCCACAGAATTTGTGCACAACAACGACCAGCTACGATATATTCAGCTTCTGTTGTGGATAGTGTGACAGAATTCTGCTTCTTGCTAAACCAAGAGACTAGAGCCTTTTCTAATAAATGACACGTTCCGCTCGTACTTTTACGGTCGACCTTGCATCCAGCGAAATCAGCATCAGAGTAACCAATGAGGTCAAATGATGTTGATTTGGGATACCATAGGCCCAATGTAACCGTACCCTTAAGGTATCGAAAGATACGCTTAACGGCAGACATGTGTGATTCCTTAGGATTTGCTTGATATCTAGCACACAGACAAATGCTAAACATAATATCAGGGCGACTAGCAGTTAAATACGTAGACTGTCTATCATACCTCGATACTTACGTTGATCCACAGGTTTGCCGCTTTCATCTGGTTCTAGTTTAGTTGTAGTAGCCATTGGAGTGTCGATTAGTTTGACGTTGTCAAGGTCAAATTTCTTCAACATGTCCTTTGTATACTTTGACTGACAGATGAAAGTTCCATTTGACATTTGTTTGACTTACAGTCCAAGAAAGTAATTGAGCTCTTCCATCATGCTCATCTCAAACTCGGTCTGCATACACTTGGTAAAATCTTGACAGAGGGTTTCATCAGTAGAACCAATATAAATGATCCACGTAAATTTGTACTAAGATAATTATCTTTGAAAGATTTTATAAAAAGTGTAGTGTCAACTTTACCTTTTGAGAAACCTTTTTCAAGCAAAAATTGCTTAGCCGTTCATACCAAGCTCTAGGAGCTTGTTTGAGGCCATAGAGCGCTTTCTTGAGCTTGAAAACATGGTCGAAAAATTTGTGATTTTCAAAACCAGGGGGTTGTTTTACAAAACTTTCTCCTTAATAAATCCATTTAAGAAAGCACTTTTAACATCCATTTGAAACAATTTAAAATTTTGAAAGTTAGCAAATGCACAAAGCATCCGAATGGATTCCAATCTCGCAACAGGAGCATACATCTCATCGTAGTCGATACCTTCCTCTTGGTTGTATCATTGAGCTACTAGACGAGCTTTGTTGCGTGTAAATGAACCATCTTATTTTATTTCGAAAAACCCATTTAGTACCAATAATCGAGTGATTTACCGGCCTAGGAACAAGTTCCCAGACTTGGCTCCTCTCGAATTGGTTGAGTTCCTCTTGCATGACAGAAATCCAAAACTCATCATTAAAAGCTTCTACAATGTTTTTAGGCTCAATTTGTGAAATGAAGGCAGTACTAGCATGGAGCTCTTAATGATGATCTAGTACTCCGCATGAAATCTCACCTAAACCAAATTTTCTGGATGTGACGGCTTGAAAGAGAATTTCTTTGGCAAGCCCTCCAAGAATTGGTCTCAGTGGTGGTATTCATCAGAGTAGAAGTTGATGGCTCAATATCATCAAAAGTAGCTGCTGTACTATTGTCCTCATCGAAAGTCACATTTGTAGACTCTTCCACAATTAGTGAGCATTTGTTGAACACTCTATATCCCTTGCTCTTGGCCGTATAGCCAAGAAATATACCATCGTCAGCTTTGGCATCAAATTTGCCTAAGTTGTCTTTGGTGTTAAGGATAAAACATCGACAACCAAAAACTCAAAATATAAAATATTTGGAGTTCTTCCAAACCAAAGCTCATAGGGTGTTTTCTTCGTAATAGGACGAATGAGCACCCTATTTAAAATATGGCATGCTGTACTGACAGCTTCAGCCCAAAAAATTTCGAAAGTGAAAATTTATTCAGCATGACTCTAGCCATATCGCCAAGAGTCCTATTCTTCCGCTCCACAACACCATTTTGTTGAGGAGTTCTTGGACAAAAAACTCATGATCAAAACCATTTAAATCGCATAACTTTTCAAAATCAGTATTTTCGAATTTGCCTCCATGATCACTTCGGATTCGAGTAATCATGTAGTCTTTTTCGTTTTGAACCTTTTTAGCAAAAATTTTGAAAACTGAAATGGCATCACTTTTGTTTGTAAGAAAGAAAACCCAAGTAAATCTAGAAAAGTCATCTACTATAACAAAAGCATAGAGTTTTCCACCAAGACTGGCTACTCTACTAGGGCCAAATAAATCCATATGAAGTAACTGCAATGGTCTATTAGTACTTACAGAGTTTATGGAATGAAATGAGGATTTGGTTGCCTTATTCAATTCACATTCGGCACATACCGTGTCCTTCTTGAATGTGATGTCGGACAAGCCTCTGACTAGCTTCTTGGTCGATAGTCTGGATATAGTATCCATATTGGCATGACCAAGACGCTGGTGCCACAGTAATCTTTCATCCTTGTGAGCATAGAGACATCTTCCTGCACTGTTAGTATCTCTAGATAGATAGAAAATATAAATATTATCCTCTCTTATCCCTTTAAAAATAATATCTCCTGTTGACCTATCATAAATAAAGCATTTATTTTGTCCAAAGTTAATATCATATCCATGATCAGCAAGATGACTTATGCTGAGCAGGTTATGCTTTAACTCGGTCACTAGGCAGACATCCTTTATTACAGGAGAAGGAGGATGACCAATAGTACCATTACCTATAATATACCCTTTTAGGTTATTGTCGAAGGATACATATCCTTCTCTCTTCATCGATAGTGATGCGAAAAGATTTGCGTCTCCCGTCATATATCGCGAGCATCCACTATCGAGAATCCACTTACTCTTTGTTGAGGAGGGAAGGTCCACCTACATCAAGAGTAGATGTGACCTTTGGTACCCATGTTCTTGAGGGTCCTGAAAAGTTAGTTTTCGGCAACCATGTATATATATTCCTATCTACTAATCTCCTAACTCTATATTGTGGTGAGATGTGTCCATGTAATCTACAATAAGTACAAATAGCATTCCTATTTATGTTAGAAGCATGTTGATGATGTCTATATGTAGCATGGTAAGAGTGGTGTGGAGTAGCATGACGATGATGTCTATATATAGCATGGTAAGAATGGTGTGGAGCAACATGATGATGACTATATGTGGTTGCAGGATGATGATTATATCTATATGCAGTATGGTGGTGATTGTGTTTATATGCAGAATGGTGATGATTATATCTATGTGTAGCATGGTGATTATGTGTCACATTAGAATGATAGTTATGAGAATGATTTCTACGTGCATGTGGTTTGTGTACTGTATGGAAGTGGGTGTACATGTAAGCATATTTACGTGGTGCAGGTGGATGACGTGTTTGACTATGTTGAGCAGTGTTGTGCTTTGTATGTGTCTCATGTGATTGGGTTTGAGGTTGAGCAACCTGTTTTCCCAATTTAGTCTCTAATTTCTTAGAGACAGCCTGCAGTTCATTAATCTTAGTATTCAAACCATAAATCTTAGTAATAGAGATCTTGTATCTATTCTTTTCTTCAGCAATCTCCGAGTTGAGTGCTGTGATCTCTTGTGTTTGCTTTTCAATACGTGCTTCGGCATTATGTAGGCTTAATTTAAGCTTAGACACCTCATTTGTGACTTCCGTGGGTGAAGTGTCTCTAATATTATCAAGCAATGAGGAGAGTCTTTGAATCTCGACTTCTTAACTTTTGATCTTCTCCTTGGCGTATTATATTTACCAATGACTTTTTTGTGGTCATTGAGTAAATCATTGAATGCATCGCCAAGTTCATCAAAAGTGAAATCATCGAGAGTTTCGCTAGTTACCTTGTCGGATGTTGCCATTAGGCATACATTGGCAGTATCTTGAGAAGAGTCCTTTTCTTCCTCGGAGTCACTAGCTTTGCTTTCATGCCAAATGCTTGTGTTGGCATATTTCTTTGAGGAAGCTTTCTTGTATGGTTTCTCATATCGGTTCTTCTTTTTGTGAATGGACAGTCTTTTCGGACGTGTCCAGTCTTCTTGCAACCGTAGTATGTTGGCTCTTCTTCGTCATCTTCTTGTGGTTCTTTCTTTCTTCGATTGAAGTGAAGGAATATTTTCTTGAAGTTTCGGACATGGAGAGCTTGATCTTCACCTTTCGAGTTATCGTCATCCGTCTTTTCAGGATCAGCCCTTCGTCGGTGAGCTTTAAGGGCAATCTCCTTTGCCTTAGGAGCAGGCTCTTCGAAGTCTTTGAGGTCAAGCTCATGAGTCATCAGCTTTTCCATCAAAGTCTCCATGGACATAGTCGTGAGATCATTTCCTTCTATGATGGCTGCCACCTTAGGGTTCCAAATTTTTGGTAGCCCCCTAAGTAGCTTGCGGATCTTCTCGTGATTTGTATATTGCTTGCCGAGAGAAGACAGGGGTTGATGATGTCGAGAAATCTTATAAACATTGTGTGATCGTCTCATTTGGCTTCACCTTGAATGCCTTATATTCTTGAGTGAGACGACTTATTTTTGACTCCTTGACTTGAGTGGTTCCTTCATGCGTCACTTCTAGAAGTCTCCATACTTCGTGTGAGATGGTGCATGTTGAGACCCTGTTAAACTCATTCCTGTCTATAGCACAGAATAAAGCATTAATAGCTATCGTGTCTAGACTCGCCTATTTTTTCTCCTCGTCAAAATATTTGTCATGTGGTTTCTCAACGAGATCACCATTGACAACTATCCTGGCGGGTTTTTTTTGTAACCATCGGTAACAATGGTCCACATGTCGAAGTCTAGCGACTTGAGATAAAAGCTCATCCTTGTTTTCCAATAGGTGTAGTTTGTCCCATCAAATAGGGGAGGCCTATGAGTGGACTGCCCTTCACCGTGATTGGAAATCATGGATTGTGTGGTTGCCATGGATCAGCTCTAGGATGTTAGTCCTTGTTGAGAGAACAGAGCTCTGATACCAATTAAGAACAAATAGACAACTCTAGAGGGGGGTGAATAAAGTTTATGACAATAATGTCCAATTAAAAATTAAACTCTTTCACCAATAGTAAATAATCAGAGTAAATGCGAAATAGTAAAGAGCAAGAAAACACACGCAAACACAGCCGATTTTAACCTGGTTTACCTCGTGGAGGACTAGTCCAGGCCTGAGAACTCTAGCACAGGATTAAATTCACTATTTGTGAAATAGTAGTTACATCCCGTGCCTTTTCTTCAGAAGAGCATGTCAACTTCTTACAGAGATCGCAGTGGTGATGCTTGGAATTTTCCAAGCGACTTCTTGAACTCTTGCACAAACTTCTAACTGAAAAGTACTGAGCACTTTGAGGCTTAGGGAGCTTGTGGCTAGTAGATGAGAAGGGTATGGCTTGTATAAGGCTTAGAGAGAAGAGAAGAGATTGGATGAATGAAAATGAAAGAATTCATGGCCTATTTATAGGATACCATACAGACAAATTCGGCCAAAATTCTGGTTGGAATATTCAAAAATTTGGCCGTTGGACAACTTGCATCCAGCCAACCCTAAAAATTAGGGTCCTAGATTTTAGGAGGCAGAGTTCGGCCAGAACTCTGTGTGGAGGCAGAGTTCGGCCCGAACTCTGTCTCCAGAGCATAGAACTGGTCCAATGGGTAAATAGGCCATTTGAATTTTGGTGGGGCTTTTGGGTTGAGTTATAGGCATAGGTTAAGTCTCAATTGCTCAGTATGACTCAGTTTACATATTTCTAGACTCAATAAAAATGTAAAATACAGACTCAAAACATTGAGCATAGCTGGTGCGAGCTGTCGTCCGTCTTGTACTGAGTTCAGTCTTCATGTGTCGTATTGAAATATTACAAGTATCATGTTGTCAATTGTATCAATATTTGGTTGACCGTGATTTTGTGTCAACAATCTTGACCTGATCACATGTTTATATCCTCGATCTATCATGGTCCTTCCTTATTGTTTTCCATGTCGTTTGTTCACGGCATTGTTCCTGGTCCTACCGATCAGCAAGGTGGAGCACCTCAAGTGGACCTGTCACTCCCAGTTTTCAGAAACATGAGTATTTTTGTCATTTTTCATTTTTGAATATTTTTGAAATTTTTTATTTATAATATTATTTTGGGGTTATTTGAGTCGGGTTCGAATTTCAGCTCAATCCGACTTGAAACGGGGATCCGGGATAGTTTTGACTCTTGTAGGACCCACACACTAGTTAGCCGTGGCCCACATGATATTTATTTTAGTTAGTGGTTAGACTAATTAATTATGGATAGGGTTTGGTTAGATTAGAGAGTTAGAATAACTAATTTAGCCTCAACCATTTAGCCCTTTCCTAATATTAATTAATAGGATTAGTGGAGGGCTATTTTGGACTTTCAACAGGGGGACACATGGCCCATTATGGCTAGCCACAATAAGAATAGGGTTGAGCCTCCCATTTTCATTATCCATCTATTTTTCTCTCTCTCGTTCTTCCCCAAATTTTTAGAGAGGGTTTCTATTGATTTCTCCACCAAAGCAACCTCTTCTTCCACCAAATTTTCTTCATTTCTTCTCTACTCCATGAAAGGAAGGAGCTAGCCAAGTTTGGGAGGATTCGGAGCTCGTTCGTGTCTATTTGGAATCTCTACGTGTCGGTGTCGGGTCGGAAGGTTTTTTCCTTTGAATCTCTCTCCCGGAAGGTATAATCTCTCCTCTAATCCACCCCTACATGTATATAGGAATATTTTGAACCCGTAGGAATGACTCCCATGGTTGTATCTTCATTTGTGTCTATTTCGTGTGTATCCTATGTGTAGGTTTGGTCCTAGTGGGAAAAACCTATTTGGACACTTGTATTTATTATATATATATTGTGAATGATTTATGAGAGATTAAATCCCAGATATTTACTTGTTTAGAAATGTGTTTTGCAAGGTATCATATGGTATCATATTTATTTACCTACATATTATATATATATTTGGTATATATATGTTATTCTCTCTCTCTCTCTCTCTATATATATATATATATATATATATATCTATATATAGATATCATGGTGGTCATGTGTATTCATTTGTGTTCAGTGTGTGGGGTTCGGCCAAGGAAGGGATTGATTGGTGTTGGTTTTGTATTGTATGTGTTGGTGCATGGAAGGTGTTTGAGAGATTGGGAGTGAGATGTTAGTGAGAATGAGAGAGTGATATAGTGGTAGATTGAGGCTTAGAGAGTGAGATTAGGAGAGGATAGAGAGGAGTAGAGAATGAGATAGGTAGAGATAGGGGGGACCACCTAAAAACAGCATTAGTAGGGCATAGCTGCCCCATACCATCATGTTCCAGCCCCCACTTTACCCTTGGATAGCCCCCCCAAACACAGCTCCAATAACAGCCTATTAGCAGTCCAAATAACTGCCCATGTATACCCTATAAAACCCCTACATTCCTGTCCCATTAGACCCCATATCAGCCCCCCAACCAAGCCCCTAAACCTGTCATTATAGCCCCATAGAAGCCCCTAAAAACCTGCTATTAGCTGCCCCTTTGAGCAGTCCATACACCCCCATAACCATCCTATTTAGCAGCCCCTACCACACCCTAAAATCAGTCCAAATACAGTCCAATACCAGTCCATATTAGCCATGTGCTGTCCACAAAATCAGCCCCTACTAAGCCCTTTATATCTGTCTAACAACAGTCCCTTAAGCCCCCATTAGCTCCCTAAATACCTGTCCATTTACCCCTGTTAGCAGCCCTTTGTTGCCCACATTCCAGCCCATTCACCATCCCTTAACAGTCCAGTAAATGCCCCATTAGTTAGCCTAATGGCTGTCCATTTTAGCACCCTTAACAGTCCGTAAATGCCCCATTAGAAACCTATATGACTGTCCCCTTTTTGATGTCCAAGACCAGTCCTTAATCACCCCAATAGTCCATATTTCTGTCCATTGCTCCACAATTTAGCCCCATAACAGTCCATAACCACCCTACAAATCATCCCCTTTATGCTGTCCTAAGATGAGCTATGTGTGTGTGTGTTATGAGTTTGTGTGTGTGTTGTGTGAGCCTATAGGAGTATAGCTAATAGCCTATAGGAGAGCCTATGTGTAAACCTATAGGAAGCTTATAGGTGAGTGTGATATGTGAGTGTTGTGAGTGAGTGAGTTGTGTGGTGAGTGCTAGAATAATTGAGGATAGTATATGATTGGTAAGGTAATGGTAGAGTAAACCAACCTATGTTCTAAGATAGGCTAGATACCTAGGACCTATATTTATTGGTAGTAAACCTTAGATAGGATATCTAGCTACCCTAAGGAGCCTAGGCCAGTATCTTGGGTATTAGCGGGGTTTCCTTTGTATTGGGCAAGGTATCGGGATTTACCTTGGTAAGGTAAGTGGGTTTTTACCTAGATCTAGGTATTGGAGTCTAGAGTCTGATAGGGTTAGAACTTGGTTTCCTTGGTTGTAACGATCAAATATAGTACTCCTAGACTAGTTTTGACTTCGGTTGACCATTTTGACCAAAGTCAACAAAAGTCAACCGAGAGTCAAACTTAGCTTGTAAGCGACTAGATTTGACCGAAATCAAACCAGAGTTGACCAGTTGACTGAAGTCAACAGTTGGTCACATTAGACTGGTTTGACCTAGGGTTGACCCAGGGTTGACTCATTGTTGACCAGAGTTGACCAGAGTTGAATTTTGACCAAAAGTCACTGTAAGTCAACCTTTGACCCCGTTTGACCTAGTTTGACTTGGATTAACTCCCAGTGACTTGGTATGACCTAGTATGACTCAGTTTGACCTAGTTTTGACTTAGACTTGCATTCATGACTTAAATTAGTTTCCTTTTCAGTATAAACCCTGTTTGACTCATAGTAATCTTATTTTAGGTCTGTGATTACTCGGAGCATCTGTTCACCTTATCAGCTCAGGACCACAGGCGAGTACATTCACTGATAGTTTTTATTGTCTTGATATCTACTATATCCGATTCTTTGTAGTGTCTTACTTGATTCGAGACACGACAGTTCACGACTAGTATACGTCGGATCCTGTCATGAGATGTTATTCCCGAGGATTTTTCTTGGTATATTGGTGTGTGATATCCATGTTTCATGTACTTATATAGACATTGATTTGGGAGTGGGCTGATCACCTGCTTTTGAATCTGTGTCATGACGTGCCATGTCCGGATCCATGATACTATTCGGGGATGGGGAAATTATTAGGGTTATGTGATCAAAGCCTCCCTGTCACTATTTTTTCTAGCGCCACCCTCACTTCACGTAGGGTGTAGCAGATACCCCTTGTCCATGTTATCTAGGTTGGCCGGTATGACCCTTTCAGATTTTTATGATTGTCGGCCAAGTGGATAACCCTACCATGATTCTCTAGCCGATCACATAGCACTCTAATAATTCAGTCACATTTTTATATTTATTTATCCTAGAGGCTAAGTTCTGTTCGGGAGAAGGGTTACAACCCCGGTCCTTATTTGGTTTAAGGGTTGTAACTCGGCTTCCGAATAGTTCCTAAGCAATCCTACATATATATATTGTCGTCATATTCATACTCACATCTATTATACATTTTCTGCTAATTTATCCTGTATTTTACATCTCTTGTCTTGTATTTTATTACACTGTCTCTTATAGTATTTGTCATTCATATGGAACTGCTGTTGGTGTTTATCTTGCTCATTTTCCTGACAGGATACCGTTGACATTTTTACAGATGATTCAGAGGCTGATTGCCCGACCTATTATGGGACGGTTAGATGGAGTAGACTTGGACCGTGGCTTGTTAGTAGAGCCACTAGACTTTGCTCACCCTGAGTAGAGTAGCTTAGTTAGATTTGCCTGGCCTGCGAGCCAGCTAGTACCTTCAGTTGTAGTATTTTATATTATATTTCTATGACTCTGTGTAGTTTGTATAGCTTTGGGCTTGTGTGGATTTTGAACTTATTTCCTGCTTTCATCTATCCTATTTTTCCTTCCGTGCTATCTACCTTAGTTTTGTTTATGTGATTGAGACTGTATTGCTATGTCACCTCTATTCGGAGTGTATATACTGTACATGTACCTTTATCTGTTTAGTTGTAGCATTTATAGATGACCTAGACAACATTCTACCACCGATACTGCGGCGTAGGCTGGACGTAACCACGTACTCGTGCCCCTAATCAGGGTACGGGTCGTGACATATTTTTGTGGTGGCCCATGCAGGTCAGAGTCGCATTAGTGCGATCTCGTAATGGTGCTCGACTTAGAGTGCTAATTACGAGCCTGCGACTAGGACGTAGGATCTAGGGTATGATAGGAGTTACTCAATCACATTTTAGGAAAAACTCTAATCTTTTGATTACCATGACAACTCTTCTTGTATTTGAATTCAATTGTCCTCCTTTGATAATATCTTATCAGTGCCATATTGATCTCTTGGGTTCAATTCGTCTTCAGGATGTGACTCGTTCTCAGGCAGCAGGGCCTAGTGCAGTTCCAGAGAGGTCCGATCTAGTAGGACTTCTGCCTCCGACTACGGGATAGCAGTAGAGAGAGCAGCAACATCAGTACCTGCCCTTCAGGCGGGAGCAGCAGCGGCAGTTCCGGGAGGTCTTCCACATCCGGCTGAGGGAGCTGCAGTTGAGGGAGCTGCCACCTCAGTCCCTGTCCTTTAGGCGGGCAGCACGACGGTTCCAGGAGGTCTTCCACCTCCAGCAGCGAGACCGTCCATGGTTATTCCTGATATTCTCCCTGCTGCCTCCGCTACCGACTGTTACTCAGGGGGTGATGGCCCTTCTGCACCAGATATTGCAGACTCAGAGTGCACATGCAGTTGTTACGGCGGACCATGGAGAACTTCCATCAGCTGGCGATGGTAGCAATAGAGAGGGGTATACCGGGTACAGTTCAGGGAGCACCACATCAGCAGTAGGGTCAGGGGAGGCCCGGTACACACCTTAATTTCAGAAAGATGAATCCGAAGGAGTTTAGGGTACCAGGGTATCCTATACGCGGATGACTGGTTGGAGGATGGCCAGCGGAGTCTGGAGTTGGCAGAGGTCCCGAGAGGACTTTGGGTAACGTCAGCGAGCCAGTTTTTCGATATAGCGCTGACTTGGTTTCGCACGAATCCGCGTGTGTCAGTGAGGGGTTTGTCTTGGGAGGACTTCAGGAAGCTCTTTAAGGAGAAGTTCTACCCAGATGTAGCCTTGACAGCTTTGGAGGGACAGTTTGCCAGTTTGGTGCAGGGGAACTCGTCGTAGATGAGTATGCAGCGGAGTTCTTCAGCCTGAGCAGGTTTGCACCCAGTCTGATCCAGGATAAGGGGTACAAGGCCCGAAAGTTCCGGAGGGGTCTTATACATGCAGTGCGTACTCGTACCTCTGGAAGACGTGACGCGACTTTTGAGCAGATCCTGATGGAGACGCAGATTACAGAGAAGGACTTCGACCTCAAGCCGAAGAGGGCAGTGACGTTCTCGGAGCTAGCTCGAGTGCGGGGCCGGGAAGCACCCTCATTTCCAGCAGAGGCAGATTCAGCAGCAGCCCAGTTGCAGTTTCAGCAGGCACCAGCACGTGCCCAGCAGCCCAGGGACAGGGCCAGAGGTAGGGTACTCAGTGCACTTTCTACGGGATACAGGGACATACTCGAGAGGCTTGTAGGAAGAGGTTGGGCGTCTGCCTATACTGTAGGGCGTCCGACCACCAGCTGAGAGATTGCCACGCTTGTGGAATCCGAAAAGGCCAGGACGGTGTGCAGCAGGCTAGAGGAGGCCAGCAGGGGCATGCTTTTGCCATGACGGTTGAGCCCACTCAGGCAGTAGCAGTGCCGATAGCAGGTTCCAAAATTTCGAATCCCCTTTCCGTATTTGCCTTCTTATAAACTGTCTTAAAATTCGAATCTATCTGTTCCTTGATCGTTGGATGAAAATTTGTTTTTGTGGGGTACCGGATCACAGGATAGGGTCCTGTCCGAATATAGCCTTCATCGTCATCAAACCTAACCAGTCCATCGGTTAGCGGTCCAGCACCAGTGCAGCAGCAGTACCAGCCTCCGAGGCTATTGCCGCCTCAGGTTCAGCAGTATGCCCAAGCTCAGGTTTAGAACAGGCAGAGAGGTCACCAGCAGAGGGGACCAGCACAAAGAGGGCAAGGTCAGGCTATGGCTTTGACCGTAGCAGAAGAATTAGCTTCATGTGAGGTGGTGGAAGGTACTATTCTCGTCAACTCTTTTCCAGCATCAGTATTATTTGATTCGGATGCATCGCATTCATTTATGTCTGCACGATTCACTACACGGATAGGACTGGAGCCCGAGTTATTATCAGTAAGGCTCAATATACTTACTGGTAACGGTCTTCTGGGAGTTGATAGACTGTTTCCTCCTCGTCGAATCGTAGTTAGCGGTAGAGAGTTTTCCGCTAGGTTGATAGAATTTTCGATGGCCGATTATGATATGGTCCTAGGAATGGATTGGTTGAAGCAGCAATACTTAAGAATAGACTGCCATATTGGTAGGATTATTTTTTGTATTCCTGGGGAGGCAAAATTTTTATTTTCTAGGGGCGAAGTAGAACCTTCCCCCCCAGTATTACGTATGGCAGTAGCAGTGGCAGTTTAGTTTTCCAGAGTCGTTGAAGAGTTTCCTGATGTATTTCCCGAAGAGCTTCCAGACATGCCCCAGAGAGATAGATAGAGTTCACCATGATTTGCTTCCAGGGATGGCACCAGTGTTAGGGGGAGTGTACAGGATGGCACCTTCAGAGTTAGAGATCGTGTACAAGATGATTGAAGAACTCAGAACCAAGTGATTCATACGTGCTAGTGGATCACCTTGGGGAGCCTCGATACTTCTTGTAAAAAAAGGATGGTACGTCAAAATTATGTGTTGATATCGTACCTTGAACTCTGTAATAGTCAAGAACAGATATCCTCTACCAAGGATAGATGATTTTTTGATCAGCTCAGGGGAGCGGCAGTATTCTTGAAGATTGACCTACGGCGAGATTGACCCCGGCTGCCAATGGTGGTCCGGCGCGGCTGACTGACGCTGCGCCCCTCGAGCGGTCGACAGAAACTGTTCGTGCTAGCGACAGAGATGCACCCCCACGCACGTCGGGAATGGAAGGAAGGTGTCACGACCCGATCCCAATATAATGGGTCCAGTCGGATCATGTCCAGCCTGCATCATTGTGAGACGACGACAGTAAGCTGTATCAAGCAGTGAACACAAGCAGACAATATCTAAAATATAAAGAAATAACATTTTTATTGAATATGGAATTACTAAAATCAGAAATGGAAGTACAAGCAAAACATCGTTCAATTATTACATCGGTTTTATTACAACTGGAAGGGAAAATAAACTAAACCGATGATACAGCTAATAATCTGGGGCTCCCTGGTCAGGGTCAGCTATCTCGTCAGGGCTCGGACTAGGTTCGTAGAAAAATAAAGGCAAGATCCTCGTCGTCGCAGTCACCTAAAAATGTTGGTCTCTCGTCAGGAGGAGAGCAAGAACATATTCCATATTTAACATTCTAAATAATAATAAATGATGCAAGACAGTTTAAAAATATTATATATTTTTGCTAAATAATAATAAAAGAGACATCAAGCAATAAATCTCAGAAGCTACAATGAAGCAATCTACAATGAATCAATAGTGCTTTGATTATATAACTGATCAGTGATCGGCTGGATAGAGGTAATGTGTACACTAGCATTTGGCCAAATAATAGTATACAGTACGGCTCAACTCCAGTGCGGTAGGGGTTACCACGAGAGACAATATTCGGTAACAATGGCTTTGGTCACAGATGTTATACTACTATTCCAATCAATTCTCGAGTCAATGAGTCAATGAGGCAATCAATCAATCAATCAATTGATGTGGAGTCCGAGAGGGATCCACTATGAATCAGTGTCACTATATCACGACCCGCACCCGCTATAAGGGCACGTGTACGTAACAACGCCCAGCCCTCACCGTAAAAATGGCGTGAAATGCTGTAGGTTTTCTACTATAACATATTTATATATATCAACACCTGTCGAGAATATGGTCAACTCCGAACGAAGGACAAGCATGATAATATATGAGTGCTCAATCACAACTCTAAGATGATAAAGTAAACTGAAAGATAAAGACAACATGACAATAAATATAACATGTCAAGTCCAAACACAAATAATATACAAGTCCAAGTCTAGTCTCTAATACAAGCCAAATATAATATAATAATATAAGTAGCAAGCTGGAGACAAGGTCCAGTCTAAAATGTCTAGTCTAACTAAACTAAGCTAGAGGCTCGTCGCCAGAGCTAAGCCCTGCTGAACCAAGGTCTCCAAGTCTACGCCCACTACGTCAACCGGACCGTAGTAGGTAGGACAATCCTCCTCGCCACAATCTGTAAAATTTTGTCAACATATCCAGTCAAGATGGAACGAGCACAAATCTCAATAACAGTTCTAGTTAGACGATATTGAAAATGTAGCAGTAAATAGAGAGAATCTACGAAGTAAATAATGTGTACATAAACATGGTAAGGCATGTCAAGACTGTAATATGAATGTAAGAACAGGAAAACAGTATAAATCATGTACAAAAATCTGGAACTATATCCATGTGAGTTTAGTATTAGTTTCAATATGTGATCGGCTTAGAACTTGATACAATGTTTGGCCTGGCTAATCATACGTGAGTGTATGATTAACACTATACAATGATGATACAATATAATACTATGGGGTATTGATCACATATCTACGCTAACACCCCCATCCCTGACTAATGTAGTGGATCCATCAGACACGTCATGATATATTCTCTGAGGAGGTCGCGAGCCTACGCAGGAATCGTATCTATACAATGAACAATAAATAATGAAGACTTGCCCAGTGTATACCATATATAAGAAATAACATCTTATGATGGAATCCAGACAAATATCCCGTGTGAACAATGTGTCAAGAGAACAAGGATAATCTACACTAAATACTAAAAACAAAGACGATATCATAAACAGAAATATTATCAGAGAATGTACTCGCCTGTGCTGTGATGGATAAGTCGACTGAGTCCAAGAACAGTGCCTCGAGGACCTATAGATGGAATACTGTATCAATATACGATTTGGAAGTGAAATTAAGTCATACTGAGTCAAATAGGTCAAGACATGTCAAACTAAGTCAATCTAGGTCAAACAAGGTCAAACTAGATTATACATGGTCAATCTAAGTCATATTAGGCCTAACAAAGTCATACTAGGTCAAGACAGGTCTAGTTAGGTCAACCTTGGTCATATGAGGACATTGGAAGTCAATCCGAATCAAACTAGGTCAAAAGTTGACTTATAGTTGACTTTTGGTCATCGGGTCAACTCTGGTCAACTCTAGGTCAACCCTAGGTCAATAGTGATTAATAGTTGACTTTTGGTCAACTGCTCAAGTTTAATAGAATTTGGGACTAAATTGGGTAAAGTGTTGACCCATAGTTGACTTTTGGTCTAAAAAATCAACCATGGTCAACCGAGGTCAAGACTAGGTCTAGGCGACTATTTCTAATCATTACCAACCCTTACAACCCATATCCAAGTCCATCTTGGACTTCGAAACTCAAATCTTGGCCGTAGGCCAATATTCTAATTTACCCTTTTCTAAGGTAAATTTCTAGCCTAGGTGAATATCAAGGTAGCCTACCTACGCTTGGTATTTTGACCCGTGCTCCCTAGGGTAGTAGGATACTAGCCTATACATACGTTACCTACCAAGATACCTAGGTAAAGTGGACGTCTAGTCATCTTACGACCCATTGCCGATATCTTGAATACTCAATATGCAATGGTACGGCATGATACCGTCGTCCTACAACCCCGATTTCAACTCGGGAGCCTACCCGCAAAGTCTAATTCACGTATTCTAGGTCTCCCCCAAGTTTCATCGCGTTCCGATACTCGGAGCTCGATTTTACCCTTTCACCAAAACCTATTCCTTCTCAACCTTTCTAATTTAATCTCCCCCATTCACTATACCAATATTCACCTTTCCCCTCCCATTTCCTTCTAATTCTTCTTCTAATTTCTATTCTCCTTATCCTTCTCCTCTTCTTCTTCTTATTATCCTACTTCCTTTAATTCTTCTTCTAACTCTTCTTCCTATTCTTCTTCTCAACTTCTTCTAAACTTCTTCTAACTTCTATTTATTCTTATCATTCTCTTCCTCTATTCTCTTTATATATATATCCTTCTATATACATATATATACATCTCTATACATACATATATACATATATATACATATATATATATATATATATATATATATATATATATATATATATTATATAGGGGTTTAAGGGGACTTAAAGGGGCTAAATAGGGGGGGACTGCTACTGCAGCTGCTGCCATTGCTGGTGCTGCTGCTGTGGCCCTTGCTGCCACTGCTACTGCTGTGTGCATGCTGCGCAGCTACTGCCAATGCTGCTGCTGCAGTTGCCCTTCTTCTTCTTCTTCTTCTTCTTCTTCTTTCTTTTCTTCTTCTAATTCTCCTTCTACCTCTCCTTCCTATCCCTCTCTATATATATCTATATATATATCTAGATATCTATCTATATATCTATCTATCTATCTATATATAAATTCATACACTCACATATCCTAATCTATATACACAAACTCACAACACACACACACACACACCTATATAATATAAACATACCCCATATCTATACATATATAAATATATACACACACACATATAAATATGTATATAAATACATATACACCACACACAACACACACTCACAAAAACTCTCCCAAACTCTCACCACCACTCTCATGACACACACCCTCTCACAACACTACCACACCACTCTCTACACACACACACACAAATACATATATATGAAATACATCACACACACACACACACACACACACACACAACACACACATATATATATATATATATATATATATATATATATTATATATATATATATATATATATAATATATACTCCTCTAAATATATATATATATATATTATATATATATATATATATATATATATATATATATATATATATATATATTATATATATTTAGAGGAGTATATATATATATATATATATAATATATATAGATATATATATATATATATATATATATATAATATATATATATATATATATCTATATATTATATATTATTATATATATATACTCCTCTAATGGAAAACCCCCAATAAATCTCTAACCTAGATTTCTAGGAAAACCTTCAAATTCTAGGGGCAAAGTGTAGAGAATCCTCTTCTCTACATTTATGTGAAGGAAAATAAAGCAAAAGAGAAATTTATGAAGGATTAAAAGCTTACCTAAAGTAGCTAGCTTGAGGAAGAAGAAGAAGAACTCAAAATGGAGTGGAGAGAGAGATTTCTTAGTGAAGAAGCAAGGGGGGGAGCCCTCTTGTGGCCGACCAAAAGGGGGGAGGGGGTTATTGGGTTTTGGGTGGAGACCCATTAGGCCCCCAATCCAATAACTTAGTTTGGTTCGGTTCGGGTTTGGTTTGGTTCGGTTTGTTTCGGTTTAACTCTAAATCGACTAATTAAGCCTCTAATTGACTAGTTAAGCCATGTGAGTATGGTTTATTGGTCTCTAGCCTAGTTAGGATGGTATGTGGGCCAAGTCCAGCTAGTATGTGGGTCCCACTAGTGTCCAGGCTACCCGGGTCTCCAACTTAAGTCCGAATTGGATAAAATTCAAACAAAATCAATAAATCCCTAAAAATCATATAAAATCAAATAAAATTCCTAAAATTTATAAAACTTGAAAAATGACGAAAATACCCCCAATTCAAAAACTGGGGAGACAAATCTACCCTCCTTAAAAAAATTTCGTCTTCAAAATTCAAACGGTCGTACTCTTCTCTAAGTCAAGCACCCAACAATCAAGGTCTACTAAATTTTATCCTAAGTTATATAACATGTAATCTAGGAAATCAAAACACATGCACAGTTTTAAATCTCTACAGTGTCATGTTTTGCAGTCTTTATTGGGGTTTTCTATTAATCTAGCAAGATCATCACATATGCAAACTAAAGGTACTAAGAAAGCAATCATCAATCAATGGGCGGAAAGAACAGGTAAAAAGAAAGAGCAAGACCCTACCTCCTAGTCCAATGCCTGCAGGATCCTCAACTGTCATCGCAAAAGCCCCGTCCTGGCGGGGTATCCCGCTGGTGGTGGAGGGCGTGATGCAGTGCCATAGGTGGCCTACCCTGTGCTCCATGAGCTGCACGGCGATGGTTCGAAGGACAATCCCTCGTCTAATGTCCCTCGTACCACATTATAGGCACACACCCAAACGTCTCCTGTAAACCTCCCAAAGATGTCCGAATCTCTTACAGTAGTGGCAAGTAGGTGCCTGCTGCGTCGGTCCCGCTGCTGCTGCCGGGGCACCTGTTGAACTGGTGCCCTAATCGGGGCAAAATCTGCTGCGAGCATTGTGGAATAGAATGATGCTGGAGTTGAGGACGCTTAGCAGCCCCCGCGCTGCAAGTAGTCCCCGAAATAGATCACGGTCCCTCTTGGGCTTCAGGCCCACTCCCTCTCTACCTTGCGGGCCTCCGCATAGATCTGGGTATAAGTCTCATAAAGGAGGGAATGAGGATCTTGATGTCCCAGATCAGCCCCTCTCTGAAATGGCTCGCCCTGATCTCCGGGTCCGAACCATGTACTCCGTGTATCGGCTCAGACGGCCGAACTCTGCGGCGTACTCCTCCACAGATAAACTGCTCTGCTGCAGATCCTGGAACTGCCGCACCTGGTCGATCTTGTCCGTAGGGAAAAAGAACTTCTTCTTGAAGAGGAGCTTGAACTCTGCCCAAGTACGACCCTCTCCAGCTAGGGCTGGCTCGTATCTGAACCAGGTGCGTGCAATGTCTAGCAACTGCAAACCTACCGCCTCGACCTTCAGGCCGTCTGCCAGGCGGGAGGCCCTCATCTGCCGCTCGATATCCTTGAGCCAATCATCTGTATAGACCACACCTCGTCCCGTTAAAGTCACGGGGCCCGAGCTTCTTGACGTCCTGGATATCTTCGTACCTTGGACGCGTCCCATGATGCGGAGCCCTCTGCTCCACGGCTGCAAGGGCCAACTGATGGGCATCCTCTATGCCCTGACGCATTGCGTCTGTCTGCCTCTGCTGAGCTTCGGCCTGGGCTCTCTGAGTCTCTAGCATCTGCTGGAGGAAGGTAAGCATCTGCCCCATATCTGTAGGCAGAGGAGGTGGATGTGGAAGTATGTCTGCAACTAGCGGAGGAATCCGCTGTGCAGCAGGAGGTAGAGTGCCCGCATCAACCACTGGTTCTGCAGCCAAAAAAGTCGTAGCAACCCTGGGGTCAGCCCTCGTAACTGGCGGAGGAGCGCCCCCAAGAGCTGCAGCCGACACCCCGACTGCATCAGGGGTATCTGGATCAGGTCCGCGAGTCATAGCAGACTCTCCGCGTCTGCGGACTCAAGATACTGGGACCTGGTCTGCACTATCCTGAAGACAGATTGAAAAAAGATATCAATATGGCACAAGAAGGATTATATCAAAGGAGGACAGCTAGAAAATAGTAAATTAATATGAAAGATGGTAAGCAAGATAAGCAAGGAAAGATCCTACTGTGATTGAGTACACTTAGCCTATAACCTATCCTAGATACGTACCACAGGCTCATAATAGCACTCTAAGTCGAGCGCCACTACGACATCGCACTAATTGCGACTTCAGGACCTGCGTGGGCCACCACTAAAATGTGTCACGACCCGCACCCGCTATAAGGGCACGTGTACGTAACAACGCCCAGCCCTCACCGTAAAAACGGCGTGGAACGCTGTAGGTTTTCTACTCTAACACATTTTATATATTATCAACACCTGTCGAGAATATGGTCAACTCCGAACGGAGGACAAGCAATGATAATATATGAGTGCTCAATCACAACTCTAAGATGATAAAGTAAAGACTGAAAGATAAAGACAACATGACAATAAAATAACCTGTCAAGTCCAAACACAAATAATATACAAGTCCAAGTCTAAGTCTCTAATACAAGCCAAAATATAATATAATAACATAAGTAGCAAGCTGGAGACAAGGTCCAGTCCAAAATGTCTAGTCGAACTAAACTAAGCTAGAGGCTCGTCGGACGGAGCTAAGCCTGCTGAACCATGGTCTCCAAGTCTACGCCCACTACGTCAACCGGACCGTAGTAGGTAGGACAATCCTCCTCGCCATAATCTATAAAATTTTGTCAACATATCCAGTCAGGATGGAACGAGCACAAATCTCAATAACAGTTCTAGTTAGACGATATTAAAAATGTAGCAGTAAATAGAAAGAATCTACGAAGTAAATAATGTGTATATGAAACGTGATAAGGCATGTCAAGACTGTAATACGAATGTAAGAACAGAAAAAACAGTATAAATCATGTACAAAAATCTGGAACTATATCTATGTGAGTTTAGTATTAGTTTTAACATGTGATCGGCTTAGAACTTGATACAATGTTTGGCCTGGCTAATCATACGTGAGTGTAGATTAACACTATACAATGATGATACAATATAATACTATGGGGTATTGATCACATATCTACGCTAACACCCCCATCCCTGACAAATATAGTGGATCCAGTCATGACACGTCATGATACGTATTCTCTGAGGAGGTCGCGAGCCTACGCAGGAATCGTATCTATACAATGAACAATAAACAATGAAGACTTGCCCAGTATATACCAATATAAGAGGAATAACATCTTATGATGGGATCCAGACAAATATCAATCCGTGTGAACAATGTGTCAAGAGAACAAGGATAATCTACACTAAATACTAGAAACAAAGATATCATAAAATAGAAATATTATCAGAGAATGTACTCACCTGTGCTGTGATGGATAAGTCGACTGAGTCCAAGAACAGTGCCTCGAGGACCTATAGATGGAATACTGTATCAATATAATGGTTTGGAAGTAAAATTAAGTCATACTGAGTCAAAAAGGTCAAGACACGTTAAACTAAGTCAATCTAGGTCAAAAAAGGTCAAACTAGATTGTACAGGGTCAATCTAAGTCATATTAGGTCTAACAAAGTCATACTAGGTCAAGATAGGTCTAGTTAGGTCAACATTAGTCATAGGAGGACATTGGAAGTTAATCCGAATCAAACTAGGTCGAAAGTTGACTTACAGTTGACTTTTGGTCATCGGGTCAACTTGGTCAACTCTAGGTCAACCCTAGGTCAATGGTAATAATAGTTGACTTTTGGTCAACTGCTCAAGTTTAATGGAATTTGGTACTAAATTGGATAAAGTGTTGACCCATAGATGACTTTTGGTCTAAAAAGTCAACCGTGGTCAATCGAGGTCAAGACTAGGTCTAGACGACTATTTCTAATCATTACCAACCTTACAACCCTATCCAAGTCCATCTTGAACTTCGAAACTCAAATCTTGGCCGTAGGCCAATCTAATTTACCCTTTTCTAAGGTAAATTTCTAGCCGAGGTGAATATCAAGTTAGCCTACCTACGCTTGATATTTTGACCCTGCTCCCTAGGGTAGTAGGATACTAGCCTATACATACGTTACCTACCAAGATACCTAGGTAAAGTGGACGTCTAGTCCATCTTACGGCCATTGCCGATATCTTGAATATCTCAAGATACTGGTACGGTACGATACCGTCGTCCTACAACCCCGATTTCAACTCGGGAGCCTTCCGCAAAGTCTAATTCACGTATTCTAGGTCTCCCCCAAGTTTTATCGCGTTCTGATATTCGGAGCTCGATTCACCCTTTCACCAAAACCTATTCCCTCTCAACCTTTCTAATTTAATCTCCCCCTTTCACTATACCAATACTCTCCTTTCCCCTCTCTCATTTTCCTTCTAATTCTTCTTCTAATTTCTATTCTCCTTATCCTTCTCCTCTCCTTCTTCTTATTATCCTACTTCCTTAATTCTTCTTCTAACTTTCTTCCTATTCTTCTTCTGAACTTCTTCTAAACTCTTCTAACTTCTTCTATTTCTTCTTATCATTCTCTTCCTCTATTCTCTATATATATATCTCTTCTATATATAATATAATATATATATATATATAATATATATATATTATATATATATATATAAATATATATATATATATAATATATATATATATTATATATATATATATATATATATTATGGGGGTTTAAGGGGACTTAAAGGGGCTAAATAGGGGGGGGGGGCTGCTACTACAGCTGCTGCCATTGCTGGTGCTGCTGCGGTGGCCCTTGCTGCCACTGCTACTGCTGCGCATGCTGCTGCAGCTGCCAATGCTGCTGCTGCAGTTGCCCTTCTTCTTCTTCTTCTTCTTTCTTCTTCTTCTTCTTCTTCTTCTTCTAATTCTCCTTCTAACCTCTCCTTCCTATCTCTCTCTCTCTCTCTCTCTCTCTCTATATATATATATATATATATATATATATATATATATAATATAAATTCATACACTCACATATCCTAATCTATATTATATAAACTCACAACCACACACACACACACCTATATATATAAATACATACCCCCATATCTATACATATATAAATATATACACACACACACAACATATAAATATGTATATAAATACATACACACTCACACAAACACACACACACACACACTCACACAAACTCTCCCAAACTCTCACCACCACTCATGACACACACCCTCTCACAACACCACCACCACCACTCTCTACACACACACACACACAAATACATATATATGTAAATACATACACACCACACACACACACACCACACATATATATATATATATATATATATATATATATATATATATATATATATATATATATATATATACTCCTCTAATGGAAAACCCCCAATAAATCTCTAACATAGATTTCTAGGAAAACCTACAAATTCTAGGGGCAAAGTGTAGAGAATCCTCTTCTCTACATTTATTGTGAAGGGAAATAAAGCAAAAAAGAAATTTATGAAGGATTAAAAGCTTACATAAAGTAGCTAGCTTAAGGAAGAAGAAGAAGAACTCAAAATGGAGTGGAGAGAGAGATTTCTTAGTGAAGAAGCAAGGGAGGAGCTCCTCTTGTAGCCGGCCAAAAGGGGGGGTTATTGGGTTTTAGGTGAAGACCCATTAGGCCCCCAACCCAATAAACTTAGTTTGGTTCGGTTCGGGTTTGGTTTGGTTCGGTTTGTTTCGGTTAACTCTAAATTGACTAATTAAGCCTCTAATTGACTAGTTAAGTCATGGGAGTATGGTTTATTGGGCTCTAGCCTAGTTGGATGGTATGTGGGCCAAGTCCAGCTAGTATGTGGGTCCCACTAGTGTCCAGGCTACCCGGGTCTCCAACTTAAGTCCGAATTGGATAAAATTCAAACCAAATCAAATAAATCCCTAAAAATCATATAAAATCAAATAAAATTCCTAAAATTTATAAAACTTGAAAAATGATGAAAATACCCCTAATTCGAAACTGGGGGTGACAAATCTACCTCCTTAAAAAAATTTTGTCCTCAAAATTCAAACGGTCGTACTCTTCTCTAAGTCAAGCACCCAACAATCAAGGTCTACTAAATTTTATCCTAAGTTATATAACATGTAATCCAGGAAATCAGAACACATGCATGGTTTTAAATCTCTATAGTATCATGTTATTGCAGTCTTCATTGGGGTTTTCTATTAATCTAGCATGATCATCACATATGCAAACTAAAGGTACTAAGAAAGCAATCATCAATCAATGGACAGAAAGAACAGGTAAAAAGAAAGAGCAAGACCCGACCTCCTAGTCCAATGCCTGCAGGATCCTCAACTGTCATCGCAAAAGCCCCGTCCTGGCGGGGTATATCCCGCAGCTGGTGGAGGGCGTGATGCGGTGCCATAGGTGGCCTACCCTGTGCTCCATGAGCTGCACGGCGATGGTTCGAAGGACAATCCCTCGCCTGATGTCCCTCGGTGCCACAGTATAGGCACACACCCAAACGTCTCCTGCAAACCTCCCAAAGATGTCCGGACCTCTTGCAGTAGTGGCAAGTAGGTGCCTGCTGCGTCGGTCCCTGCTGCTGCGTCGGGGGCACCTGCTGAACTGGTGCCCTAATCGGGGCAGGAATCTGCTGCGAGCATTACAGAATAGAATGATGCTGGAGTTGAGGACGCTTAGCAGCTCTCGTGCTGCTAGTAGTCCCCGAAAATAGATCACGGTCCCTCTTGGGCTTCAGGCCCCACTCTCCTCTACCTTGCGGGCTTCCGCATAGATCTGGGTATAAGTCTCATAAAAGGATGGAATGAGAATCTGATGTCCCAGATCAGCCCCTCTGAAACGGCTCGCCCTGATCTCCGGGTAACGAACCATGTACTCCGCGTATTGGCTCAGACGGCCGAACTCCGTGGCGTACTCCTCCACAGATAAACTGTCCTGCTGCAGATCCTGGAACTGCCGTACAAGGTCGATCTTGTCCGTAGGAGAAAAGAACTTCTCCTTGAAGAGAAGCTTGAACTCTGCCCAAGTATGGCCCTCTCTAGCTAGGGCTGGCTCATTTCTGAACCAGGTGCGTGCAATGTCTAGCAACTGCAAACCTACCGCCTCGACCTTTAGGTCGTCTGCCAGGCGGGAGGCCCTCATCTGCCGCTCGATATCCTCGAGCCAATCATCTGCATAGACCACACCTTCGGTCCCGCTAAAGTCACGGGGCCCGAGCTTCTTGAAGTCCTGGATATCTCCGTACCTCGGACGCGTCCCATGATGCGGAGCCCTCTGCTCTACGGCTGCAAGGGCCAACTGATGGGCATCCTCCATGCCCTGACTATCGCGTCTGTCTGCCTCTGCTGAGCCTCGGCCTGGGCTCTCTGAGTCTCCAGCATCTGCTGGAGAAAGGTAAGCATCTGCCCCATATCTGTAGGCAGAAGAGGTGGAGGTGGAAGTATGTCTGTAACTAGCGGAGGAATCCGTTGCGCAGTAGGAGGTAGAGTGCCCGCATCAACCACTGGTTCTGCGGCCAGAAAAGTCGTAGCAACCCTGGTGTCAGCCCTCGTAACTGGCGGAGGAGCGCCCCCAAGAGCTGCGGCCGACACCCCGACTGCATCAGGGGTATCTAGATCAGGTCTACGAGTCATAGCAGACCTCTCCGCGTCCGCGGACTCAGGATACTGGGACCTGGTCTGCACCATCCTAAAGACAGATTGAAAGAAGATATCAATATGGCACAAGAAGGATTATATCAAAGGAGGACAGCTAGAAAACAGTAAATAAAATATCGACAGCTAGAAAACAGTAAATAAATATCAAAGACGGTAAGCAATAAGCAAGGAAAGGTCCTACTGTGATTGAGTACTCTTAGCCTATAGCCTATCCTAGATACGTACCGCAGGCTCGTAATAGCACTCTAAGTCGAGCGCCACTACGATATCGCACTAATTGCGACTTCAGGACCTGTGTGGGCCACCACAAAAGTGTCACGACTCGCACCCGCTATAAGGGCACGTGTACGTAACGCCCAGCCCTCACCGTAAAAATAGCGTAGAACGCTGTAGGTTTTCTACTCTAACACATTTTATATATAATATCAACACCTGTCGAGAATATGGTCAACTCCGAACGGAGGACAAGCAATGATAATATAGAGTGCTCAATCACAACTCTAAGATGATAAAGTAAAGACTGAAAGATAAAGACAACATGACAATAAAATATAACCTGTCAAGTCCAAACACAAATAATATACAAGTCCAAGTCTAAGTCTCTAATACAAGCCAAATATAAATAATAACATAAGTAGCAAGCTGGAGACAAGGTCCAGTCCAAAATGTCTAGTCGAACTAAACTAAGCTAGAGGCTCGTCGGGCGGAGCTAAGCCCTGCTGAACCAAGGTCTCCAAGTCTACGCCCACTACGTCAACCGGACCGTAGTAGGTAGGACAATCCTCCTCGCCATAATCTATAAAATTTGTCAACATATTCAGTCAGGATGGAACGAGCACAAATCTCAATAACAGTTCTAGTTAGACGATATTAAAAATGTAGCAGTAAATAGAAAAATCTACGAAGTAAATAATGTGTACATGAAACATGGTAAGCATGTCAAGACTGTAATATGAATGTAAAAACAAAAATAGTATAAATCATGTACAAAAATCTGGAACTATATATGTGAGTTTAGTATTAGTTTCAACATGTGATCGGCTTAGAACTTGATACAATGTTTGGCCTAGCTAATCATACGTGAGTGTATGATTAACACTATACAATGATGATACAATATAATACTGTGGGATATTGATCACATATCTACGATAACACCCCCATCCCTGACTAATATAGTGGATCCAGTCATGACACGTCATGATACGTATTCTCTGAGGAGGTCGCGAGCCTACGCAGGAATCGTATCTATACAATGAACAATAAATAATGAAGACTTGCCCAGTGTATACCATATATAAAGGAATAACATCTTATGATGGGATCCAGACAAATATCATCCGTGTGAACAATGTGTCAGAGAACAAGGATAATCTACACTGAATACTAGAAACAAAAACGATATCATAAACAAAAATATTATCAGAGAATGTACTCGCCTGTGCTGTGATGGATAAGTCGACTGAGTCTAAAAACAGTACCTCGAGGACCTATAGATGGAATACTGTATCAATATAAGTTTGGAAGTAAAATTAAGTCATCTGAGTCAAATAGGTCAAGACACGTCAAACTAAGTCAATCTAGGTCAAACAAGGTCAAACTAGATTGTACAGGGTCAATCTAAGTCATATTAGGCCTAACAAAGTCATACTAGGTCAAGACAGGTCTAGTTAGGTCAACCTTGGTCATAGGAGGACATTGGAAGTCAATCCGAATCAAACTAGGTCGAAAGTTGACTTACAGTTGACTTTTGGTCATCGGGTCAACTCTGGTCAACTCTAGGTCAACCCTAGGTCAACCCTAGGTCAATGGTGACTAATAGTTGACTTTTGGTCAACTGCTCAAGTTTAATGAAATTTGGGACTAAATTGGGTAAAGTGTTGACCCATAGTTGACTTTTGGTCTAAAAAGTCAACCGTGGTCAACCGATGTCAAGACTAGGTCTAGGCGACTATTTCTAATCATTACCAACCCTTACAACCCATATCCAAGTCCATCTTGGACTTCGAACTCAAATCTTGGCCGTAGGCCAATATCCTAATTTATCCTTTTCTAAGGTAAATTTCTAGCCTAGTGAATATCAAGTTAGCCTACCTACGCTTGGTATTTTGATCCGTGCTCCTAGGGTAGTAGGATACAGCCTATACATACGTACCTACCAAGATACCTAGGTAAAGTGGACTTCTAGTCCATCTTACGGCCTATTGCCGATATCTTGAATATCTCAAGATACGCAATGGTACGACACGATACCGTCATCCTACAACCCGATTTCAACTCGGGAGCCTACCGTAAAGTCTAATTCACGTATTCTAGGTCTCTCCCAAGTTTCATCGCGTTCCGATACTCGGAGCTCGATTTCACCCTTTCACCAAAACCTATTCCCTCTCAACCTTTCTAATTTAATCTCCCCCATTCACTATACCAATACTCTCCTTTCCCTCTCCTCATTTTCCTTCTAATTCTTCTTCTAATTTCTATCTCCTTATCCTTCCTCTCCTTCTTCTTATTATCCTACTTCCTTTAATTCTTCTTCTACTCTTCTTCCTATTCTTCTTCTCAACTTCTTCTAAACTTCTTCTACTTCTTCTATTTCTTCTTATCATTCTCTTCCTCTATTCTCTCTATATATATCCTTATATTATATATAATATAATATATATATATATATATACATCTCTATATATATACATTATATATAGGGGGGGTTTAAGGGGACTTAAAGGGGCAAAATAGGGGGGCTGCTACTGCAGCTGCTGCCATTGCTGGTGCTGCTGCTGTGGCCCTTGCTGCCACTGCTACTGCTGCGCATGCTACTGCAGCTACTGCCAATGCTGCTGCTGCAGTTGCCCTTCTTCTTCTTCTTTTTCTTCTTCTCTTTCTTCGTCTTCTTCTCTTCTTCTTTCTCTTCTAATTCCCTTCTACCTCTCCTTCCTATCTCTCTCTATATATATCTATATATATATCTAGATATCTATCTATATATATCTATCTATCTATCTATATATAAATTCATACACTCACATATCCTAATATATATATAAACTCACAACAGACACCATATATAATAAATACATACCCCCATATCTATAAATATAAATATACACACACATATATATGTATATAATACATACACCTCACACAACACAAACCCACACACCACACTCACACAAACTCTCCCAAACTCTCACCACCACTCTCATGACACACCCCTCTCACACCACCACCACCACCACCACTCTCTACACACACACACAAATACATATATGTATACATACACACACACACACACACACATATATATATATATATAATATATATATAATATATATATATATATTAATATATATTATATATATATATAATATATATATAGTATATATATAAATTATATATATATATATATATATATATATATATATATATATGGAGCCAGGGTTTTGGGCTTGGCACCCTCTCGGCGGAGCTCGCCCGAGCTGCGTGTTCCCCCCCCCGCGCCCGGGAGGTGGCCGACTGCTGTCCGGAACCCCTCTCCCCCGTGGGTCCTCCGCTCTCCCCGGCCACCCCGTCTCGGCGGAAGGTCGGGTGGCGCTCAGCCGCTCTTCACGTGGGGTGCCCCACATTCCGGTGGCTGCCCGTGGTGTGGAGCCCCCCTCCCTCTCCCCCTCCTTCCGCGGAGCCGTCGGCGCCCTTGTCGCCGTCGGCGTCGCCGTGCTCGGCGCCCTCCGATTTCTTTGGCCCCATCCTCCTCGGCCCAGGCTCCTCCGTCGCCGCGCCGCCCCCCGCAGCGGTCGCTGGCCCTTTCCCCGCTTCCGCCGCCCCGGATCCTCCTCCTCCTCCCTCCCGCTTGGTCTCCCGCGCCTTCCTCCGTGCCGCCCGGACCGTCCCCCCTTCTCCCCAGGTCCGAGCCCCATCCGCCCTCGCGGAGGCCCTCCCACAGTTCCCCGTCTCTGCTCCACCCGCCTGGGCCCCCCCGCCGGCGCTCCCCATCCTGCCGGAGCGTTCCCCCCGCCGGCCTCCCAGAGCCCCCTCTCGCCTCGGCCCCTTCCCCGGACCCTCTCCGGAGCCCCCTCCGCTTCGAGCGCCCCCCTTGTCTCCGAGCATCACCCCTCGGCGGCCTCCCCCTGAGTAATTCCCCGTAGTGCAGCCGGCCTCTTCGATCGCGGATCCCCCTCTCCCGCCCGTCGTCCAGGCTGCCGCCGCGGTTCCCGTCTCCTCGCGGCGGCGGGGGTCCTACTATCAAGACCCCGCCACCCGTCGTGGTTCTGGGTCTCTCAGGACCCCTCCCCCCTTCAGTGGCGCTGGACCGCTCACCCCACCCAGTCGGAAGCGCTCGAGTGGCTCGCCTTCGCCCTCGGAGGAGCCTATCCCCCCTCCGCCTCGGCGTAGGGGCGCGTTCCCTACCATATGGGCAGCCTAGGGCCTCCGGCCGGTCCGCCCGCTCCTCGGCGGTCCTCCTCTCCGGCGCTGTGGCTCCCCTTCGTTGTCCCGTCTCCCCCCTCCTCCTCGTCGGCTCGTTGACCTCGTCGGTCCGCCCTGCCCTGCCGCTCTCCCGTGGCACTCTTCCTCCGTTCTCATCACCCCTGTTCTCCGCGCCGGGCTCAAACTCTCCCCCTGGCTGCCGTAGCTCCCCGGCGACGCCCTCTTCCCCCGCCCCCCTCTTCTGCTGGCGTGCACGTGGCAGCCAGGCTCGCGCTTCCGCCCCTGACGTCGGCTCCTCCGCCGCGAGGCCCATCGGCTCCCCCGGTGGATGAGTGTCCCACCGCCGCGGTTCGCCCCTTATCCGCCGTGGCGGTGGCCGCGTGGACGCCCTGTTCCGGCTCTCACTCTCCCCCTGGCGGCATCTTTCCCCGGCGGCGTGATCCTGGCCCGCGCCGGCGAGTAGCGACCCTCCGGGAACCGTGCCACTTCGGGCCCACCCTCCCTCCCGCTCGGGTTCCGCGCCAGACGCTCCGGGTCCCGCGCGTGCAGCAGGCTCTCGGCCCCGCGCGGTTGACCCACGTGCCCCCCCCCCACGTGGGTTCTCCCGCTGGGTTTGAATTTTAAATTTTGAATTGTTTTTGTTTTTGGGTATTCTGGGCGGGCATGATTTCTGTGTGGGCCGCGTTTTGTTTCTTTTCCAGGGCGGGCCGGGTTCCTGTGTGGGCCGCGTTTGGTTTTCCATTTCCTGCTAATCAATAAATTTCCTTTTAATAATATATATATATATATATATATATATATATATATATATATATATATATATAAAAAATATATATATATATATATATATATATATAATATATATATATATATAATATATATATATATATACATATACTCCTCTAATGGAAACCTCAATAAATCTCTACCTAGATTTCTAGAAAAATTTACAAATTCTAGGGGCAAAGTGTAGAGAATCATCTTCTCTACATTTATTGTGAAGGAAAATAAGCAAAAGAGAAATTTATGAATGAAAAAAGCTTACCTAAAGTAGCTAGCTTGAGGAAGAAGAAGAAGAACTCAAAAATGGAGTGGAGAGAGAGATTCTTAGTGAAGAAGCAAGGGGGGAGAGCTCCTCTTGTGGCCGGCCAAAAGGGGGGGGGGGGGGTTATTGGGTTTGGGTGGAGACCCATTAGGCTCCCAACCCAATAAACTAGTTTGGTTCGGTTCGGGTTTGGTTTGGTTCGGTTTGTTTCGGTTTAACTCTAAATCGACTAATTAAGCCTCTAATTGACTAGTTAAGCCATGGGAGTATGGTTTATTGGTCTCTAGCCTAGTTAGGATGGTATGTGGGCCAAGTCCAGCTAGTATGTGGGTCCCACTAGTGTCCAGGCTACCCGGGTCTCCAACTTAAGTCCGAATTGGATAAAATTCAAACCAAATCAAATAAATCTCTAAAAATCATATAAAATCAAATAAAATTCCTAAAATTTATAAAACTTGAAAAATGACAAAAAATCCATAATTCGAAAACTGGGGGTGACACACTACAATATTCATGATTCTACTGATGCAGCACATTTAATCATTAAATAAAATATAGACGTGAAAATGAAACTTGCATTGTTTGTATCCTCGGTATGAAGGTAACGGCTAGAAAGGTATCGACTAGGGTCCGGAATCCGAACCTATATTAATAATCTCTGTCCTTAGAACTTATTTCAAATGTTGGCTAATAAAGCCACTAAATAAATCTACGCTTAATTATAAACATTGTCCTTTATTTAGAGAAAAAAATAATTTAATTATGTAATATTTTGGTAAAACTATTTTTATTAGTATTTTGTAATAAGGCAAAAATTAATATATTTTGGAATAATATCAAAAATAGTAGCAATTTTTCCTAAATTATTTAAAAAGAAATCGCGTAAACTCGAAAATATTCGAAATCTAATTTAATATTTTTCTAAATAACTTTAGAAAATATTTTACTAATACTATTTCTTAGTAAAGAATAACCATGTTTAATAATAAAATACGTAAAACCTTATTTAGTAAAAAATTATGATTTATTAGAAAATACGTTATTATCTCTAGTTTTTATTATCATAAACTTTATTAATAGAGATAATGGTTAAATTACGAAAAAAATTTTTATCTAAAACATAAATATATAGTTTGCCTATAAAATACTATTTCTTATATTAAAATTTGTTTTACTATATAATTATTTTGAGACTAAGTTTTATTATTTAATAATAATGAAGTTATGGCAAAATTGATATAGTCGTTGAAATAACGTTAATTCGACGTTATAAATAATTTAAACGTAGATGATAACTCTAAATTACATGAAGCTAACTAATTAATGTTAACCATTCTAATTAAAAGCTAACAATATTATTACCGAGTCTAAAATAGGAAACTTATCTAAACTATCTATCCCAGAATTGACAAAACTTTATTCTGTTAATTCCGGTCGGAACATGAATTGATTTAAGGTTTCTGTGAAAGAAACAGAAGGTTGCAGGGTCCAAAAGCTGTGACGGAGCACCGAGGGGATGCCTCGGACTCGGAACGCACGCGGCACGGACACGACCCGACACTGCACGCGGACACGCAGATGGCACGGAAACTGTCACGCCCCAGTATCGGAATACGGAGACGGACTAGGCCAGCTACACCATATGAGGTAAGCAAACGTCATACGACGATCGTGGCTGTCAAGAGACAAAGGGGTGCATGCTACAATCAAGTCTCCTATGGTCTCACCGAGCATCTATGTCTCAATCAATCAAAACAAGAAGCAGTAAATAATGATCATATAAGACAAAGCAGTAAGACGTCCCCGACGCTTCATCAAATAAATTATGATCCTAGCTATACTAAATGATAAGCTAGTGCCGAGAGTCATAGGTACATACATAGTCAGCTACAGTCTGATCTAATACAATTATGTAAAAGGAAACTAATGTCCAAAACAGCCGGCTAAACAGGTACCGGTGGCTAAATGCCAAGTACAAAATAGAAGATTTCAGAGCAGTAAAGAAAACCCACTCATGGTCCCTGGCGCCCATACTCCTGGTGTGCACCATTGTTCGGGTAGAAAATGCATCCTCTGGTGTTGCTACGATATCTGGCCAAACAAAATCAGCAGGTCAACCCCGAATCAAGTACCACAAGAGAGCACAAAAGTGAGATAAAACCCAAGCATAATAATAATAAACAAACTAAAAGGCTTTCGATCGTAACATCGTCCACAGCCTGTGATAGCACGATAGACCAACCCAACCCAACAAGGACATGGGTTGGACCACGCACCATGACAGTCCATGTCCCTCGGCTACTAGCGGAAGGTATAAGGCACAGTCAAGTCATT
>JANAVB010042819.1:3607116-3880623 GCA_029216955.1 Iris pallida
AAACTGAAGCTGAAGTGCGGAGAGGCATTTTGAAGCTCTTCCTATGCTGAAGTATTTTGAAGCCAATTCAATCGACGACTTATGTATAAAGAGACGAATGTATGGAACGACAAGCGTTAGTTCAGGCAACTTATCGAGTGTGTTTCTTTCTGTTTTCAATCAATGTAGCCGCAACAGCATCCAATGTAATTACGACTTGCACTTCGTTGCAAGCTATGAATGAAAAGTATTTCTATCTTCCTATACTGCGTCTTATATTCTGATGTGATTTGTGAAGTTTTAACTTGGCGTATTAATATAAAAAGCAACGTAACGTTCTTACCTTGTACGAGTACAATTCCAGACTCGTACGTCCACGCCTTAGCGAGGACGATCGAATCAGCAAAGTAACACCGGGGATGAACGGTTTGTCGACTCGGGGCGTAATAAATTGGTATCAGAGCACAGTTATGTTTCCTCGGATTTTCGAAAGATGTTTCATTATTGGAATGTCCATTACGATGGCTCGATTGAATGCTTGTCGACATGCTGCGTGAAATAAAAGTTCCATACAGGTAAGCCCGTAAATATTTTCGAAAAATACTAACGGGTTTACTCTGTTTTGTAGGAATAACTAAGAAAAGTAACAATCTCGGCACAACAACCCAAACCGTGGATAGTATGTCGAGCACAAAAAGCACTGGCCATAGCGAGACGACTATGGAGAAAATGCTACAGTTGATGGAACTGCAGCAGCAACAGCTTCAAATACAATTCAAAGCCCAATTTGATGCGCAGCAGAAGCAGATGAACGCCCTGACTCAGATCGTGAACAGAATGGCGGGCAGTACCAAGGCAACTGACGAAGTACCCGAGGAGAAGCAAGGTGATCAAGAAGAAAATGAGGAAGAAGAAGCTCAACCGCAAATGATAAATTATTCTTCTTTGTTCAAGGCAAAGGAGTTTTGCAAGATGAACCCACCAAAATTCAACGGCCGAACATTGCCTGATGTGATCGTGGGATGGCTCGCGAAGATGGAGGACCTGTTTAATCTGCTTAGCATTGAAGGATCCCAGAGGGTAACTTGTGCGGCGTTACAGCTGCAACTGAGGGCCTACGACTGGTAGGCAGCTAAGAAGCAGAAAATCTACGAAGCCGATACAGACGCCACGATTTCCTGAAAAATATTCAAGGAAGCTTTCTTCGAACAGTACGTTCCTCGTACCGTCCGTCAACAAAAAGAAGACAAGTTCATGACGCTGCGACAGGGAAATATGTCTGTCGACGATTATGATTCGAGCTTCTCAAAGCTGGCGAAGTTTGTCGGCGCCTTCCTGTCCAACAAAGAAGCATGGTGTGAACGCTTCCAACAAGGCCTAAATGACGAACTGCGAAGGGACGTCATGAATCAAAGGTGTCGAACATACCGTGAATCCTATAATGCCACTCTTGATAGTGAGCATATCTTTGGCCGTATGTCGAGTAGAGGCATCCGTAACCACTTCAACAAGCGTCCTAACGATGCCGGGGGATCGGGAATAACAAAACATCCGAACAGATTCAATGACCGAGGCCATGGCAGTTGACACTGCACCAGGTGCGGTAGGCGTGGGCACCGAACCGTCGATTACGTCACGAGGTCTTGCTACAAGTGTGACGAGGTAGGCCATATAGTTACATATTGCCCGCAAAAAGTTCCGAATCAACCCAACCCACCAAGGAACGTTTCGAATCCGCATAAAGCGCCGATACTGCAAGGCATAAATGCGGTGCCCGTCAACCAGCAGAACCAATGCCACGGAGCTCAAGGCCGAGTTTGTGCCTTAACTCGGGACGTGGCGTTTGCGTCCGATACTATTGTAACAGGTATATTACTCTACAAAAATATACCTGCTCGAGTACTATTTGATTCGGGTGTGACGCATAGCTTTATATCTGCTGATTATGCAAAAGAAAATAAAATAACCATGCAATCACTAGATATGAATATTAGCGTTAGCACTCTGTCGGAAGTCGATATGCCTGCGAACTTTATTTGTTGGGATGGCCATATTTGCATCGGAGAAAGAAATCTATTCTTAGATGTTGTCGTACTAGACATCAAAGAGTACGACATAATCCTGGGCATGGATTGGTTGGGCGCTTGTCATGCAACGATCGAGTGCACGGAGAAGAGAGTTGTATTTCGTCTTTCTGGCGAGATAGAGTTCTCATATTCGTGCGATACGGTCTCGAAGATGGCAATGATGGTATCGGCAATATCGGCGAGGCGTATGCTGCGTGGGATACTTGGCATCAGTTCGAGACACGCGGAAGGATAATACAAACATAATGCTGACTGATGTTGCGGCAGATTTTCCCGACGAGATGCCCGGGATGCCGTCGGATCGAGAGATAGAATTCAGCATCGACACCTTTTCGGATACACGACCGATATCAAAGGCGCCTTACCGAATGGCTCCAGCAGAACTGAAGGAGCTGAAGGTGCAATTACAAGAGTTGCTAGACCGCAGATTTATTCGCCCTAGCGTCGCTCCGTGGGGAGCTCCCGTATTGTTCGTGAAGAAGAAGGATGGATTGATGCGGCTATGCATCGACTATCGGAAACTCAACAAGGCGACCGTGCGGAACAAGTATCCTTTGCCATGAATCGACGACTTGTTTGACCAACTACAAGGCACGTCAGTATTTTCGAAAATCGATCTTCGTTCATGCTATCATCAATTGAAGATCAAGTCCGACGACGTATCGAAGTCTGCCATCCGCACTCGATATGGTTATTACAAATTCCTAGTCATGCCGTTCGGTTTGACGAATGCTCCAGCCGCTTTCATGGATTTGATGAAACGAGTCTTTCGACCTCAAATCGATAAATTTGTAGTCGTGTTTATCGACGATATCCTTATCTACTCAAAGAATCGAGAAGAGCATGCAGAGCACTTGAAGACGGTGTTGCAGACGCTGCGTGAAAACAAATTATATGCCAAGCAGAGTAAGTGCGAGTTCTGGATGAGTAGCGTGACATTCCTCGGACATGTAATCTCTGCCGAAGGTATCGCGGTGGACCCAAAGAAGATTGAAGCGGTGGTAGATTGGAAATAACCTACCTCCACTAGCGACATTCGAAGTTTCCTGGGCTTAGCGGGCTACTACCGAAGATTCGTACGAAGCTTTTCAAAACTAGCGTCGCCTCTGACTCGCCTCACCCAGAAGGGAGTAGTATTTGAATGGAGCGTGTAGTCGTATTGTACGTTGTGCGCAAACGACGTATTTCGTAATTGCTTTTCGAGTACGAATATGGACGAGCGTACAAATTTTTAGAAAAATATTTTAATTTTAATTTTTATAAGTTTAAAATAATTTATATAATAAATACTTTGCTATCATACAAGAATTGCTAAGTTTGTTCTTTTCATTTTAAAAGAGCCTTCAACTACTAATAATAAATAATATTTTTATTGTATAATAGAAAATATATTATGTAAATATTATTTGTGCATACATATATCATAATTATTTATTACCTTATTTTTAAATAAATAGTATAATTTTTGAAATTATTATTATTAGTATTTTTGGAAAACATATTTTCGAAATATTTGTGACAATTTAAATTTTGATTTGATTCCATGGATACATTTAAAGAGTAAACTAATATCTATATTTGAAATTGATTTGATTTTTTAACTAAAAATTTAATTAGATTTAAATTAAATTTGTATTTGGATTTGGATTTAATTGATTTAAATTACGAATTATCTATTTTTGGGTTTAATCTTTTCCTAATCCTATCCAAATTGGGAATTCCCACATCCTATAAATAGGCAGGTACTCTTCCATAAATTTTTATCATCCACAAATTTCTCTCCACCCAAAATTGTCATGCATCGTGTCTGTGTCTACCGTTTTTATTCCATATTATACAAGTACATCAAATCCCGTGTCGGACACATCCCGACACAAATCAAATCCTAAGACCTACGACCTCTCCGCCGTGAACTCCAGCGCGCAGCGCGCCCAGCCCTCGCGGAGCCACACCGCCGCGCCCAGGCTGGAGCGCCGGCAAAGGAGCCCCTTTTCCGAGCCTCCTCCTTCGCCGACTCTCCGCCTCTCCCCGTTCCTCTCCCGACCGCCTCTCCTTCCCTCCGTGAAAACCCCTCTCCCAAACGAACCCCCGCCGCGACCGAGTTCCCTCTGCCCTTCGTCGAACCCCTGTCCGATCTCTCCGTCGTCAGCCGCCGCAGCCTCCAGCGCCGCCGCCGTTGGAACCCTCCGTCGCGTCAGATCTTCCTCTCTCTATCATCTCCCTCATCTCCTCCCACGCTCCCTCTCCTCGTCCACTGCCGCCGATCTCCTCGCCCGCCGTCGGCCGACAACCTTCTCCCAATCCCGCTCTCTCCGCTCGTCTCTCTAACCCATCTCTCCTTTGTCCCCTTCCTCACTTATTTTTCTCTAATCGACTGTTCTCAGCAATGAAGAGAGCACAACAGCGTTTAATATTTTTTTTTTGGTTTATTTGTTTTTTTTCTTTCTCTTCTTCTTTTAGTATATGTATTTTACTATCATTATTTATTATTATTGTTATTATTATTATTATTATTATTATTATTAATAGTTTATTGATACTATCATTAGTGTCACGCCCCGCTCCCGCAAGAGCGATCGTCCTCGCTAAGGCGTGATGCCGCACGGGCCTAGGTTGCGCCCGTGCAAGGCTATGTTCAGAAACGGCCGATTTGAGCTAGGCCACAGAGTCGCACAGAGTGTCCCCATTTGCAGCGGAAAGTAAATGAACACAAGTTTGAAGCGAATTCAATCTCTTTATTGATATTCAAAAAGTTTACAAGCGGCGCTAGGCCGATATTACAAATTGCTCAAGCTCTCTCTCTCTGAAACATAAAAGGCGTGCCAAGTAGCTTACAAGATGGAATGATACATGGCGATGTTCCAATACATTATGTCCTGTATATGGTGCTCCAGCTCCTTGCAACGCTCCAAGGCTCAAGAGATAGCTCCGCGCCTTAGCACGTACGAGGAAAGCTCCGCACCCGCCGTCGTCTCCTGCTTCCTGCAAGCAGACTGTGGGGTTATTAGTACATTGTTATGCACTGGTGGGGAGGCTAGCTCCCCCACAACGCCATCATTACCCAACACGTTCCATTTACTTTTGTGTATCTCTATCATTCATTGTCTTTCTAATCTTGCCTTAGGGTCAATTTTCATGGCATATATTATAACCTATCCCGTGTTGCCAATTTCAAGTGTCGCATGGAAATACATGCACGACTTACCGATACTTACCGTCCGGCCTTCCCTGTTCCAAGTAAACCAAGTTAGACAACAGTTTATATAAATTTTCAATATCGAGAGACGTAACTCATGTGGACTTTCAATGTCAAGTGCGAGTCCCTGCCTCGGGTCCTAGCGCGTCGTAGGCGTGTTCTTTAACTCATTTGTACGACGTATTCATTATCATTTGGAGTGATACATTTCAAGTCATTCAGTAGGCACTTGTTCATTTAACTTAGACTACTTTGATTTCAATGCAAAGACTTGCACGTGGATTGCCACCAGCAAAGCCCACCTAATCTATATGCATCGGTCGCTGGCATCACAAGCCATCCTGGACATATTCTCCTTGGTATTTTCTTACCTATCATGGCGTGCGGCTGGTACACCCTGATAGTCTCTTGAAAAATACCCTGCACTTACGTCTCCTGGTGGCCAAGCCCCCCCCCCCCAGTTAAGCCCGTAAGCCCCTTTTGATTCCGTCCGGACCGACAAGTTCTTCACACTTTGACCATGCCGCGGAATCCCTTTCTCTTTACGGCACAGCATACGCCACCCCTCGCTCGTACCATTTGTCTACGACCATTTCGTATTAACTTTTCTTTTTAACATAACGGCTGTCTCTGAGCCGTAGGCTAACCCTTAGCCTTCTTACGTTATCGACCAGGTTGGCGTCCGTACAGCGCGGGTAGCGAGCCCCGTTGCACGTGCCCGTCACACCTGTCGCTAACCATTCTTTCCTTTCTTATCTTTCATTCATTATTTCTTTTCTTTCTTTCTTTCTTTTACTTGTTCGTTCGTTCATTGGTTCTTTCATATATTCGTTCATTCATTCGTTGATTCATTCATTCACTTATTTATTCATACATTTTGCAACTCCCTGTGAGGGAGTCGCCTTGGCGACCCATTGGTCCCATAGCCTTTCAATGTTGCTAAACTCTACGTCAGAACGACTATGTTGATAGTCTTTCCGTTTCATTGTTGTAAACCATTCATTGTTTCATTGTTGAACGCAAGCTTGTGCCTTAGCACGAACGTGGGGCGCGGTACGAGAGTTCTCGTATTTTCCATGTTCCTTTCCATATTCTATACAAGCATTCAAGATGGGATTTATCCCTTAGCTAGGTGCGTTGGGTCATTTATTAGCATGCGTAGTGTTATCGCCTAGCGATTTTAGTGATAGTGTCCGTATTATTATGTGTCTAGGCTAAGCAAAGACGGATTCATCGGAGCCACCCACCTTAGCGATGTTTGCATCGGCCGAGCGATACTTCGAGTGCTCCTTTGAAAGTCTAAGTCTGGATTCATCTTGACGGACCAATGTAAGCCTTGCATCGATTCTTCATTAAGTCGATGCCAACTCTTCGGGTCGACGGCTCGTTTGAGTCGTTGCACTTGCCGTTTGAATCGGCGTTCCACTAGGGCGGAGCGGGTCATTACATAATACACCACTCAAAACAAGTCTCGTCCTCGAGACTTTCTGAGTGCGGGTCATCCTACCGTTCCTTTACTCATCGTCGTGTGCATACCTTAGACAATTCCTATCGAATGGCTTTACCGTTCGATGGCATCGAACTATACTCGATACCTTTCCAAGTTTCGTGTCGCATACGTTTGGTCGATTTTATTTAGTAACTTTTCATTCATTTTAGAGTTGATGGCACTTATTCAATTTAAGTGTTTCTTCGACTCGGTTGCTACTTCGACGTATCATAAGACTGAAATGGTCGCACGAGGTGCGTTGTAATTCTCAAACACGAGAGACGTAGGTTGAGGCTAACTCACTCATTCGTTCATGCGCATCACAACATCCACTTGCAGCTGCATTCGAGTTCATCATATCGCTGAGTTTGGATCGTGCACATATTCAAGGCGTCCCCCGTATACGTACATTTCAACCAAGCTTAGCGATTAGCGAAGTCGGACAAGCTACTCATGATAGTTTTGATTTGCCGATCGTTTTGCTAACTTCGATTTAAAACCGAACTTACGTGTGTATCACATATCGTTTATCTCGGTCCTCGAGATGATTCGATTCGCTTCTCAAGCGTTATTGTCCACAAAATCAGTATGATTTCTTCTTAGCGGGGTCGACCAAGCCTAAGTAATTTTCGTCCGATTCGAGACTAAGTATCGTACTATCATTGAGTACGTCTTCCGATCAACGATTCAATTCGTTATTCCAACTTTACTTGTGCATCATCCATTCCTATCATTCCCTTCGTTTGGGGCCATTCTCGCCGTCGTTCACGCACACTCTCAGTTCCCCGTCCTACTCTAAGTCTTATTGTCCCAAGTCTATCGTCCATCCAGACGATACTGTAAATGCCATCGCACAGGTTCAATCACTCGGCATAGGGTCGTCCGCCTATCCGCTAGGTCAGCTCACAAGGTCATAGTTACAAGTCAAGTCCGTCGCTCATCGTACAAGGTTGTTGCACGACGCTCGCCCCAAATCCTATGGTCAAACCATTTGTTTGCTTGTACGGGTGTTTCTACCCAAGCTCGCGTCACTCAGATTTCTAAAATCGAGCACGATCACCTAATTTACATCAAGACTTACGTTGCACATACTCAATTCCGTTCAATCACCAGTTCTAACCAATTCGTATATTCGATCACGAGGTCATCCAGCTCGTCAATACATTGCGCCCCAATCTCACGCGAGTCCGATTATCCACGACGGTTCATGAATCACCATGCATGCTCCTGCGGAATAATCATTCTCATCGGGGCATAACTCTTGTTTGAGTTTTAGACTAACCCATTCTCGATACGCGGATTGGACCTACTCAATCCTCAAGTTCAATCTTTCAAGCACATAAATTCATTCTCGAGTCCACCTTCGCGTCAAACCACAAGTCGAAGCATACGAATTGCCACGCCATGCAAGTACCAATCACTCCCGCTGTACGAATCGCCATACCAGCGCTCACGCGAAGTGATAGCCCTAGTCGGCGTGACGCATGTACGAGGCTGAAGTTGCGCTCGCATAAGACAAGAACATCAACGTTGTGGTTATCGACGAAGCAAATCCAAACATTCCATTTCCTCCAAGCCAAGATCTCTATTCGATAGTCCGACCGTCATGCGTTCAACTAAAAATTCCTCGAGCCAAGTCTATCTTTTCCTCGACACATTTTTAACATCCCAAGTATAGCATCCAACGGAACAATGACATTTGTACGACCATCATTCGCCGAGTCAGAGTGCCCCCGAGTTATCGCATATCGATCTTTGATATGCCTCAATACCATCGACGATATGCGTAACCTGACGATCTTCCTTTGCAACCAATTTCGAGTCGTGCGACGATGCCGTTGTTCGAGTTGGATATTCCACAATTTCATTTAATATTCAAGATCAAGTTCCGTCGCTCTTCCTTAAGCTCATTTCAAGATCGTTGTTCTAAATCCCAAGTCACACTTTCTTTGAATCAATCCGAAATCGTACGCGCGATCCTCTAGGTTTCCTCGATCAAGACCATTCATTTTCATTCATCATTCCGAACCATTTTCTAACTCGCGTTGTCCATTGACAAGTTGTCCAAATGACATCTCGTTCGGGACATCGAAGTCACGACCAACTAAGCGTGACACGTTCTAGGGCTTTGTGCGATCGCATCGCCTCGCCGACATACCCATTCTATCCGTATATCCTTTAGTCTCGCTCGAACAATTTCTATGACGTCCATACACCACGCAGGGTTCGAGCCACTCGACTAGTCATCGACACTCATTTTTATTCTTCTCCGAGCCTATCACATACACCACTCGGATTCAAGCCATACGATCTAGTCCTCAATCACGTTCGCGTCATGCGCTAAGACATCCTTCAGATTCGTTTGACGAATCTCTAGCGTAATCGCTCACGTCGCCTCGACGTACTAAGTCGTTTGCACTAATCCTCAAAATCCAAGCCAATCTTTTGGGTACGCCTAAGCGTTAACTCGATAGCGTTCCTATCGATAGACACTCAAAGTGTACCTCTGTTCTCGATCGAGCGATACTTGATATCGCTCGCAACCCGATTGCACCCAAAAGTCGAGGTGCGCGACACGCGGACTAAGTTGTGCCGCATAACCATCTCATGCAGACTACATTCCGAGTTTGTACGCTAAATTGCTAGGGTCATCGTAGGACTAGTTAGGCATGCACGCGACATGTTAACTTTGCATGTGTTCTCTATCGAGTCAAGTTTAACATCGTTCGGCACAAAGGCCGTCGCCTATCGATCCCGTTCAACCGAGCACTCGTACGAGCTTTTGAAAGTATTAGACTTATTGTATGGAACATCCCAAGGCACAACGAGAGAGAGCGCATACTTCTTTTGTATCCAACGAGCTTTCAAAACTGAGAAAATCGAAATAAAGTCCAAGGACGTGAAGCCGTGCTCTGATACCAATCTGTCATGCCCCGCTCCCGCAGGAGCGATCGTCCTCACTAAGGCGTGATGCCGCACGGGCCTAGGTTGCGCCCGTGCAAGGCTATGTTCAGAAACGGCCGATTTGAGCTAGGCCACAGAGTCGCACAGAGTGTCCCCATTTGCAGCGGAAAGTAAATGAACACAAGTTTGAAGCGAATTCAATCTCTTTATTGATATTCAAGAAGTTTACAAGCGGCGCTAGGCCGATATTACAAATCGCTCAAGCTCTCTCTCTCTCTGAAACATAAAAGGCGTGCCAAGTGGCTTATAAGATGGAATGATACATGGCGATGTTCCAATACATTATGTCCTGTATATGGTACTCCAGCTCCTTGCAACGCTCCAAGGCTCAAGAGATAGCTCCGCGCCTTAGCACGTACGAGGAAAGCTCCGCACCCGCCGACGTCTCCTGCTTCCTGCAAGCAGACTGTGGGGTTATCAGTACATTGTTATGCACTGGTGGGGAGGCTAGCTCGCCCACAACGCCATCATTACCCAACACGTTCCATTTACTTTTGTGCATCTCTATCATTCATTGTCTTTCTAATCTTGCCTTAGGGTCAATTTTCATGGCATATATCATAACCTATCCCGTGTTGCCAATTTCAAGTGTCGCATGGAAATACATGCACGACTTACCGATACTTACCGTCTGGCCTTCCCTGTTCCAAGTAAACCAAGTTAGACAACAGTTTATATAAATTTTCAATATCGAAAGACGTAGCTCATGTGGACTTTCAATATCAAGTGCGAGTCCCTGCCTCGGGTCCTAGCGCGTCGTAGGCGTGTTCTTTAACTCATTTGTACGACGTATTCATTATCATTTGGAGTGATACATTTCAAGTCATTCAGTAGGCACTTGTTCATTTAACTTAGACTACTTTGATTTCAATGCAAAGACTTGCACGTGGATTGCCACCAGCAAAGCCCACCTAATCTATATGCATCGGTCGCTGGCATCACAAGCCATCCTGGACATATTCCCTTTGGTATTTTCTTACCTATCATGGCGTGCGGCTGGTACACCCTGATAGTCTCTTGAAAAATACCCCGCACTTACGTCTCCTAGTGGCCAAGCCCCCCTAGTTAAGCCCGTAAGCCCCTTTTGATTCCGTCCGGACCGGCAAGTCCTTCACACTTTGACCATGCCGCGGAATCCCTTTCTCTTTACGGCACAGCATACGCCACCCCTCGCTCGTACCATTTGTCCACGACCATTTCGTATTAACTTTTTTTTTCAACATAACGGCTGTCTCTAAGCCGTAGGCTAACCCTTAACCTTCTTACGTTATCGACCAGGTTGGCGTCCGTGCAGCGTGGGTAGCGAGCCCCGTTGCACGTGCCCGTCACACCTGTCGCTAACCATTCTTTCCTTTCTTATCTTTCATTCATTCTTTCTTTTCTTTCTTTCTTTCTTTCACTTGTTCGTTCGTTCATTGGTTCTTTCATATATTCGTTCATTCAATCGTTGATTCATTTATTCACTTATTCATTCATACATTTTGTAACTCCCTATGAGGGAGTCGCCTTGGCGACCCATTGGTCCCATAGCCTTTCAATGTTGCTAAACTCTACGTCGGAACGACTATGTTGATAGTTTTCTCGTTTTATTGTTGTAAACCATTCATTGTTTCATTGTTGAACGCAAGCTTGTGCCTTAGCATGAGCGTGGGGCGCGGTACGAGAGTTCTCGTATTTTCCATGTTCCTTTCTATATTCTATACAAGCATACATGATGGGATTTATCCCTTAGCTAGGTGCGTTGGGTCATTTATTAGCATGCGTAGTGTTATCGCCTAGCGATTTTAGTGATAGTGTTCGTATTATTATGTGTCTAGGCTTAGCAAAGACGGGTTCATCGGAGCCACCCACCTTAGCGATGTTTGCATCGGCCGAGCGATACTCCGAGTGCGCCTTTGAAAGTCTAAGTCTGGATTCAACTTGACGGACCAATGTAAGCCTTGCATCGATTCTTCATTAAGTCGATGCCAACTCTTCGGGTCGACGGCTCGTTTGAGTCGTTGCACTTGCCGTTTGAATCGGCGTTCCGCTAGGGCGGAGCGGGTCATTACAATTAGTATGGTCATCTTAATTTGTAAAATTTTATTTTGGGGCAAATTATTATATAAAATTGCTTGTAACAAATTAGAGTACTTTGCTTGGGTTATTTTTCTAATTTGGGAATAGAAACCCTAAAAACATATTATTTCCAATTATATAAAAATATAAGTTCCTACTAAAAGTTTATTTTAAAGTTAGCCTAAAAACAATTTTATTTTATTTTTATTTTTCCTAGTATTTATCTAAAAACATATTTTGACTAATAAAATATATTTTCAAGTATTTATCAAAAAAATCTATTTTCACTAGTAAGTATAGTTTTCAAGAATTATAAGTATTTTCTAGAAATCGTATATATATAATTTATCAATTTTTCCTTTGATTTATCTCCTGTCCATGATCAATCCCACTTTTTCTATTCTCTCACCAATTCTAAACAACCTCCTATCGTTCCTAGCTAATTTGACCCTTCCGGACCCAATAGGACTGTCCGTGCCACCACCCGAGGTCACCTTGTATAGTTGTTACCGAAGTCGCAGTTCGTGCCACCTTGATCATTGCAGCACACCAGGCGCCTTACCAGGTAAGACACCTTGCCATTTGCTGTTTACTTATTTTAGCTCATATTTCATACATTGTTCATTATTTTCTTTATGCAAAATAAACTGTGATACATGGCATAACCTGTTAGAACTTACTGTTCAATTATATTTCCTGCTATGTATTATTTTTCTTACACATTAAACCTAGATTTAAGGGACCACCTTTGTGTGTTGCATTCATGGCCTTGACACGTTGTACCACGAAGTTGTGTGTCGTATGTAGAACACGGACGTGCGTGATTGGCTGGCCACCAGTACGTACAAGCCGTGCGATAGGAATAACCGCTAATAGAATTGCATGCTAGTTTTGACTTAGCGGTTATAGAGGTTTACTGTTGTAGATACAACATAGTAGGTATTGGGCGGGGAGGACAATTCCTTAGCGTATGGGCTTCGATGCACTTTTCCTTGTGACCCGGACTCTTCGCTGGAGATACGGGATTGATGACCCATGATTACTGACGGCCACTGGCGTTCTGCGGAACGTTATGCTCTTACTGATGGGGCCTCTGGTACCCCAAGGGGGGACCATGTCGATCCTATTCAGCCAGGGCCCATGCGTAGAAAGGATTGTTCTTAACTACATTTCACTTAGAACGGTTAGGCACCTTTATCCGTTAGGTACGAGTACTTTTGGTTTGGGTACTTGTATCTGACCGTGGCTTGGAATAATAACTTGTCGCAGATTAGTTCGTCACATCTTGTCCTTGTTTGGTTGTAGGTGTGACTTACTACTTCGATGAGAAGGTATTGAACCTTGTTGGGGTCCGGATACCATATTGGATTTATAGCATGGAAAGATACGTCACCGTGAATTAGTTTACCATCTTCTGTTCTTGTTTGGTTGGGGGGATGGTACGCTCGTTCAATAGGTGTGTATTGGACCATGTTATAATTCAATTAACTTATTTATTTGAGTAATATTTATTCAGTTTATATGGCATGATATTATGTATCTTGTTACGTCCCTCTGAGGACCTGGTTATCTCTCCAGGTGTGTGCTCTTGTCTTTCGCAGGTGTTCTAGCTCTAGCCGTGATCATCGCTATTTCTTTGATTGTACTTGGATCGTCTTCGCTTCGTTCGCCAAAAATCATTTCTTTACTCATGTATTTTTCCTTTACTTGTTGGTAGTGGATTTGTCTCCGTCCAACATATTATATCAAGACAATTCATTATCATTATATGATATCTTTTATTCATTTATTTTGTGTGGATGAGATTAGTTATGGTTCTACTACAATTTACAGCTTACGTATATTTATTATACGGCTGGCATGTCTACGTTCTTAATCCTACATATTTTAGAACTGGGGCGTTACATGTTTTTGTGGTGGCCCATGCAGGTCAGAATGAATTGTTTGGTTACTTTACCGTACCAAGCAAGCCTGCGAATATGATTAGAAGTCTAGGATCTCATCCACATACTTGACCTTTTTCCTCGATTCCATATTCGATCGACTCATCGATTGCATCTTGTTTGATTCCTCCTATCATTATCCTTATCTTCCTTTCGTGCTTGCTTGAGATTGACCTTATTAGTTAGATGTCCCAAACACCCTTAGTTTAATCTTTTAAGTTGGGTAGAATACCCCATGACCTGACACACCCTTGACCATTAAAGAGAATACAAATAGCATTATTTTGACCATAGAGACTAGAAGAATTTAACCCATTTGGTCAACCAAGCCTTGGTCAATAAAACCATAGAATGATGGTATAGGAATAAACAAGACTTAGATCCTTATGACTCTTAGACCATTCATATTATTTTTATTCATCTATTATCGTGACTATATTTTTACCATCTAGACTAATGATGCTAATGTAGCCTAGTTTTTGCAAGCTTAGCCTTTTACCAAGCTTGTTCGTGATATATATGTTAATGGAGGTACCCCACTAACATATTGTCTATCAGAACCGGTGCATGATGGTCTGATCAACCAAGTGCACTTTGGTTCGCTTTTATCTATTATTCTACGTGGATGGAACTTAATTAAACTTGGCCTTTAGAATCCCATCCACGACTGCCTTGACAATTCTTTTGAAATTATTCGGTCGTCTTTGAACCACGTATTCGTATTCAATATCATCGTCTTCGAACTCTTTATTGCTTTCGCCTTCACCTATTTTAAAGGGACGAAGGCGTTATACTAGAACTTCCTATAGCCTTCCTAATGATTATGACCACTATCACTCGATATTGCTATATCTTCATCTTAAACTACTCATCCTTTTCTCGGCCCTATATTTACTCTCATGACCTTCTAATCACTTAAGTTAGGAGTGACCCAAATCGTTCTCTCATCATCGCATGTTTTAACTTTAAACCTTACTCATTTTCCTTCTTGAGCTAACCCATGGTTACCCTCGCCGTTATTGAAGTCGCGATTTCCTAATGCATGATTGCGTTGGACGTTGTGAATGATTATTCCTCACCAATACCCCCTTGCGCCTTTCACCCCCCTACTAATTCTTAATTTCGAGGATGAAATTCTTTTAAGTTGGGTAGGATGTAAAACCCCTAAATTTCTACTATATTTTTTTATCGATTTTGGTACTGATTTAAAATTTTTGTATTGTACGTCGCGTAGTCGTATCGTACGTTGTGCGCAAATGACGTATTTCGTAATTGCTCGTCGAGTACGAATATGGACGAGCGTACATATTTTTAGAAAAATATTTTAATTTTAATTTTTATAAGTTCAAAATAATTTATATAATAAATACTTTGCTATCATACAAGAATTGCTAAGTTTGTTCTTTTCATTTTAAAAGAGCCTTCAACTACTAATAATAAATAATATTTTTATTGTATACTAGAAAAATATATTATGTAAATATTATTTGTGCATACATATATCATAATTATTTATTACCTTATTTTTAAATAAATAGTATAATTTTTGAAATTATTATTACTAGTATTTTTGGAAAACATATTTTTGAAATATTTGTGACAATTTAAATTTTGATTTGATTCCATGGATACATTTAAATAGTAAACTAATATCTATATTTGAAATTAATTTGATTTTTAACTAAAAATTTAATTAGATTTAAATTGAATTTGTATTTGGATTTGGAATTAATTGATTTAAATTACGAATTATCTATTTTTGGGTTAATCTTTTCCTAATCCTATCCAAATTGGGAATTTTCACATCCTATAAATAGGCAGGTACTCCTCCATAAATTTTTATCATCCACAAATTTCTGTCCACCCAAAATTGTCGTGCATCGTGTCTGTGTCCACCGTTTTTATTCTATATTATACAAGTACATCAAATCCCGTGTCGGACACATCCCGACACAAATCAAATCCTAAGACCTACGACCTCTCCGTCGTGAACTCCAGCGCGCAGCGCGCCCAGCCCTAGCGGAGCCACACCGCCGTGCCCAGACCGGAGCGCCGGCAAAGGAGCCCCTTTCCCGAGCCTCCTCCTTCGCTGACTCTCCGCCTCTCCCCGTTCCTCTCCCGACCGCCTCTCCTTCCCTCCGTGAAAACCCCTCTCCCAAACGAACCCCCGCCGCGACCGAGTTCCCTCCGCCCTTTATCGAACCCCTGTCCGATCTCTCCGCCGTCAGCCGCCGCAGCCTCCAGCGCCGCCGCCGTTGGAACCCTCCGCCGCGTCGGATCTTCCTCTCTCTCTCACCTCCCTCGTCTCCTCCCACGCTCTCCCTCTCCTCGTCCTCCGCCGCCGATCTTCTCACCCGCCGCCGGCCGACAACCTTCTCCCAATCCCGCTCTCTCCGCTCGTCTCTCTAACCCATCTCTCCTTTGTCCCCTTCCTCATTTATTTTTCTCCAATCGGCTATTCTCAGCAATGAAGAGAGCACAATAGCGTTTAATATTATTTTTATTTTTTTGGTTTATTTGTTTTTTTCTTTCTCTTCTTCTTTTAGTATATGTATTTTACTATCATTATTTATTATTATTGTTATTATTATTATTATTATTATTATTATTATTATTAATAGTTTATTGATACTATCATTAGTATGGTCATCTTAATTTGTAAAATTTTATTTTGGGGCAAATTATTATATAAAATTGCTAGTAACAAATTAGAGTATTTTGCTTGGGTTATTTTTCTAATTTGGGAATAGAAACCCTAAAAACATATTATTTCCAATTATATAAAAATATAAGTTCCTACTAAAAGTTTATTTTAAAGTTAGCCTAAAAACGATTTTATTTTATTTTTATTTTTCCTAGTATTTATCTAAAAACATATTTTGACTAATAAAATATATTTTAAAGTATTTATCAAAAAATCTATTTTTACTAGTAAGTATGGTTTTCAAGAATTATAAGTATTTTCTAGAAATCGTATATATATAATTTATCAATTTTTCCTTTGATTTATCTTCTGTCCATGATCAATCCCACTTTTTCTATTCTCTCACCAATTCTAAACCACCTCCTATCGTTCCTAGCTAATTTGACCCTTCCGGACCCAATGGGACTGTCCGTGCCACCACCCGAGATCACCTTGTATAGTTGTTACCGAAGTCGCAGTTCGTGCCACCTTGATCATTGCAGCACACCAGGTGCCTTACCAGGCAAGACACCTTGCCATTTGCTGTTTACTTATTTTAGCTCATATTTCATACATTGTTTATTATTTTTTTTATGCAAAATAAACTGTGATACATGGCATAACCTGTTAGAACTTACTGTTCAATTATATTTCTTGCTATGTATTATTTTTCTTACACATTAAACCTAGATTTAAGGGACCACCTTTGTGTGTTGCATTCATGGCCTTGACACGTTGTACCACGAAGTTGTGTGTCGCATATAGAACATGGACGTGCGTGATTGGCTGGCCACCAGTACGTACAAGCCGTGCGATAGGAATAACCGCTAATAGAATTGCATGCTAGTTTTGACTTAGCGGTTATAGAGGTTTACTGTTGTGGATACAACATAGTAGGCATTGGGCGGGGAGGACAATTCCTTAGCGTATGGGCTTCGATGCACTTTCCCTTGTGACCCAGACTCTCCGCTGGAGATTCGGGATTGATGACCCATGATTACTGACGGCCACTGGCGTTCTGCGGAACGTTATGCTCTTACTGATGGGGCCTCTGGTACCCCAAGGGGGACCATGCCGATCCTATTCAGCCAGGGCCCATGCGTAGGAAGGATTGTTCTTAACTATATTTTACTTAGAATGGTTAGGCACCTTTATCCGTTAGGTACGAGTACTTTTGGTTTGGGTACTTGTATCTGACCGTGGCTTGGAACAATAACTTGTCGCAGATTAGTTCGTCACATCTTGTCCTTGTTTGGTTGTAGGTGTGACTTACTACTTCGATGAGAAGGTATTGAACCTTGTTGGGGTCCGGATACCATATTGGATTCATAGCATGGAAAGATACGTCACCGTGAATTAGTTTACCATCTCTTGTCCTTATTTGGTTGGGGGGATGGTACGCTCGTTCAATAGGTGTGTATTGGACCATGTTATAATTTAATTGACTTATTTATTTGAGCAACATTTATTCAGTTTATATGGCATGATATTATGTGTCTTGTTACGTCCCTCTGAGGACCTGGTTATCTCTCCAGGTGTGTGCTCTTGTCTTTCGCAGGTGTTCTAGCTCTAGCCTTGATCATCGCTATTTCTTCGAGGATGATTGCACTTGGATCGTCTTCGCTTCGCTCGCCAAAAATCATTTTTTTACTCATGTATTTTTCCTTTACTTGTTGGTAGTGGATTTGTCTCCGCCCAACATATTGTATCAAGACAATTCATTATCATTATATGATATCTTTTATTCATTTATTTTGTGTGGATGAGATTAGTTATGGTTCTACTGCAATTTATAGCTTACGTATATTTATTATACGGCTGGCATGTCTACGTTCTTAGTCCTACATATTTTGGGACTGGGGCGTTACAACTAAGCTTGTGATAACCCTAGTTAGTTAAAGTATCAAGCCGTACTCATTGCTTGGCCGTGATTGATGGATGGAGTCCCATCTAGTCTTGCCTAGGCAAGACCAGTACATGGTTATTTCAGCACATTACTGTTATGCTTTACTCTTGTCGATACTTGGTTGGAGACTAAGCTCTGTTCAGGTGAAGGGTTACAACCCCAGTCCTTATTTGGTTTACGGGTTGTAACTTGGCTACCGGAATAGTCCCTTAGTTGTCTTATCATTTATCACCTTATTTTCTCTAACTCATGTCTTTTATTATCCTTTATGTCTCATGTGCTAATATGCTGGTTTTAGTTCTTAAATGAAGCCTCCCTTGTGGCACTTGCACTTTTTGGGGTCTGACTCTGCTGGTTTTGTATGGCCAGATTTCGGAGTAGTACCCGAGGATCTTCCAGCCTTCCAGCCAGATGGTGAACACTAGGCGCAACCCTTGCAATGAGTGGATTTTATTTTGCTCTCCCACTCTAATTATAAAATTATTCTTTTGAGGCATTTAGCCGCCGAGCTAGTGTTAGCTCGTATTGAATTTACATTCCTGTCTGCCTAAGGGCTGTAACATGATTGACAAATCCTAGGATTGATCATGTATGACTTAAACTCTTGCTAGTTCTCGTATTTTGTATGACTAGCTTCATGACCATCTGAATATGTAATGTTTGGGACACCTTACTTTGTATGTCAGACGATCTATCATCTTGTTACATTTACTTGCTTGCTTGAGATTGAGACACTAGGCTAGTTCTTGACCCTAAGAGACTAATGACTTGTAGTAAACCCTCATGCATCTAGACAGCCGTGACCGTAATGCGAGGTAGGATTTACTTCAATGTACGTAGCTGGCTGTGTCTGTCCCCTGCTCTCAGTATTCTGGTTCTGGGGCGTGACACGGTTTAAGTGGTAGCCCATACAGGTCTTGTAAATCAAGATGTGTGAGGGTTTCACTGAATAGATGTCTCAATCACCACTCACCCTTGATCTTTACTCGTGTCTTCTAATCTTTCTGAAATCTTTGAAGAACAAATAGGCAACTCTAGAGGGGGGGGGGGGTGAATAGAGTTTATGACAATAATGTCCAATTAAAAATTAAACTCTTTCACCAATAGTAAATAATCAGAGTAAATGCTGAAATAGTAAAGAGCAAGAAAGCATACACAAACACAGCCGATTTTAACCTGGTTTCCCTCGTGGAGGACTAGTCCAGGCCTGAGAACTCTAGCTCAGGATTAAATCTACTATTTATGAAATAGTAGTTATACCCCGTGTCTTTTCTTCAGAAGAGCACGTCAACTTCTTACAGAGATCGCAGTGGCGATGCTTGGAATTTTCCAAGCGACTTCTTGAACTCTTGCACAAACTCCTAACTGAAAAGTACTGAGCACTTTGAGGCTTAGGGAGCTTGTGGCTAGTAGATGAGAAGGGTATGGCTTGTATAAGGCTTTAGAGAGAAGAGAAGAGAAGAGAAGATTGGATGAATGAAAATGAAAGAATTCATGGCCTATTTATAGGATACATACAGGCAGAATTCGGCCATAATTCTGGTTAGAATATTCAAAAATTTGGTCGTTGGACAACTTGCATCCAGCCAACCCTAAAAATTAGGGTCCTGGATTTTAGGAGGCAGAGTTTGGCCCGAACTCTGTCTCCAGAGCACAGAACTGGTCCAATGGGTAAATAGGCCATTTAGATTTTGGTAGGGCTTTTGGGTTGAGTTATAGGCATAGGTTAAGTCTCAAATTGCTCAGTACGACTCAGTTTACATATTTCTAGACTCAATAAAAATGTAAAATACAGACTCAAAACATTGAGCATAGCCGGTGCGAGCTATCGTCCGTCTTGTACTGAGTTCAGTCTTCATGTGTCGTATTGAAATATTACAAGTATCATGTCGTCAATTGTATCAATATTTGGTTGACCGTAATTTTTTGTCAACAATCTCTCCCATATTGATAATTGACAAAATGATATTTGTATATTCAATATTCATACCTGGACACATTAAATAGCAGTAGCGTAGCTCCCCCGTAATCAGTGCAGAGCTATCAATAGCTCTCCCGTAAACATTGCTCTGTTCCTATTGTCCTGATAAAACATTCTTTCCCAAAGCACAGATACACAATGCTAGAAAATATGATATGATGATGAATATAGCAAAATATTTCTTCCCCTTTTGGCATTTATCAAACAACCAGAATAATGAATGACAAGCACACAAAAAATGTAAAACTGCATAAAACTGAGAAACTGCATAATAAAATGTCTCCAAGAGTCACATAATGAGTTCTAGTACAACCAAAGTGCAGAAATAAAAACAACTACATCAACTAAAAATGCATAAAGCATAAACTACGATCCTCAGCAGTAGCAGCAAAGAGAGGTCCATATCCATCAACGAGCTCGTGAAGGCCCACCGTCGTCGGATGGATTAGTGAATGAACGACGAGAGTCTACGAAGGCCGCATCCGGATCCAGGTATCGAATATCCCAAGGGTCATCGATACGGTATCCATCGCGAGCAGGGTCCCGCTCCATGGGAATAGGCATAGAAGGATGCCGGGACATAGAGTACCGAATATCGTGCAGTGAGTTGCTAATGACACTCATCTACAAGGTAGTCCGGTAGTCAAGTGAGTCCAGCGATCATCCTCTAAGGTGAATCGATCGCAGAGCATAGTCTGTAGTGACTCAAGAGTAGCAGGAGGAGGAGGAGGATCCTGTCCAAGAGGAGGGGCATCGGGCTCATCGTCAGAGTGCTCAGACACAACAGGTGAGCCAACTGCTGCCTGAAGCCGCCGTGCCTTAGAGAGGAAGGCAGGGGCAGGTAGGAACTGGCACTCATTAAGAGGTACACGAAAAGCACGAAAGAGCATAGGAAGATAAAGAGCATAAACCAAGGATCTTGGTTTCTTCCTAGCGCTAATCATCCAGTCCATCATGGTACGTGGAAGATTAAAAGAAACATAAAAATGGAGGTGATACAGAGCAGAGATTTTAAAGTATGTAACTTCATCGGTCGATCCTGCTTTGGGCAGAATCGTGTTAAAGATGATCCGATGAAGTTCATAAAAGTAAGGATTGAGAAACTTGGCGAGAAGCTTACGAGGACGTGTGTTAGGGGTACACAAGTCATCCTTGAAGCTTTCTAGGGATGACCCATCGGGAAATAGAAACTTTCGAGCTTCAACAAGTTTTTCCCATGAGTTTGGCTCCGGGAGTTTAAGGTGTTCGGCCAAGTCGAAATCATCAAAAGAAATATCAATACCCGCAACCCGTGAAAAGATATGTGTATCATTGTGAGTAAGGTTGCAGTAGAACATTTGTATAGCATTGAGATATATAACCGAATTGGTAGTGACAAGTTCATCAAGACAAAGATCATGAAAAAGTGAATCATATTGAGAAAATACAGTAAAATTTATAGGATGACCCGCATACACCAGACGTGACCGAAAATCACTAAACCATTCATTAGAAGAATCAAGTGATACGAATATCCGGTCATCATACGTGTTGGGGTCGAGTGGATGAGGTGGGTTGAACAATGTGTGAATGGGTTGTTGATTGGGTTGTTCAACGGGTGGTTCAACACGAGGAGGAGCATTCAAAGAGGACGCACCCTCGGTTCGAAGTCTCTTCCCCCTATTGAACAACTTGGGAGCCGTAAAAAAAAAGGAATTGTAGATGAAGAGAAGTGTGGAAATATACCTCAATTAGATGATGAAAGATGAAGGAGAATGGTGAGAGAAGCCTTCTCCTTGAGTTTTGAGAAGAATGATGCTCTAGGAAGGAAGAACTAGGGTTAGGGTTTGGAGGAAAATAGTTTGGAGAAGTTTGGAAGGTGGCAATGGAGGAGAGAGAAGAGGGGAACCCAATTTTTAGTGTAAGGGTTCGAATGGTCGGAGCTAATGTGGACCATTGGATCACAATCTGATCAGCGGCTGAGGCTGCTTTCGGTTCTGGAACAACCAGACCGAATTCGGCCCGAACTCTGGATAAGACAGAGTTCGGCCCGAATTCTGGTTTATGGTACCAGAACAAAAAACAGGCTAGAAAAAGAAATTTGATCAAGTAAGAGAGAATTAAAAATAAGAGAAAAATATGATCAGAAAAATGATAATAAGTGGATGCAAGACAGTGAGAAAAACTAATTAAAAAATGTAACGCTGAATCAAAGTGAAGTTTGAAAGTTTGAATTAAAGCATGTGATAAATAAAAGTAGACCATGTAATAAACAAGAAAATATGCCACAATTCAATATATTGAAGCTGCCATGGGGTAGCTGCAGGGGCCGGATCCCAGCTAGGGGTGGTCCTGAGGACTAGTGCACCGTGTCGCTTAGGCTTTTACGCCTTGTTGTCAGAAGGACCCTTTCGGCTTGTACCCATAGCAAGTTCGACATAAAGAATCAAGACATAATCGATATTTACGCAGGTTACTTTAATGAATAACAGCTTCATCTAAAATTTCACGACAGAGAAAGTTAAAACGCTCTTCGGATAGAGGTTTGGTAAAGAAATCTGCTAGCTGATGATCGGTGTCGATAAATTCTAAGTTAATAGTGCCATTTTACTGATGATCACGCAAAAAGTGGTGACATATTTCAATGTGCTTCGTGCGTGAATGACATATGGGATTCTTAGTGAGATTTATAGCACTAGTGTTGTCACAAAATATAGGAATGCGCATAAAAGATAAGTTATAGTCTTCAAGGGTTTGCTTTATCCACAGAATTTGTGCACAACAACGACCAGCTACGATATATTCAGCTTCTGTTGTGGATAGTGTGACAGAATTCTGCTTCTTGCTAAACCAAGAGACTAGAGCCTTTTCTAATAAATGACACGTTCCGCTCGTACTTTTACGGTCGACCTTGCATCCAGCGAAATCAGCATCAGAGTAACCAATGAGGTCAAATGATGTTGATTTGGGATACCATAGGCCCAATGTAACCGTACCCTTAAGGTATCGAAAGATACGCTTAACGGCAGACATGTGTGATTCCTTAGGATTTGCTTGATATCTAGCACACAGACAAATGCTAAACATAATATCAGGGCGACTAGCAGTTAAATACAGTAGACTGTCTATCATACCTCGATACTTACGTTGATCCACAGGTTTGCCGCTTTCATCTGGTTCTAGTTTAGTTGTAGTAGCCATTGGAGTGTCGATTAGTTTGACGTTGTCAAGGTCAAATTTCTTCAACATGTCCTTTGTATACTTTGACTGACAGATGAAAGTTCCATTTGACATTTGTTTGACTTACAGTCCAAGAAAGTAATTGAGCTCTTCCATCATGCTCATCTCAAACTCGGTCTGCATACACTTGGTAAAATCTTGACAGAGGGTTTCATCAGTAGAACCAAATATAATATGATCCACGTAAATTTGTACTAAGATAATAGTATCTTTGAAAGATTTTATAAAAAGTGTAGTGTCAACTTTACCTTTTGAGAAACCTTTTTCAAGCAAAAAATTGCTTAGCCGTTCATACCAAGCTCTAGGAGCTTGTTTGAGGCCATAGAGCGCTTTCTTGAGCTTGAAAACATGGTCGAAAAATTTGTGATTTTCAAAACCAGGGGGTTGTTTTACAAAAACTTTCTCCTTAATAAATCCATTTAAGAAAGCACTTTTAACATCCATTTGAAACAATTTAAAATTTTGAAAGTTAGCAAATGCACAAAGCATCCGAATGGATTCCAATCTCGCAACAGGAGCATACATCTCATCGTAGTCGATACCTTCCTCTTGGTTGTATCATTGAGCTACTAGACGAGCTTTGTTGCGTGTAAATGAACCATCTTCATTTACTTTATTTCGAAAAACCCATTTAGTACCAATAATCGAGTGATTTACCGGCCTAGGAACAAGTTCCCAGACTTGGCTCCTCTCGAATTGGTTGAGTTCCTCTTGCATGACAGAAATCCAAAACTCATCATTAAAAGCTTCTACAATGTTTTTAGGCTCAATTTGTGAAATGAAGGCAGTACTAGCAATGGAGTCTCTTAATGATGATCTAGTACTTACTCCGCATGAAATCTCACCTATAACCAAATTTTCTGGATGTGACGGCTTGAAAGAGAATTTCTTTGGCAAGCCCTCCAAAGAATTGGTCTCAGTGGTGGTATTCATCAGAGTAGAAGTTGATGGCTCAATATCATCATCAAAAGTAGCTGCTGTACTATTGTCCTCATCGAAAGTCACATTTGTAGACTCTTCCACAATTAGTGAGCATTTGTTGAACACTCTATATCCCTTGCTCTTGGCCGTATAGCCAAGAAATATACCATCGTCAGCTTTGGCATCAAATTTGCCTAAGTTGTCTTTGGTGTTAAGGATAAAACATCGACAACCAAAAACTCAAAAATATAAAATATTTGGAGTTCTTCCAAACCAAAGCTCATAGGGTGTTTTCTTCGTAATAGGACGAATGAGCACCCTATTTAAAATATGGCATGCTGTACTGACAGCTTCAGCCCAAAAATATTTCGAAAGTGAAAATTTATTCAGCATGACTCTAGCCATATCGCCAAGAGTCCTATTCTTCCGCTCCACAACACCATTTTGTTGAGGAGTTCTTGGACAAAAAAACTCATGATCAAAACCATTTAAATCGCATAACTTTTCAAAATCAGTATTTTCGAATTTGCCTCCATGATCACTTCGGATTCGAGTAATCATGTAGTCTTTTTCGTTTTGAACCTTTTTAGCAAAAATTTTGAAAACTGAAATGGCATCACTTTTGTTTGTAAGAAAGAAAACCCAAGTAAATCTAGAAAAGTCATCTACTATAACAAAAGCATAGAGTTTTCCACCAAGACTGGCTACTCTACTAGGGCCAAATAAATCCATATGAAGTAACTGCAATGGTCTATTAGTACTTACAGAGTTTATGGAATGAAATGAGGATTTGGTTGCCTTATTCAATTCACATTCGGCACATACCGTGTCCTTCTTGAATGTGATGTCGGACAAGCCTCTGACTAGCTTCTTGGTCGATAGTCTGGATATAGTATCCATATTGGCATGACCAAGACGCTGGTGCCACAGTAATCTTTCATCCTTGTGAGCATAGAGACATCTTCCTGCACTGTTAGTATCTCTAGATAGATAGAAAATATAAATATTATCCTCTCTTATCCCTTTAAAAATAATATCTCCTGTTGACCTATCATAAATAAAGCATTTATTTTGTCCAAAGTTAATATCATATCCATGATCAGCAAGATGACTTATGCTGAGCAGGTTATGCTTTAACTCGGTCACTAGGCAGACATCCTTTATTACAGGAGAAGGAGGATGACCAATAGTACCATTACCTATAATATACCCTTTTAGGTTATTGTCGAAGGATACATATCCTTCTCTCTTCATCGATAGTGATGCGAAAAGATTTGCGTCTCCCGTCATATATCGCGAGCATCCACTATCGAGAATCCACTTACTCTTTGTTGAGGAGGGAAGGTCCACCTACATCAAGAGTAGATGTGACCTTTGGTACCCATGTTCTTGAGGGTCCTGAAAAGTTAGTTTTCGGCAACCATGTATATATATTCCTATCTACTAATCTCCTAACTCTATATTGTGGTGAGATGTGTCCATGTAATCTACAATAAGTACAAATAGCATTCCTATTTATGTTAGAAGCATGTTGATGATGTCTATATGTAGCATGGTAAGAGTGGTGTGGAGTAGCATGACGATGATGTCTATATATAGCATGGTAAGAATGGTGTGGAGCAACATGATGATGACTATATGTGGTTGCAGGATGATGATTATATCTATATGCAGTATGGTGGTGATTGTGTTTATATGCAGAATGGTGATGATTATATCTATGTGTAGCATGGTGATTATGTGTCACATTAGAATGATAGTTATGAGAATGATTTCTACGTGCATGTGGTTTGTGTACTGTATGGAAGTGGGTGTACATGTAAGCATATTTACGTGGTGCAGGTGGATGACGTGTTTGACTATGTTGAGCAGTGTTGTGCTTTGTATGTGTCTCATGTGATTGGGTTTGAGGTTGAGCAACCTGTTTTCCCAATTTAGTCTCTAATTTCTTAGAGACAGCCTGCAGTTCATTAATCTTAGTATTCAAACCATAAATCTTAGTAATAGAGATCTTGTATCTATTCTTTTCTTCAGCAATCTCCGAGTTGAGTGCTGTGATCTCTTGTGTTTGCTTTTCAATACGTGCTTCGGCATTATGTAGGCTTAATTTAAGCTTAGACACCTCATTTGTGACTTCCGTGGGTGAAGTGTCTCTAATATTATCAAGCAATGAGGAGAGTCTTTGAATCTCGACTTCTTAACTTTTGATCTTCTCCTTGGCGTATTTATATTTACCAATGACTTTTTTGTGGTCATTGAGTAAATCATTGAATGCATCGCCAAGTTCATCAAAAGTGAAATCATCGAGAGTTTCGCTAGTTACCTTGTCGGATGTTGCCATTAGGCATACATTGGCAGTATCTTGAGAAGAGTCCTTTTCTTCCTCGGAGTCACTAGCTTTGCTTTCATGCCAAATGCTTGTGTTGGCATATTTCTTTGAGGAAGCTTTCTTGTATGGTTTCTCATATCGGTTCTTCTTTTTTGTGAATGGACAGTCTTTTCGGACGTGTCCAGTCTTCTTGCAACCGTAGTATGTTGGCTCTTCTTCGTCATCTTCTTGTGGTTCTTTCTTTCTTCGATTGAAGTGAAGGAATATTTTCTTGAAGTTTCGGACATGGAGAGCTTGATCTTCACCTTTCGAGTTATCGTCATCCGTCTTTTCAGGATCAGCCCTTCGTCGGTGAGCTTTAAGGGCAATCTCCTTTGCCTTAGGAGCAGGCTCTTCGAAGTCTTTGAGGTCAAGCTCATGAGTCATCAGCTTTTCCATCAAAGTCTCCATGGACATAGTCGTGAGATCATTTCCTTCTATGATGGCTGCCACCTTAGGGTTCCAAATTTTTGGTAGCCCCCTAAGTAGCTTGCGGATCTTCTCGTGATTTGTATATTGCTTGCCGAGAGAAGACAGGGGGTTGATGATGTCGAGAAATCTTATAAACATTTGTGTGATCGTCTCATTTGGCTTCACCTTGAATGCCTTATATTCTTGAGTGAGACGACTTATTTTTGACTCCTTGACTTGAGTGGTTCCTTCATGCGTCACTTCTAGAAGTCTCCATACTTCGTGTGAGATGGTGCATGTTGAGACCCTGTTAAACTCATTCCTGTCTATAGCACAGAATAAAGCATTAATAGCTATCGTGTCTAGACTCGCCTATTTTTTCTCCTCGTCAAAATATTTGTCATGTGGTTTCTCAACGAGATCACCATTGACAACTATCCTGGCGGGTTTTTTTTGTAACCATCGGTAACAATGGTCCACATGTCGAAGTCTAGCGACTTGAGATAAAAGCTCATCCTTGTTTTCCAATAGGTGTAGTTTGTCCCATCAAATAGGGGAGGCCTATGAGTGGACTGCCCTTCACCGTGATTGGAAATCATGGATTGTGTGGTTGCCATGGATCAGCTCTAGGATGTTAGTCCTTGTTGAGAGAACAGAGCTCTGATACCAATTAAGAACAAATAGACAACTCTAGAGGGGGGGTGAATAAAGTTTATGACAATAATGTCCAATTAAAAATTAAACTCTTTCACCAATAGTAAATAATCAGAGTAAATGCGAAAATAGTAAAGAGCAAGAAAACACACGCAAACACAGCCGATTTTAACCTGGTTTACCTCGTGGAGGACTAGTCCAGGCCTGAGAACTCTAGCACAGGATTAAATTCACTATTTGTGAAATAGTAGTTACATCCCGTGCCTTTTCTTCAGAAGAGCATGTCAACTTCTTACAGAGATCGCAGTGGTGATGCTTGGAATTTTCCAAGCGACTTCTTGAACTCTTGCACAAACTTCTAACTGAAAAGTACTGAGCACTTTGAGGCTTAGGGAGCTTGTGGCTAGTAGATGAGAAGGGTATGGCTTGTATAAGGCTTAGAGAGAAGAGAAGAGAAGATTGGATGAATGAAAATGAAAGAATTCATGGCCTATTTATAGGATACCATACAGACAGAATTCGGCCAAAATTCTGGTTGGAATATTCAAAAATTTGGCCGTTGGACAACTTGCATCCAGCCAACCCTAAAAATTAGGGTCCTAGATTTTAGGAGGCAGAGTTCGGCCAGAACTCTGTGTGGAGGCAGAGTTCGGCCCGAACTCTGTCTCCAGAGCATAGAACTGGTCCAATGGGTAAATAGGCCATTTGAATTTTGGTGGGGCTTTTGGGTTGAGTTATAGGCATAGGTTAAGTCTCAAATTGCTCAGTATGACTCAGTTTACATATTTCTAGACTCAATAAAAATGTAAAATACAGACTCAAAACATTGAGCATAGCTGGTGCGAGCTGTCGTCCGTCTTGTACTGAGTTCAGTCTTCATGTGTCGTATTGAAATATTACAAGTATCATGTTGTCAATTGTATCAATATTTGGTTGACCGTGATTTTGTGTCAACAATCTTGACCTGATCACATGTTTATATCCTCGATCTATCATGGTCCTTCCTTATTGTTTTCCATGTCGTTTGTTCAACGGCATTGTTCCTGGTCCTACCGATCAGCAAGGTGGAGCACCTCAAGTGGACCTGTCACTCCCAGTTTTCAGAAACATGAGTATTTTTGTCATTTTTCATTTTTGAATATTTTTGAAATTTTTTTATTTATAATATTATTTTGGGGTTATTTGAGTCGGGTTCGAATTTCAGCTCAATCCGACTTGAAACGGGGATCCGGGATAGTTTTGACTCTTGTAGGACCCACACACTAGTTAGCCGTGGCCCACATGATATTTATTTTAGTTAGTGGTTAGACTAATTAATTATGGATAGGGTTTGGTTAGATTAGAGAGTTAGAATAACTAATTTAGCCTCAACCATTTAGCCCTTTCCTAATATTAATTAATAGGATTAGTGGAGGGCTATTTTGGACTTTCAACAGGGGGACACATGGCCCATTATGGCTAGCCACAATAAGAATAGGGTTGAGCCTCCCATTTGTCATTATCCATCTATTTTTCTCTCTCTCGTTCTTCCCCAAATTTTTAGAGAGGGTTTCTATTGATTTCTCCACCAAAGCAACCTCTTCTTCCACCAAATTTTCTTCATTTCTTCTCTACTCCATGAAAGGAAGGAGCTAGCCAAGTTTGGGAGGATTCGGAGCTCGTTCGTGTCTATTTGGAATCTCTACGTGTCGGTGTCGGGTCGGAAGGTTTTTTCCTTTGAATCTCTCTCCCGGAAGGTATAATCTCTCCTCTAATCCACCCCTACATGTATATAGGAATATTTTGAACCCGTAGGAATGACTCCCATGGTTGTATCTTCATTTGTGTCTATTTCGTGTGTATCCTATGTGTAGGTTTGTGTCCTAGTGGGAAAAACCTATTTGGACACTTGTATTTATTATATATATATATTGTGAATGATTTATGAGAGATTAAATCCCAGATATTTACTTGTTTAGAAATGTGTTTTGCAAGGTATCATATGGTATCATATTTATTTACCTACATATTATATATATATTTGGTTATATATATGTTATTCTCTCTCTCTCTCTCTCTATATATATATATATATATATATATATATATATATATATATATATAAATATATATATATATATATATATATATATATATATATATATATATATATATATATATATATGATATAATGGTGTGTCATGTGTATTCATTTGTGTTCATGTGTGTGGGGTTCGGCCAAGGAAGGGATTTGATTGGTGTTGGTTTTGGTATTGTATGTGTTGGTGCATGGAAGGTGTTTGAGAGATTGGGAGTGAGAGTGTTAGTGAGAATGAGAGAGTGATATAGAGTGGTAGATTGAGGGCTTAGAGAGTGAGATTAGGAGAGTGATAGAGGGAGGAGTAGAGAATGAGATAGGTAGAGAATATAGGGGGGACCACCTAAAAACAGCAGCATTAGTAGGGCAGTAGCTGCCCCATACCATCATGTTCCAGCCCCCACTTTACCCTTGGATAGCCCCCCCAAACACAGCTCCAATAACAGCCTATTAGCAGTCCAAATAACTGCCCATGTATACCCTATAAAACCCCTACATTCCTGTCCCATTAGACCCCATATCAGCCCCCAACCAAGCCCCTAAACCTGTCAATTATAGCCCCATAGAAGCCCCTAAAAACCTGCTATTAGCTGCCCCTTTGAGCAGTCCATACACCCCCATAACCATCCTATTTAGCAGCCCCTACCACACCCTAAAATCAGTCCAAATACAGTCCAATACCAGTCCATATTAGCCATGTGCTGTCCACAAAATCAGCCCCTACTAAGCCCTTTATATCTGTCTAACAACAGTCCCTTAAGCCCCCATTAGCTCCCTAAATACCTGTCCATTTACCCCTGTTAGCAGCCCTTTGTTGCCCACATTCCAGCCCATTCACCATCCCTTAACAGTCCAGTAAATGCCCCATTAGTTAGCCTAATGGCTGTCCATTTTAGCACCCTTAACAGTCCAGTAAATGCCCCATTAGAAAGCCTATATGACTGTCCCCTTTTTGATGTCCAAGACCAGTCCTTAATCACCCCAATAGTCCATATTTCTGTCCATTGCTACCACAATTTAGCCCCCATAACAGTCCATAACCACCCTACAAATCAGTCCCCTTTATGCTGTCCTAAGATGAGCCTATGTGTGTGTGTGTTATGAGTTTGTGTGTGTGTGTGTGTGAGCCTATAGGAGTATAGCTAATAGCCTATAGGAGAGCCTATGTGTAAACCTATAGGAAAGCTTATAGGTGAGTGTGATATGTGAGTGTTGTGAGTGAGTGAGTTGTGTGGGTGAGTGCTAGAATAATGTGAGGATAGTATATGATATTGGTAAGGTAATGGGTAGAGTAAACCAACCTATGTTCTAAGATAGGCTAGATACCTAGGATACCTATATTTATTGGTAGGTAAACCTTAGATAGGATAGTATCTAGCTACCCTAAGGAGCCTAGGCCAGTATCTTGGGTATTAGCGGGGTTTCCTTTGTATTGGGCAAGGTATCGGGATTTACCTTGGTAAGGGTAATGTGGGTTTTACCTAGATCTAGGGTATTGGAGTCTAGAGTCTAAGATAGGGTTAGAACTTGGTTTCCTTGGTTGGTAACGATCAAATATAGTACTCCTAGACTAGTTTTGACTTCGGTTGACCATTTTGACCAAAAGTCAACAAAAGTCAACCGAGAGTCAAACTTAGCTTGTAAGCGACTAGATTTGACCGAAATCAAACCAGAGTTGACCAGTTGACTGAAAGTCAACAGTTGGTCAACATTAGACTGGTTTGACCTAGGGTTGACCCAGGGTTGACTCATTGTTGACCAGAGTTGACCAGAGTTGAATTTTTGACCAAAAGTCAACTGTAAGTCAACCTTTGACCCCGTTTGACCTAGTTTGACTTGGATTAACTCCCAGTGACTTGGTATGACCTAGTATGACTCAGTTTGACCTAGTTTTGACTTAGACTTGCATTCATGACTTAAATTAGTTTCCTTTTCAGTATAAAACCCTGTTTGACTCATAGTATCTTATTTTAGGTCTGTGATTACTCGGAGCATCTGTTCACCTTATCAGCTCAGGACCACAGGCGAGTACATTCACTGATAGTTTTTATTGTCTTGATATCTACTATATCCGATTCATTTGTAGTGTCTTACTTGATTCGAGACACGACAGTTCACGGACTAGTATACGTCGGATCCTGTCATGAGATGTTATTCCCGGATTTTTCTTGGTATATTGGTGTGTGATATCCATGTTTCATGTACTTATATAGACATTGATTTGGGAGTGGGCTGATCACCTGCTTTTGAATCTGTGTCATGACGTGCCATGTCCGGATCCATGATACTATTCGGGGATGGGGAAATTATTAGGGGTTATGTGATCAAAGCCTCCCTGTCACTATTTTTCTAGCGCCACCCTCACTTCACGTAGGGTGTAGCAGATACCCCTTGTCCATGTTATCTAGGTTGGCCGGTATGACCCTTTCAGATTTTTATGTGATTGTCGGGCCAAGTGGATAACCCTACCATGATTCTCTAGCCGATCACATAGCACTCTAATAATTCAAGTCACATTTTTATATTTATTTATCCTAGGAGGCTAAGTTCTGTTCGGGAGAAGGGTTACAACCCCGGTCCTTATTTGGTTTAAGGGTTGTAACTCGGCTTCCGAATAGTTCCTAAGCAATCCTACATATATATATTGTCGTCATATTCAGTACTCACATCTATTATACATTTTCTGCTAATTTTATCCTGTATTTTACATATCTTTGTCTTGTATTTTATTACACTGTCTCTTATAGTATTTGTCAATTCATATGGAACTGCTGTTGGTGTTTATACTTGCTCATTTTCCTGACAGGATACCGTTGACAATTTTACAGATGATTCAGAGGCTGATTGCCCGACCTATTATGGGGACGGGTTAGATGGAGTAGACTTGGACCGTGGCTTGTTAGTAGAGCCACTAGACTTTGCTCACCCTGAGTAGAGTAGCTTAGTTAGATTTGCCTGGCCTGCGAGCCAGCTAGTACCTTCAGTTGTAGTATTTTATATTATATTTCTATGACTCTGTGTAGTTGTGTATAGCTTTGGGCTTGTGTGGATTTTGAACTTATTTCCTGCTTTCATCTATCCTATTTTTCCTTCCGTGCTATCTACCTTAGTTTTGTTTATGTGATTGAGACTGTATTGCTATGTCACCTCTATTCGGAGTGTATATACTGTACATGTACCTTTATCTGTTTAGTTGTAGCATTTATAGATGACCTAGACAACATTCTACCACCGATACTGCGGCGTAGGCTGGACGTAACCACGTACTCGTGCCCCTAATCAGGGTACGGGTCGTGACATATTTTTGTGGTGGCCCATGCAGGTCAGAGTCGCAATTAGTGCGATCTCGTAATGGTGCTCGACTTAGAGTGCTAATTACGAGCCTGCGACTAGGACGTAGGATCTAGGGTATGATAGGAGTTACTCAATCACATTTTAGGAAAAACTCTAATCTTTTGATTACCATGACAACTCTTCTTGTATTTGAATTCAATTGTCCTCCTTTGATAATATCTTATCATGTGCCATATTGATCTCTTGGGTTCAATTCGTCTTCAGGATGACGGTGACTCGTTCTCAGGCAGCAGGGCCTAGTGCAGTTCCAGAGAGGTCCGATCTAGTAGGACTTCTGCCTCCGACTACGGGAGTAGCAGTAGAGAGAGCAGCAACATCAGTACCTGCCCTTCAGGCGGGAGCAGCAGCGGCAGTTCCGGGAGGTCTTCCACATCCGGCTGAGGGAGCTGCAGTTGAGGGAGCTGCCACCTCAGTCCCTGTCCTTTAGGCGGGAGCAGCAGCGACGGTTCCAGGAGGTCTTCCACCTCCAGCAGCGAGACCGTCCATGGTTATTCCTGATATTCTCCCACTGCTGCCTCCGCTACCGACTGTTACTCAGGGGGTGATGGCCCTTCTGCACCAGATATTGCAGACTCAGAGTGCACATGCAGAGTTGTTACGGCGGACCATGGAGAACTTCCATCAGCTGGCGATGGTAGCAATAGAGAGGGGTATACCGGGTACAGTTCAGGGAGCACCAGATCAGCAGTAGGGTCAGGGGAGGCCCGGTACACACCTTAATTTCAGAAAGATGAATCCGAAGGAGTTTAAGGGTACCGAGGGTATCCTATACGCGGATGACTGGTTGGAGGATGGCCAGCGGAGTCTGGAGTTGGCAGAGGTCCCGAGAGGACTTTGGGTAACGTCAGCGAGCCAGTTTTTCGATATAGCGCTGACTTGGTTTCGCACGAATCCGCGTGTGTCAGTGAGGGGTTTGTCTTGGGAGGACTTCAGGAAGCTCTTTAAGGAGAAGTTCTACCCAGATGTAGCCTTGACAGCTTTGGAGGGACAGTTTGCCAGTTTGGTGCAGGGGAACTCGTCGGTAGATGAGTATGCAGCGGAGTTCTTCAGCCTGAGCAGGTTTGCACCCAGTCTGATCCAGGATAAGGGGTACAAGGCCCGAAAGTTCCGGAGGGGTCTTATACATGCAGTGCGTACTCGTACCTCTGGAAGACGTGACGCGACTTTTGAGCAGATCCTGATGGAGACGCAGATTACAGAGAAGGACTTCGACCTCAAGCCGAAGAGGGGCAGTGACGTTCTCGGAGCTAGCTCGAGTGCGGGGCCGGGGAAGCACCCTCATTTCCAGCAGAGGCAGATTCAGCAGCAGCAGCCTCAGTTGCAGTTTCAGCAGGCACCAGCACGTGCCCAGCAGCACCAGGGACAGGGCCAGAGGTAGGGTACTCAGTGCACTTTCTACGGGATACAGGGACATACTCGAGAGGCTTGTAGGAAGAGGTTGGGCGTCTGCCTATACTGTAGGGCGTCCGACCACCAGCTGAGAGATTGCCACGCTTGTGGAATCCGAAAAGGCCAGGACGGTGTGCAGCAGGCTAGAGGAGGCCAGCAGGGGCATGCTTTTGCCATGACGGTTGAGCCCACTCAGGCAGTAGCAGTGCCGATAGCAGGTTCCAAAATTTCGAATCCCCTTTCCGTATTTGCCTTCTTATAAACTGTCTTAAAATTCGAATCTATCTGTTCCTTGATCGTTGGATGAAAATTTGTTTTTGTGGGGTACCGGATCACAGGATAGGGTCCTGTCCGAATATAGCCAGTTCATCGTCATCAAACCTAACCAGTCCATCGGTTAGCGGTCCAGCACCAGTGCAGCAGCAGTACCAGCCTCCGAGGCTATTGCCGCCTCAGGTTCAGCAGTATGCCCAAGCTCAGGTTTAGAACAGGCAGAGAGGTCACCAGCAGAGGGGACCAGCACAAAGAGGGCAAGGTCAGGCTATGGCTTTGACCGTAGCAGAAGAATTAGCTTCATGTGAGGTGGTGGAAGGTACTATTCTCGTCAACTCTTTTCCAGCATCAGTATTATTTGATTCGGATGCATCGCATTCATTTATGTCTGCACGATTCACTACACGGATAGGACTGGAGCCCGAGTTATTATCAGTAAGGCTCAATATACTTACTGGTAACGGTCTTCTGGGAGTTGATAGACTGTTTTCCTCGTGTCGAATCGTAGTTAGCGGTAGAGAGTTTTCCGCTAGGTTGATAGAATTTTCGATGGCCGATTATGATATGGTCCTAGGAATGGATTGGTTGAAGCAGCAATACTTAAGAATAGACTGCCATATTGGTAGGATTATTTTTTGTATTCCTGGGGAGGCAAAATTTTTATTTTCTAGGGGCGAAGTAGAACCTTCCCCCCCAGTATTACGTATGGCAGTAGCAGTGGCAGTTTAGTTTTCCAGAGTCGTTGAAGAGTTTCCTGATGTATTTCCCGAAGAGCTTCCAGACATGCCCCCAGAGAGATAGATAGAGTTCACCATTGATTTGCTTCCAGGGATGGCACCAGTGTTAGGGGGAGTGTACAGGATGGCACCTTCAGAGTTAGAGATCGTGTACAAGATGATTGAAGAACTCAGAACCAAGTGATTCATACGTGCTAGTGGATCACCTTGGGGAGCCTCGATACTTCTTGTAAAAAAAGGATGGTACGTCAAAATTATGTGTTGATTATCGTACCTTGAACTCTGTAATAGTCAAGAACAGATATCCTCTACCAAGGATAGATGATTTATTTGATCAGCTCAGGGGAGCGGCAGTATTCTTGAAGATTGACCTACGGCGAGATTGACCCCGGCTGCCAATGGTGGTCCGGCGCGGCTGACTGACGCTGCGCCCCTCGAGCGGTCGACAGAAACTGTTCGTGCTAGCGACAGAGATGCACCCCCACGCACGTCGGGAATGGAAGGAAGGTGTCACGACCCGATCCCAATATAATGGGTCCAGTCGGATCATGTCCAGCCTGCATCATTGTGAGACGACGACAGTAAGCTGTATCAAGCAGTGAACACAAGCAGACAATATCTAAAATATAAAGAAATAACATTTTTATTGAATATGGAGAATTACTAAAATCAGAAATGGAAGTACAAGCAAAACATCGTTCAATTATTACATCGGTTTTATTACAACTGGAAGGGAAAATAAACTAAACCGATGATACAGCTAATAATCTGGGGCTCCCTGGTCAGGGTCAGCTATCTCGTCAGGGCTCGGACTAGGTTCGTAGAAAAAATAAAGGCAAGATCCTCGTCGTCGCAGTCACCTAAAAATGTTGGTCTCTCGTCAGGAGGAGAGCAAGAACATATTCCATATTTAACATTCTAAATAATAATAAATGATGCAAGACAGTTTAAAAATATTATATATTTTTGCTAAATAATAATAAAAGAGACATCAAGCAATAAATCTCAGAAGCTACAATGAAGCAATCTACAATGAATCAATAGTGCTTTGATTATATAACTGATCAGTGATCGGCTGGATAGAGGTAATGTGTACACTAGCATTTTGGCCAAATAATAGTATACAGTACGGCTCAACTCCAGTGCGGTAGGGGTTACCACGAGAGAGACAATATTCGGTAACAATGGCTTTGGTCACAGATGTTATACTACTATTCCAATCAATTCTCGAGTCAATGAGTCAATGAGGCAATCAATCAATCAATCAATTGATGTGGAGTCCGAGAGGGATCCACTATGAATCAGTGTCACTATATCACGACCCGCACCCGCTATAAGGGCACGTGTACGTAACAACGCCCAGCCCTCACCGTAAAAATGGCGTGAAATGCTGTAGGTTTTCTACTATAACATATTTTATATATAATATCAACACCTGTCGAGAATATGGTCAACTCCGAACGAAGGACAAGCAATGATAATATATGAGTGCTCAATCACAACTCTAAGATGATAAAGTAAAGACTGAAAGATAAAGACAACATGACAATAAAATATAACATGTCAAGTCCAAACACAAATAATATACAAGTCCAAGTCTAAGTCTCTAATACAAGCCAAAATATAATATAATAATATAAGTAGCAAGCTGGAGACAAGGTCCAGTCTAAAATGTCTAGTCTAACTAAACTAAGCTAGAGGCTCGTCGCGCAGAGCTAAGCCCTGCTGAACCAAGGTCTCCAAGTCTACGCCCACTACGTCAACCGGACCGTAGTAGGTAGGACAATCCTCCTCGCCACAATCTGTAAAATTTTGTCAACATATCCAGTCAAGATGGAACGAGCACAAATCTCAATAACAGTTCTAGTTAGACGATATTGAAAATGTAGCAGTAAATAGAGAGAATCTACGAAGTAAATAATGTGTACATAAAACATGGTAAGGCATGTCAAGACTGTAATATGAATGTAAGAACAGGAAAAACAGTATAAATCATGTACAAAAATCTGGAACTATATCCATGTGAGTTTAGTATTAGTTTCAATATGTGATCGGCTTAGAACTTGATACAATGTTTGGCCTGGCTAATCATACGTGAGTGTATGATTAACACTATACAATGATGATACAATATAATACTATGGGGTATTGATCACATATCTACGCTAACACCCCCATCCCTGACTAATGTAGTGGATCCAGTCATGACACGTCATGATATATATTCTCTGAGGAGGTCGCGAGCCTACGCAGGAATCGTATCTATACAATGAACAATAAATAATGAAGACTTGCCCAGTGTATACCATATATAAGAGAAATAACATCTTATGATGGAATCCAGACAAATATCAATCCGTGTGAACAATGTGTCAAGAGAACAAGGATAATCTACACTAAATACTAAAAACAAAGACGATATCATAAAACAGAAATATTATCAGAGAATGTACTCGCCTGTGCTGTGATGGATAAGTCGACTGAGTCCAAGAACAGTGCCTCGAGGACCTATAGATGGAATACTGTATCAATATAACGATTTGGAAGTGAAATTAAGTCATACTGAGTCAAAATAGGTCAAGACATGTCAAACTAAGTCAATCTAGGTCAAACAAGGTCAAACTAGATTATACATGGTCAATCTAAGTCATATTAGGCCTAACAAAGTCATACTAGGTCAAGACAGGTCTAGTTAGGTCAACCTTGGTCATATGAGGACATTGGAAGTCAATCCGAATCAAACTAGGTCAAAAGTTGACTTATAGTTGACTTTTGGTCATCGGGTCAACTCTGGTCAACTCTAGGTCAACCCTAGGTCAATAGTGATTAATAGTTGACTTTTGGTCAACTGCTCAAGTTTAATAGAATTTGGGACTAAATTGGGTAAAGTGTTGACCCATAGTTGACTTTTGGTCTAAAAAATCAACCATGGTCAACCGAGGTCAAGACTAGGTCTAGGCGACTATTTCTAATCATTACCAACCCTTACAACCCATATCCAAGTCCATCTTGGACTTCGAAACTCAAATCTTGGCCGTAGGCCAATATTCTAATTTACCCTTTTCTAAGGTAAATTTCTAGCCTAGGTGAATATCAAGGTAGCCTACCTACGCTTGGTATTTTGACCCGTGCTCCCTAGGGTAGTAGGATACTAGCCTATACATACGTTACCTACCAAGATACCTAGGTAAAGTGGACGTCTAGTCCATCTTACGACCCATTGCCGATATCTTGAATATCTCAAGATATGCAATGGTACGGCATGATACCGTCGTCCTACAACCCCGATTTCAACTCGGGAGCCTACCCGCAAAGTCTAATTCACGTATTCTAGGTCTCCCCCAAGTTTCATCGCGTTCCGATACTCGGAGCTCGATTTTACCCTTTCACCAAAACCTATTCCTTCTCAACCTTTCTAATTTAATCTCCCCCATTCACTATACCAATATTCACCTTTCCCCTCTCCTCATTTCCTTCTAATTCTTCTTCTAATTTCTATTCTCCTTATCCTTCTCCTCTTCTTCTTCTTATTATCCTACTTCCTTTAATTCTTCTTCTAACTCTTCTTCCTATTCTTCTTCTCAACTTCTTCTAAACTTCTTCTAACTTCTTCTATTTATTCTTATCATTCTCTTCCTCTATTCTCTTATATATATATATCCTTCTATATACATATATATATACATCTCTATACATACATATATACATATATATACATATATATATATATATATATATATATATATATATATATATATATATATATATATATATAGGGGTTTTAAGGGGACTTAAAGGGGCTAAATAGGGGGGGACTGCTACTGCAGCTGCTGCCATTGCTGGTGCTGCTGCTGTGGCCCTTGCTGCCACTGCTACTTGCTGTGCATGCTGCTGCAGCTACTGCCAATGCTGCTGCTGCAGTTGCCCTTCTTCTTCTTCTTCTTCTTCTTCTTCTTCTTCTTCTTCTAATTCTCCTTCTACCTCTCCTTCCTATCCCTCTCTATATATATATCTATATATATATATCTAGATATCTATCTATATATCTATCTATCTATCTATATATAAATTCATACACTCACATATCCTAATCTATATACACAAACTCACAACACACACACACACACACACCTATATATATATAAATACATACCCCCATATCTATACATATATAAATATATACACACACACATATAAATATGTATATAAATACATATACACACACACAAACACACACACACTCACACAAACTCTCCCAAACTCTCACCACCACTCTCATGACACACACCCTCTCACAACACTACCACCACCACTCTCTACACACACACACACAAATACATATATATGTAAATACATACACACACACACACACACACACACACACACACCACACACACACATATATATATATATATATATATATATATATATATATATATATATATATATATATATATATATATATATATACTCCTCTAAATATATATATATATATATATATATATATATATATATATATATATATATATATATATATATATATATATATATATATTTAGAGGAGTATATATATATATATATATATATATATATATATATATATATATATATATATATATATATATATATATCTATATATATATATATATATATATATATATATATATATATATATATATATACTCCTCTAATGGAAAACCCCCAATAAATCTCTAACCTAGATTTCTAGGAAAACCTTCAAATTCTAGGGGCAAAGTGTAGAGAATCCTCTTCTCTACATTTATTGTGAAGGAAAATAAAGCAAAAGAGAAATTTATGAAGGATTAAAAGCTTACCTAAAGTAGCTAGCTTGAGGAAGAAGAAGAAGAACTCAAAAATGGAGTGGAGAGAGAGATTTCTTAGTGAAGAAGCAAGGGGGGGAGCTCCTCTTGTGGCCGACCAAAAGGGGGGAGGGGGTTATTGGGTTTTGGGTGGAGACCCATTAGGCCCCCAATCCAATAAACTTAGTTTGGTTCGGTTCGGGTTTGGTTTGGTTCGGTTTGTTTCGGTTTAACTCTAAATCGACTAATTAAGCCTCTAATTGACTAGTTAAGCCATGTGAGTATGGTTTATTGGTCTCTAGCCTAGTTAGGATGGTATGTGGGCCAAGTCCAGCTAGTATGTGGGTCCCACTAGTGTCCAGGCTACCCGGGTCTCCAACTTAAGTCCGAATTGGATAAAATTCAAACAAAATCAAATAAATCCCTAAAAATCATATAAAATCAAATAAAATTCCTAAAATTTATAAAACTTGAAAAATGACGAAAATACCCCCAATTCAAAAACTGGGGGAGACAAATCTACCCTCCTTAAAAAAATTTCGTCTTCAAAATTCAAACGGTCGTACTCTTCTCTAAGTCAAGCACCCAACAATCAAGGTCTACTAAATTTTATCCTAAGTTATATAACATGTAATCTAGGAAATCAAAACACATGCACAGTTTTAAATCTCTACAGTGTCATGTTATTGCAGTCTTTATTGGGGTTTTCTATTTAATCTAGCAAGATCATCACATATGCAAACTAAAGGTACTAAGAAAGCAATCATCAATCAATGGGCGGAAAGAACAGGTAAAAAGAAAGAGCAAGACCCTACCTCCTAGTCCAATGCCTGCAGGATCCTCAACTGTCATCGCAAAAGCCCCGTCCTGGCGGGGTATATCCCGCTGGTGGTGGAGGGCGTGATGCAGTGCCATAGGTGGCCTACCCTGTGCTCCATGAGCTGCACGGCGATGGTTCGAAGGACAATCCCTCGTCTAATGTCCCTCGGTACCACATTATAGGCACACACCCAAACGTCTCCTGTAAACCTCCCAAAGATGTCCGAATCTCTTACAGTAGTGGCAAGTAGGTGCCTGCTGCGTCGGTCCCTGCTGCTGCTGCCGGGGCACCTGTTGAACTGGTGCCCTAATCGGGGCAAAAATCTGCTGCGAGCATTGTGGAATAGAATGATGCTGGAGTTGAGGACGCTTAGCAGCCCCCGCGCTGCAAGTAGTCCCCGAAAATAGATCACGGTCCCTCTTGGGCTTCAGGCCCCACTCCCGCTCTACCTTGCGGGCCTCCGCATAGATCTGGGTATAAGTCTCATAAAAGGAGGGAATGAGGATCTTGATGTCCCAGATCAGCCCCTCTCTGAAATGGCTCGCCCTGATCTCCGGGTCACGAACCATGTACTCCGTGTATCGGCTCAGACGGCCGAACTCTGCGGCGTACTCCTCCACAGATAAACTGCTCTGCTGCAGATCCTGGAACTGCCGCACCTGGTCGATCTTGTCCGTAGGGAAAAAGAACTTCTTCTTGAAGAGGAGCTTGAACTCTGCCCAAGTACGACCCTCTCCAGCTAGGGCTGGCTCGTATCTGAACCAGGTGCGTGCAATGTCTAGCAACTGCAAACCTACCGCCTCGACCTTCAGGCCGTCTGCCAGGCGGGAGGCCCTCATCTGCCGCTCGATATCCTTGAGCCAATCATCTGTATAGACCACACCCTCGGTCCCGTTAAAGTCACGGGGCCCGAGCTTCTTGACGTCCTGGATATCTTCGTACCTTGGACGCGTCCCATGATGCGGAGCCCTCTGCTCCACGGCTGCAAGGGCCAACTGATGGGCATCCTCTATGCCCTGACGCATTGCGTCTGTCTGCCTCTGCTGAGCTTCGGCCTGGGCTCTCTGAGTCTCTAGCATCTGCTGGAGGAAGGTAAGCATCTGCCCCATATCTGTAGGCAGAGGAGGTGGATGTGGAAGTATGTCTGCAACTAGCGGAGGAATCCGCTGTGCAGCAGGAGGTAGAGTGCCCGCATCAACCACTGGTTCTGCAGCCAAAAAAGTCGTAGCAACCCTGGGGTCAGCCCTCGTAACTGGCGGAGGAGCGCCCCCAAGAGCTGCAGCCGACACCCCGACTGCATCAGGGGTATCTGGATCAGGTCCGCGAGTCATAGCAGACCTCTCCGCGTCTGCGGACTCAAGATACTGGGACCTGGTCTGCACTATCCTGAAGACAGATTGAAAAAAGATATCAATATGGCACAAGAAGGATTATATCAAAGGAGGACAGCTAGAAAATAGTAAATTAATATGAAAGATGGTAAGCAAGATAAGCAAGGAAAGATCCTACTGTGATTGAGTACACTTAGCCTATAACCTATCCTAGATACGTACCACAGGCTCATAATAGCACTCTAAGTCGAGCGCCACTACGACATCGCACTAATTGCGACTTCAGGACCTGCGTGGGCCACCACTAAAATGTGTCACGACCCGCACCCGCTATAAGGGCACGTGTACGTAACAACGCCCAGCCCTCACCGTAAAAACGGCGTGGAACGCTGTAGGTTTTCTACTCTAACACATTTTATATATAATATCAACACCTGTCGAGAATATGGTCAACTCCGAACGGAGGACAAGCAATGATAATATATGAGTGCTCAATCACAACTCTAAGATGATAAAGTAAAGACTGAAAGATAAAGACAACATGACAATAAAATATAACCTGTCAAGTCCAAACACAAATAATATACAAGTCCAAGTCTAAGTCTCTAATACAAGCCAAAATATAATATAATAACATAAGTAGCAAGCTGGAGACAAGGTCCAGTCCAAAATGTCTAGTCGAACTAAACTAAGCTAGAGGCTCGTCGGACGGAGCTAAGCCCTGCTGAACCATGGTCTCCAAGTCTACGCCCACTACGTCAACCGGACCGTAGTAGGTAGGACAATCCTCCTCGCCATAATCTATAAAATTTTGTCAACATATCCAGTCAGGATGGAACGAGCACAAATCTCAATAACAGTTCTAGTTAGACGATATTAAAAATGTAGCAGTAAATAGAAAGAATCTACGAAGTAAATAATGTGTATATGAAACGTGATAAGGCATGTCAAGACTGTAATACGAATGTAAGAACAGAAAAAACAGTATAAATCATGTACAAAAATCTGGAACTATATCTATGTGAGTTTAGTATTAGTTTTAACATGTGATCGGCTTAGAACTTGATACAATGTTTGGCCTGGCTAATCATACGTGAGTGTATGATTAACACTATACAATGATGATACAATATAATACTATGGGGTATTGATCACATATCTACGCTAACACCCCCATCCCTGACAAATATAGTGGATCCAGTCATGACACGTCATGATACGTATTCTCTGAGGAGGTCGCGAGCCTACGCAGGAATCGTATCTATACAATGAACAATAAACAATGAAGACTTGCCCAGTATATACCATATATAAGAGGAATAACATCTTATGATGGGATCCAGACAAATATCAATCCGTGTGAACAATGTGTCAAGAGAACAAGGATAATCTACACTAAATACTAGAAACAAAGATGATATCATAAAATAGAAATATTATCAGAGAATGTACTCACCTGTGCTGTGATGGATAAGTCGACTGAGTCCAAGAACAGTGCCTCGAGGACCTATAGATGGAATACTGTATCAATATAATGGTTTGGAAGTAAAATTAAGTCATACTGAGTCAAAAAAGGTCAAGACACGTTAAACTAAGTCAATCTAGGTCAAAAAAGGTCAAACTAGATTGTACAGGGTCAATCTAAGTCATATTAGGTCTAACAAAGTCATACTAGGTCAAGATAGGTCTAGTTAGGTCAACATTAGTCATAGGAGGACATTGGAAGTTAATCCGAATCAAACTAGGTCGAAAGTTGACTTACAGTTGACTTTTGGTCATCGGGTCAACTCTGGTCAACTCTAGGTCAACCCTAGGTCAATGGTAAATAATAGTTGACTTTTGGTCAACTGCTCAAGTTTAATGGAATTTGGTACTAAATTGGATAAAGTGTTGACCCATAGATGACTTTTGGTCTAAAAAGTCAACCGTGGTCAATCGAGGTCAAGACTAGGTCTAGACGACTATTTCTAATCATTACCAACCCTTACAACCCATATCCAAGTCCATCTTGAACTTCGAAACTCAAATCTTGGCCGTAGGCCAATATCCTAATTTACCCTTTTCTAAGGTAAATTTCTAGCCGAGGTGAATATCAAGTTAGCCTACCTACGCTTGATATTTTGACCCGTGCTCCCTAGGGTAGTAGGATACTAGCCTATACATACGTTACCTACCAAGATACCTAGGTAAAGTGGACGTCTAGTCCATCTTACGGCCCATTGCCGATATCTTGAATATCTCAAGATACGTAATGGTACGGTACGATACCGTCGTCCTACAACCCCGATTTCAACTCGGGAGCCTTCCCGCAAAGTCTAATTCACGTATTCTAGGTCTCCCCCAAGTTTTATCGCGTTCTGATATTCGGAGCTCGATTTCACCCTTTCACCAAAACCTATTCCCTCTCAACCTTTCTAATTTAATCTCCCCCTTTCACTATACCAATACTCTCCTTTCCCCTCTCCTCATTTTCCTTCTAATTCTTCTTCTAATTTCTATTCTCCTTATCCTTCTCCTCTCCTTCTTCTTATTATCCTACTTCCTTTAATTCTTCTTCTAACTCTTCTTCCTATTCTTCTTCTGAACTTCTTCTAAACTTCTTCTAACTTCTTCTATTTCTTCTTATCATTCTCTTCCTCTATTCTCTATATATATATATCCTTCTATATATATATATATATATATATATATATATATAAATATATATATATATATATATATATATATATATATATATATATATATATATATATATATATATATATATATATATATATATATATATATATATGGGGGTTTAAGGGGACTTAAAGGGGCTAAATAGGGGGGGGGGGGCTGCTACTACAGCTGCTGCCATTGCTGGTGCTGCTGCGGTGGCCCTTGCTGCCACTGCTACTGCTGCGCATGCTGCTGCAGCTACTGCCAATGCTGCTGCTGCAGTTGCCCTTCTTCTTCTTCTTCTTCTTCTTCTTCTTCTTCTTCTTCTTCTAATTCTCCTTCTACCTCTCCTTCCTATCTCTCTCTCTCTCTCTCTCTCTCTCTATATATATATATATATATATATATATATATATATATATATATAAATTCATACACTCACATATCCTAATCTATATATATAAACTCACAACACACACACACACACACCTATATATATATAAATACATACCCCCATATCTATACATATATAAATATATACACACACACACACATATAAATATGTATATAAATACATACACACTCACACAAACACACACACACACACACTCACACAAACTCTCCCAAACTCTCACCACCACTCTCATGACACACACCCTCTCACAACACCACCACCACCACTCTCTACACACACACACACACAAATACATATATATGTAAATACATACACACACACACACACACACACACACACATATATATATATATATATATATATATATATATATATATATATATATATATATATATATATATATATATATACTCCTCTAATGGAAAACCCCCAATAAATCTCTAACATAGATTTCTAGGAAAACCTACAAATTCTAGGGGCAAAGTGTAGAGAATCCTCTTCTCTACATTTATTGTGAAGGGAAATAAAGCAAAAAAGAAATTTATGAAGGATTAAAAGCTTACATAAAGTAGCTAGCTTAAGGAAGAAGAAGAAGAACTCAAAAATGGAGTGGAGAGAGAGATTTCTTAGTGAAGAAGCAAGGGAGGAGCTCCTCTTGTAGCCGGCCAAAAGGGGGGGTTATTGGGTTTTAGGTGAAGACCCATTAGGCCCCCAACCCAATAAACTTAGTTTGGTTCGGTTCGGGTTTGGTTTGGTTCGGTTTGTTTCGGTTTAACTCTAAATTGACTAATTAAGCCTCTAATTGACTAGTTAAGTCATGGGAGTATGGTTTATTGGGCTCTAGCCTAGTTGGATGGTATGTGGGCCAAGTCCAGCTAGTATGTGGGTCCCACTAGTGTCCAGGCTACCCGGGTCTCCAACTTAAGTCCGAATTGGATAAAATTCAAACCAAATCAAATAAATCCCTAAAAATCATATAAAATCAAATAAAATTCCTAAAATTTATAAAACTTGAAAAATGATGAAAATACCCCTAATTCGAAAACTGGGGGTGACAAATCTACCCTCCTTAAAAAAATTTTGTCCTCAAAATTCAAACGGTCGTACTCTTCTCTAAGTCAAGCACCCAACAATCAAGGTCTACTAAATTTTATCCTAAGTTATATAACATGTAATCCAGGAAATCAGAACACATGCATGGTTTTAAATCTCTATAGTATCATGTTATTGCAGTCTTCATTGGGGTTTTCTATTTAATCTAGCATGATCATCACATATGCAAACTAAAGGTACTAAGAAAGCAATCATCAATCAATGGACAGAAAGAACAGGTAAAAAGAAAGAGCAAGACCCGACCTCCTAGTCCAATGCCTGCAGGATCCTCAACTGTCATCGCAAAAGCCCCGTCCTGGCGGGGTATATCCCGCAGCTGGTGGAGGGCGTGATGCGGTGCCATAGGTGGCCTACCCTGTGCTCCATGAGCTGCACGGCGATGGTTCGAAGGACAATCCCTCGCCTGATGTCCCTCGGTGCCACAGTATAGGCACACACCCAAACGTCTCCTGCAAACCTCCCAAAGATGTCCGGACCTCTTGCAGTAGTGGCAAGTAGGTGCCTGCTGCGTCGGTCCCTGCTGCTGCTGTCGGGGCACCTGCTGAACTGGTGCCCTAATCGGGGCAGGAATCTGCTGCGAGCATTACAGAATAGAATGATGCTGGAGTTGAGGACGCTTAGCAGCTCTCGTGCTGCTAGTAGTCCCCGAAAATAGATCACGGTCCCTCTTGGGCTTCAGGCCCCACTCCCGCTCTACCTTGCGGGCTTCCGCATAGATCTGGGTATAAGTCTCATAAAAGGATGGAATGAGAATCTTGATGTCCCAGATCAGCCCCTCTGAAACGGCTCGCCCTGATCTCCGGGTAACGAACCATGTACTCCGCGTATTGGCTCAGACGGCCGAACTCCGTGGCGTACTCCTCCACAGATAAACTGTCCTGCTGCAGATCCTGGAACTGCCGTACAAGGTCGATCTTGTCCGTAGGAGAAAAGAACTTCTCCTTGAAGAGAAGCTTGAACTCTGCCCAAGTATGGCCCTCTCTAGCTAGGGCTGGCTCATTTCTGAACCAGGTGCGTGCAATGTCTAGCAACTGCAAACCTACCGCCTCGACCTTTAGGTCGTCTGCCAGGCGGGAGGCCCTCATCTGCCGCTCGATATCCTCGAGCCAATCATCTGCATAGACCACACCTTCGGTCCCGCTAAAGTCACGGGGCCCGAGCTTCTTGAAGTCCTGGATATCTCCGTACCTCGGACGCGTCCCATGATGCGGAGCCCTCTGCTCTACGGCTGCAAGGGCCAACTGATGGGCATCCTCCATGCCCTGACATATCGCGTCTGTCTGCCTCTGCTGAGCCTCGGCCTGGGCTCTCTGAGTCTCCAGCATCTGCTGGAGAAAGGTAAGCATCTGCCCCATATCTGTAGGCAGAAGAGGTGGAGGTGGAAGTATGTCTGTAACTAGCGGAGGAATCCGTTGCGCAGTAGGAGGTAGAGTGCCCGCATCAACCACTGGTTCTGCGGCCAGAAAAGTCGTAGCAACCCTGGTGTCAGCCCTCGTAACTGGCGGAGGAGCGCCCCCAAGAGCTGCGGCCGACACCCCGACTGCATCAGGGGTATCTAGATCAGGTCTACGAGTCATAGCAGACCTCTCCGCGTCCGCGGACTCAGGATACTGGGACCTGGTCTGCACCATCCTAAAGACAGATTGAAAGAAGATATCAATATGGCACAAGAAGGATTATATCAAAGGAGGACAGCTAGAAAACAGTAAATAAATATCGACAGCTAGAAAACAGTAAATAAATATCAAAGACGGTAAGCAAGATAAGCAAGGAAAGGTCCTACTGTGATTGAGTACTCTTAGCCTATAGCCTATCCTAGATACGTACCGCAGGCTCGTAATAGCACTCTAAGTCGAGCGCCACTACGATATCGCACTAATTGCGACTTCAGGACCTGTGTGGGCCACCACAAAAATGTGTCACGACTCGCACCCGCTATAAGGGCACGTGTACGTAACAACGCCCAGCCCTCACCGTAAAAATAGCGTAGAACGCTGTAGGTTTTCTACTCTAACACATTTTATATATAATATCAACACCTGTCGAGAATATGGTCAACTCCGAACGGAGGACAAGCAATGATAATATATGAGTGCTCAATCACAACTCTAAGATGATAAAGTAAAGACTGAAAGATAAAGACAACATGACAATAAAATATAACCTGTCAAGTCCAAACACAAATAATATACAAGTCCAAGTCTAAGTCTCTAATACAAGCCAAAATATAATATAATAACATAAGTAGCAAGCTGGAGACAAGGTCCAGTCCAAAATGTCTAGTCGAACTAAACTAAGCTAGAGGCTCGTCGGGCGGAGCTAAGCCCTGCTGAACCAAGGTCTCCAAGTCTACGCCCACTACGTCAACCGGACCGTAGTAGGTAGGACAATCCTCCTCGCCATAATCTATAAAATTTTGTCAACATATTCAGTCAGGATGGAACGAGCACAAATCTCAATAACAGTTCTAGTTAGACGATATTAAAAATGTAGCAGTAAATAGAAAAAATCTACGAAGTAAATAATGTGTACATGAAACATGGTAAGGCATGTCAAGACTGTAATATGAATGTAAAAACAGAAAAAATAGTATAAATCATGTACAAAAATCTGGAACTATATATGTGAGTTTAGTATTAGTTTCAACATGTGATCGGCTTAGAACTTGATACAATGTTTGGCCTAGCTAATCATACGTGAGTGTATGATTAACACTATACAATGATGATACAATATAATACTGTGGGATATTGATCACATATCTACGATAACACCCCCATCCCTGACTAATATAGTGGATCCAGTCATGACACGTCATGATACGTATTCTCTGAGGAGGTCGCGAGCCTACGCAGGAATCGTATCTATACAATGAACAATAAATAATGAAGACTTGCCCAGTGTATACCATATATAAAAGGAATAACATCTTATGATGGGATCCAGACAAATATCAATCCGTGTGAACAATGTGTCAAGAGAACAAGGATAATCTACACTGAATACTAGAAACAAAAACGATATCATAAAACAAAAATATTATCAGAGAATGTACTCGCCTGTGCTGTGATGGATAAGTCGACTGAGTCTAAAAACAGTACCTCGAGGACCTATAGATGGAATACTGTATCAATATAATAGTTTGGAAGTAAAATTAAGTCATACTGAGTCAAAATAGGTCAAGACACGTCAAACTAAGTCAATCTAGGTCAAACAAGGTCAAACTAGATTGTACAGGGTCAATCTAAGTCATATTAGGCCTAACAAAGTCATACTAGGTCAAGACAGGTCTAGTTAGGTCAACCTTGGTCATAGGAGGACATTGGAAGTCAATCCGAATCAAACTAGGTCGAAAGTTGACTTACAGTTGACTTTTGGTCATCGGGTCAACTCTGGTCAACTCTAGGTCAACCCTAGGTCAACCCTAGGTCAATGGTGACTAATAGTTGACTTTTGGTCAACTGCTCAAGTTTAATGAAATTTGGGACTAAATTGGGTAAAGTGTTGACCCATAGTTGACTTTTGGTCTAAAAAGTCAACCGTGGTCAACCGATGTCAAGACTAGGTCTAGGCGACTATTTCTAATCATTACCAACCCTTACAACCCATATCCAAGTCCATCTTGGACTTCGAAACTCAAATCTTGGCCGTAGGCCAATATCCTAATTTATCCTTTTCTAAGGTAAATTTCTAGCCTAGGTGAATATCAAGTTAGCCTACCTACGCTTGGTATTTTGATCCGTGCTCCCTAGGGTAGTAGGATACTAGCCTATACATACGTTACCTACCAAGATACCTAGGTAAAGTGGACTTCTAGTCCATCTTACGGCCTATTGCCGATATCTTGAATATCTCAAGATACGCAATGGTACGACACGATACCGTCATCCTACAACCCCGATTTCAACTCGGGAGCCTACCCGTAAAGTCTAATTCACGTATTCTAGGTCTCTCCCAAGTTTCATCGCGTTCCGATACTCGGAGCTCGATTTCACCCTTTCACCAAAACCTATTCCCTCTCAACCTTTCTAATTTAATCTCCCCCATTCACTATACCAATACTCTCCTTTCCCCTCTCCTCATTTTCCTTCTAATTCTTCTTCTAATTTCTATTCTCCTTATCCTTCTCCTCTCCTTCTTCTTATTATCCTACTTCCTTTAATTCTTCTTCTAACTCTTCTTCCTATTCTTCTTCTCAACTTCTTCTAAACTTCTTCTAACTTCTTCTATTTCTTCTTATCATTCTCTTCCTCTATTCTCTCTATATATATATCCTTATATATATATATATATATATATATATATATATATATATATACATCTCTATATATATACATATATATATAGGGGGGTTTAAGGGGACTTAAAGGGGCAAAATAGGGGGGCTGCTACTGCAGCTGCTGCCATTGCTGGTGCTGCTGCTGTGGCCCTTGCTGCCACTGCTACTGCTGCGCATGCTACTGCAGCTACTGCCAATGCTGCTGCTGCAGTTGCCCTTCTTCTTCTTCTTTTTCTTCTTCTTCTTCTTCTTCTAATTCTCCTTCTACCTCTCCTTCCTATCTCTCTCTCTATATATATCTATATATATATCTAGATATCTATCTATATATATCTATCTATCTATCTATATATAAATTCATACACTCACATATCCTAATATATATATAAACTCACAACAGACACACCTATATATATATAAATACATACCCCCATATCTATACATATATAAATATATACACACACATATATAAATATGTATATAAATACATACACACTCACACAAACACACACACACACACACTCACACAAACTCTCCCAAACTCTCACCACCACTCTCATGACACACACCCTCTCACACCACCACCACCACCACCACTCTCTACACACACACACAAATACATATATATGTAAATACATACACACACACACACACACACACATATATATATATATATATATATATATATATATATATATATATATATTAAAATATATATATATATATATATATATATATATATATATATATATATATATATATATATATATATATATATATATATATATATATATATATATATGGAGCCAGGGTTTTGGGCTTGGCACCCTCTCGGCGGAGCTCGCCCGAGCTGCGTGTTCCCCCCCCGCGCGCCCGGGAGGTGGCCGACTGCTGTCCGGAACCCCTCTCCTCCCCGTGGGTCCTCCGCTCTCCCCGGCCACCCCGGTCTCGGCGGAAGGTCGGGTGGCGCTCAGCCGCTCTTCACGTGGGGTGCCCCACATTCCGGTGGCTGCCCGTGGTGTGGAGGCCCCCCTCCCTCTCCCCCCTCCTTCCGCGGAGCCGTCGGCGCCCTTGTCGCCGTCGGCGTCGCCGTGCTCGGCGCCCTCCGATTTCTTTGGCCCCATCCCTCCTCGGCCCAGGCTCCTCCGTCGCCGCGCCGCCCCCCGCAGCGGTCGCTGGCCCTTTCCCCGCTTCCGCCGCCCCGGATCCTCCTCCTCCTCCCCTGGCGCTTGGTCTCCCGGCGCCTTCCTCCGTGCCGCCCGGACCGTCCCCCCTTCTCCCCAGGTCCGAGCCCCATCCGCCCTCGCGGAGGCCCTCCCACAGTTCCCCGTCTCTGCTCCACCCGCCTGGGCCCCCCCGCCGGCGCTCCCCATCCTGCCGGAGCGTTCCCCCGCCGGCCTCCCAGAGCCCCCTCTCGCCTCGGCCCCTTCCCCGGACCCTTCTCCGGAGCCCCCTCCGCTTCGAGCGCCCCCCTTGTCTCCGAGCATCACCCCTCGGCGGCCTCCCCCCTGAGTAATTCCCCGTAGTGCAGCCGGCCTCTTCGATCGCGGATCCCCCTCTCCCGCCCGTCGTCCAGGCTGCCGCCGCGGTTCCCGTCTCCTCGGCGGCGGCGGGGTCCTACTATCAAGACCCCGCCACCCGTCGGTGGTTCTGGGTCTCTCAGGACCCCTCCCCCCTTCAGTGGCGCTGGACCGCTCACCCCACCCAGTCGGAAGCGCTCGAGTGGCTCGCCTTCGCCCTCGGAGGAGCCTATCCCCCCTCCGCCTCGGCGTAGGGGCTGCGTTCCCTACCATATGGCGCAGCCTAGGGCCTCCGGCCGGTCCGCCCGCTCCTCGGCGGTCCTCCTCTCCGGCGCTGTGGCTCCCCTTCGTTGTCCCCGTCTCCCCCCTCCTCCTCGTCGGCTCGTTGACCTCGTCGGTCCGCCCTGCCCTGCCGCTCTCCCGTGGCACTCTTCCTCCGTTCTCATCACCCCTGTTCTCCGCGCCGGGCTCAAACTCTCCCCCTGGCTGCCGTAGCTCCCCGGCGACGCCCTCTTCCCCCGCCCCCCCTCTTCTGCTGGCGTGCACGTGGCAGCCAGGCTCGCCGCTTCCCGCCCCTGACGTCGGCTCCTCCGCCGCGAGGCCCATCGGCTCCCCCCGGTGGATGAGTGTCCCACCGCCGCGGTTCGCCCCTTATCCGCCGTGGCGGTGGCCGGCGTGGACGCCCTGTTCCGGCTCTCACTCTCCCCCTGGCGGGCATCTTTCCCCGGCGGCGTGATCCTGGCCCGCGCCCGCGGGAAGTAGCGACCCTCCGGGAACCGTGCCACTTCGGGCCCCCGACCCTCCCGCTCGGGTTCCGCGCCAGAGCGCTCCGGGTCCCGCGCGTGCAGCAGGCTCTCGGGCCCCGCGCGGTTGACCCACGTGCCCCCCCCCCACGTGGGTTCTCCCGCTGGGTTTGAATTTTAAATTTTGAATTGTTTTTGTTTTTGGGTATTCTGGGCGGGCATGATTTCTGTGTGGGCCGCGTTTTGTTGTTTCTTTTCCAGGGCGGGCCGGGTTCCTGTGTGGGCCGCGTTTGGTTGTTCCATTTCCTGCTAATCAATAAATTTCCTTTTAATATATATATATATATATATATATATATATATATATATATATATATATATATATATATAAAAAATATATATATATATATATATATATATATATATATATATATATATATATATATATATATATATATATATACATATATACTCCTCTAATGGAAAACCTCAATAAATCTCTAACCTAGATTTCTAGAAAAATTTACAAATTCTAGGGGCAAAGTGTAGAGAATCATCTTCTCTACATTTATTGTGAAGGAAAATAAAGCAAAAGAGAAATTTATGAAGGATTAAAAGCTTACCTAAAGTAGCTAGCTTGAGGAAGAAGAAGAAGAACTCAAAAATGGAGTGGAGAGAGAGATTTCTTAGTGAAGAAGCAAGGGGGGAGAGCTCCTCTTGTGGCCGGCCAAAAGGGGGGGGGGGGGGGTTATTGGGTTTTGGGTGGAGACCCATTAGGCTCCCAACCCAATAAACTAGTTTGGTTCGGTTCGGGTTTGGTTTGGTTCGGTTTGTTTCGGTTTAACTCTAAATCGACTAATTAAGCCTCTAATTGACTAGTTAAGCCATGGGAGTATGGTTTATTGGTCTCTAGCCTAGTTAGGATGGTATGTGGGCCAAGTCCAGCTAGTATGTGGGTCCCACTAGTGTCCAGGCTACCCGGGTCTCCAACTTAAGTCCGAATTGGATAAAATTCAAACCAAATCAAATAAATCTCTAAAAATCATATAAAATCAAATAAAATTCCTAAAATTTATAAAACTTGAAAAATGACAAAAATATCCATAATTCGAAAACTGGGGGTGACACACTACAATATTCATGATTCTACTGATGCAGCACATTTAATCATTAAATAAAATATAGACGTGAAAGATATGAAACTTGCATTGTTTGTATCCTCGGTATGAAAGGTAACGGCTAGAAAGGTATCGACTAGGGTCCGGAATCCGAACCTATATTAATAATAATCTGTCCTTAGAACTTATTTCAAATGTTGGCTAATAAAGCCACTAAATAAATCTACGCTTAATTATAAACATTGTCCTTTTATTTAGAGAAAAAAATAATTTAATTATGTAATATTTTGGTAAAACTATTTTTATTAGTATTTTGTAAATAAGGCAAAAATTAATATATTTTGGAATAATATCAAAAATAGTAGCAATTTTTATCCTAAATTATTTAAAAAGAAATATCGCGTAAACTCGAAAATATTCGAAATCTAATTTAATATTTTTCTAAATAAACTTTAGAAAATATTTTACTAATACTATTTCTTAGTAAAGAATAACCATGTTTAATAATAAAATACGTAAAACCTTATTTTAGTAAAAAATTATGATTTTATTAGAAAATACGTTATTATCTCTAGTTTTTATTATCATAAACTTTATTAATAGAGATAATGGTTAAATTACGAAAAAAACATTTTTATCTAAAACATAAATATATAGTTTTGCCTATAAAATACTATTTCTTATATTAAAATTTGTTTTACTATATAATTAATTATTTTGAGACTAAGTTTTATTATTTAATAATAATAATGAAGTTATGGCAAAATTGATATAGTCGTTGAAATAACGTTAATTCGACGTTATAAATAATTTAAACGTAGATGATAACTCTAAATTACATGAAGCTAACTAATTAATGTTAACCATTCTAATTAAAAGCTAACAATATTATTACCGAGTCTAAAATAGGAAACTTATCTAAACTATCTATCCCAGAATTGACAAAACTTTATTCTGTTAATTCCGGTCGGAACATGAATTGATTTAAGGTTTCTGTGAAAGAAACAGAAGGTTGCAGGGTTGCCAAAAGCTGTGACGGAGCACCGAGGGGATGCCTCGGACTCGGAACGCACGCGGGCACGGACACGGACCCGGACACGTGCACGCGGACACGCAGATGGCACGGAAACTGTCACGCCCCAGTATCGGAATACGGAGACGGACTAGGCCAGCTACACCATATGAGGTAAGCAAACGTCATACGACGATCGTGGCTGTCAAGAGACAAAGGGGTGCATGCTACAATCAAGTCTCCTATGGTCTCACCGAGCATCTATGTCTCAATCAATCAAAACAAGAAGCAGTAAATAATGATCATATAAGACAAAGCAGTAAGACGTCCCCGACGCTTCATCAAAATAAATTATGATCCTAGCTATACTAAATGATAAGCTAGTGCCGAGAGTCATAGGTACATACCATAGTCAGCTACAGTCTGATCTAATTACAATTATGTAAAAGGAAACTAATGTCCAAAACAGCCGGCTAAACAGGTACCGGTGGCTAAATGCCAAGTACAAAATAGAAGATTTCAGAGCAGTAAAGAAGAAACCCACTCATGGTCCCTGGCGCCCATACTCCTGGTGTGCACCATTGTTCGGGTAGAAAATTGCATCCTCTGGTGTTGCTACGATATCTGGCCAAACAAAATCAGCAGGGTCAACCCCGAATAGCAAGTACCACAAGAGAGCACAAAAGAGTGAGATAAAACCCAAGCATAATAATAATAATAACAAACTAAAAGGCTTTCGATCGTAACATCGGTCCACAGCCTGTGATAGCACGATAGACCAACCCAACAACCAAACAAGGACATGGGTTGGACCACGCACCATGACAGTCCATGTCCCTCGGCTACTAGCGGAAGGTATAAGGCACAGTCAAGTCATTTTTCAAGCGGCCATTCATTTATACGGCTTTCTATAATTGGCGAAGTTATCCCCGCGTTACTGATTAAAAGGAATCCTCAGATCGTGTCAACCCAGCAGGGCTAGCCAAACCATCATATAATTAAACATATAGCACATTGATTATGCACCGGTCCCCCGAAGGGCTACCGTGCTAAAATCATATAACACATAGCTCATAGATGTCGGATATAGTCATCCGCTATAGACGAATGAAACCATATCCGTGGCGACCAACCCGACATGTCAGGACTGGACCTGGGGAGACTAGTATGGCACGATCTCAGGATTCTTCCCACCCAATGCATCTACCAAGTTAGTTGCCTAGTTAATCCCTAGGTTATCCTCGGAGTTCACATGTCGTAGTCACATGTTCACTCCCTAGATGTCGTACAATGTACGAGTACCCCAAGAAGGGATCCGCGCTGGCTCATGGAGTCTTACGTATATACCACTTCTTGGTGTAATGTAACACACAACACGTACCACGTCATTGCTACCGACCATTCACTATATAAATGCTGGAATCTTGGATGTACTGGTAGGTATAACGTAGGAACACTTAGCACATAGGATAGCACCTCGGCGCTCACATAGATTGTACCTTAGTACACACATAGGTTTATCCAGCACTCGCATAGGTAGTTAGATCAGGAATGAGGACCAAGACACATGGACGCATACGGCTGAGGGTCATGCGGCCAAGGATCATGTGGCCAAGGCTCATGTGACCGAGGGTCATGCGGCCAAGGATCATGCAGCCAAGGGTCATACGACAAGGCATGTAGTCCACAGGACTTCATGCGACCAAAGCTTCATGCGGCAAGCAATGAAGTCCGCAGGACTTTATGCTGCCAAAGCTTCTCATCTTCTCCAAAAATCCGAAGAAGATGGCCAAGGAACCCATGAACTTCAAACTGTCACAATTCTGCAAAACAACATAAAATCTAACTTCTCAAAGATCAAATTTGGATAAAAAGAAATGCTCTACCACATGGAACAACTAGATTTTAAAAACAAACAAGTTTAATATATCAAAACCAAGGAAAACCGAAAATGACATAAACTTTGATCTATAAGAATCCATCCTTCAAAACCGAAAATACCAAGTACTAAACTTTTAGAGGATGATAAGAAGAACAATATTGTAGAAGCAGGGAATTTCTGGCGCATCTACTATGCACCTGTAGGAGCGTAAAAAGTGCTTCATAAGAATGAGTCAAAGATAAGGATCATTCCATTCAAATCGATCCACTTTACGTCTAAGAGAGGCTAATCATTTTACGCCCGGGTCAAAGCTAATGATTTTACGCCCAAGACAGGCTTGCCACTTTTACGCTGGACAAAGCTGTCAAGTGTGGCACTCTAAGTGTGGCAAGCTATCTCCCGTCTGTGACGGTGAAGATAATCAGGTTTTACGCCCAATGGGTAAAAACCAAAATTTACGCTCAGTGCATAAGAACGAGTCTCCCATTTGTAATGAGGCAGACTCTAATGCTTGTGCTTCTAAGTGTAAAAATAAGTCTTCCGTCTGTGACGTGGTAGACACACAAAAATTATGCTCTTCGCGTAAAGGAAAATCTCCCGTCCGTGACGAGGTAGATAATCAATTTTTACGCTCTACGCATAAAGGTAAGTCTCCTGTCTGTGACAGTGTAGATAAAATTCGCAACGATGTTTTTACATCTAACGTGAAAGTACCTAAATGCATACAGCATAAAAATATTGTTGGTAAAGCTTCAGTTCTACACTAACAGCCTTCTTATACGGCTCTACGTAAAGTACCAAACCTACAAATCACACGCAATGAAAATGGAGTTCTTCGTGCTCAAAAATTTCAAGATTTGCGTACACAACTCCAAACTCGTAGAAATGTACAGTTTGGTTCTGCGAATGCAGCCAGTAATCTTCTTTATATACAAGGGACTAAACGTTTTGCTACCCCAAATGTAATAAAGAAGACTACTCCTTCTACTCCTTATGATTTACGTGAATTGCTAATGCAAAAGCGGAAAAATAGACAATCTTTCGTGACACTCCCCCAAGAAAATCATCACTGTGAGTGTCACCAGATTGTGATCAAATGTTGTTGCTCGGCTTCCAGACGGTCAGTTTTTGATCGATTAAATTTTAATGCACCCCAACAACAAGCTGATGAGTTGTCATATGCATCAGTCAACATGGCATCTCACACCAACAGAGGACGACGCCCTAGACGGAACACGTCCCAAACCTCAGGTCAACAACAATTCAACAGACTTCTTGATTCTTTTGAAGGAGTATATCAGAATACTCGATCAAGAAGACAAAGACAATTGCAAACTTCTGATTCTGAAGCTGGGGGTACTCAATCTCTGGAGTCCGAAACTGATAGTGTTGATTCATACTTCTATACTAATCCTTCTGTATCTTCAAGAGAGGTTGAATCCTACGCTATTGGAGACGAACCAGAGATGTCATCTGTTAATACAGAACAACGTCTCACTGCTGTTGAGCAATCATTGAAAGACATGCTTAACATGATACAAAGCATGCACCAGATAATAGTGGCCCAACAAACTGCTCAACCAGCAATTGTAACTTCGGTTCAGACAGCAGCACCAACTCAAGATAGCCAAGGGGTTGATATACCTTTGAATATCTAAGAGCCTGCTGTTAACCAAAATTCTGCATCTCCAGATCCCATCATTCCAGAAGATATACCATCTCCGGTGGGGATTACGGTACAACCAACAACTTTTTAATCAAATGTGCTTCCATAAACCAGTGAAGCCATTAAAGCAGTGCGTGAGCTCAAAGCACAGTTTGAAGTTTTGAAGCAAAATGATCAACTCCAGAGGTTAGGGATTAAGCAACCTTATCCTCCTCATTGGAATGATGTACCATTTCTACCGAAATTCAAGCCACAGTCCATGGTATTATTTGATGGAAAGGCCTCTCCTAGTCAGTATATCAATTACTTTGATATTATGACTGTACATTTGTAGAAGAATGATGCTCTTCTCACTAGAGTATTCATTGGATGCTTGACGGGTTCAGCTTACGACTGGTATCGTAGTTTACCCGACAATTATATTTCGTCTTTCGACGAATTTAAGGCAATATTTCTCTCCCGTTTCTATGAAAGAGGTATGGACATGAACATGTCCTCCTTAATAGAAATCAAGCAAAAGGAGAAAGAAGATACTCGGACGTTCATTGAACGGTTCCGACATGCAACTTTAAAGATGCCCCCTGGTATGCCAGATTCAGCGCTGATTGATACATGTAAGATGAATCTGCGACCATCCATCGCTGTCTTCACGGGTTCCCAATTCACAGATTGGGCTTCGTTTATCATAGCAGCAGTTTTCGTTGAGACCAATGGTAGGTTGGCTCGTGAACATGGGATAATTTTTGCCTCTCATGATAAAGGAAAGAAAAGTAATCCTAGTAATAATTTCGGCAATCGTAATATAAAAGGGAAAGACACTCTTATGGTCAATCTTTCCAAGAATAAAACGACGCTGAATAATCAGGAATCTTCCAGGTCAAAAGAAGAATACTCTTTTGACGAAAGTGATATCCCAGGGATATTCCAATGTCTGGTGAAGAGTGGCAAACTCCAGATTCCAGAGCCAAAGAGGCCCAATGAGGTGAATCTGACTGACAATCCCAACTATTGTATCTATCATAGATACATTAATCATCCTACCAGTGCTTGCTATGCTTTGAAGAAGAAAATCCAAGAGCTGATAAATGGTGGTGGCATTGCTTTAACCAATGATGACCATACGGTTACAACCAATATGGTTTCTCTTCAATTTGGAGATTTTCCTCCACAACAAGTACCAGATGGAATTGTCCCAATTTCGAAGGCGACGATGAAGATTTTGAATATCCCGCCTGCCAGGGAGGAAAATGAAGGATTGTTGCCTCTTATATTAAAGAATGGAGAAATTATGTGGGTACATCCTGACTTAATACCTGAAATGGAAGATGAAGGTAAAACTTCAAAATTCAAGAAAGGTAAGAAAGTCAAATCCAGCAACATGATTTCTCATGTTATTCCAGATCTTGATGATTTGGATCATCTATGGGACGGTATTCCTTTGGAAAATAGACTGAGAGGATTGAACATATGTCCTCCAAGTCTGACTCCTCCTGCCAAGCTCAAGCTTACTCATCAGCAGTGGCTAGCCATGAATAGTGTTCCCTTATACAGAGCACAACAAGTCTTCGCTGCTTATGAAAAGGCTCCTACAGGGATTTTTCCTCGTATCCTAAATCCTTTTCCTCCTGTAGCTGCAGAGACGGTTATTCCTCATTCTCCTGTAGTTACAGGGATTTCTTCTTCTTCCTCTATGGAACCACCTGTTGAAAGTCCACTGCCTACTCACTTGTACAGTCAACAATCTATCCTTCTCATGAAGAAGATGGGTTATAATTTTCAAAAGGCAGAAGGTTTGAATTATGATAAAGGGATACGACTTCCTTTACAAATTCAAAGTCAAAAATCCACTGTTGGATTGGGTTCTGAGGTTCCTCATAACAATTCTCACAAGAAGAAGGCTAAGGAAAGGAAGATTAAAACCTGCAATATGGTACTTCCTTCTTCTGAGTCTGAAGAAGAAACTTTTGCTGGTACAAGATCTGGAAAAGAGTACCACAAAGATTATGAGGGATCCTCCAAGGAAGCTGAGAATGTTAAAACACCATTAACTCAACCATCTCTTGCTCCTGCTGTGGTTGAAAAGGGAAAACAGAAAGCGGTACGCTTCGATGTCCCATTGAAGTCTACTTCCAGTCAGGGGGTGGTGATGAAACCTTATAAATTTGATATTTTAGCCCAGTTAGCTAATACTCCGGCTAGATTATCTATCTTCGAGCTGCTTCGTCTTTCTAGAGAAAGCCGTGAAACTTTGAGTGAAGTATTGCTTCAAGCTGATTCCTGCTTAGCTCAACTCAAGACTCCTGACAATATACCAGTATCGTGCCCGTAATGTCATAGTGTGATGGAAGCAATTCCCAACATCACCTTCACACAAGAGGATATGCTATTGAAGCATAACAAGCATGATAGGCCTTTGTGTTACACTGGGTATATCGAATCCATTAAAGTTGACATAATTTACATTGATCCTGGGTCTTCCATTAGCATAATTCTTTAAAGTATGCTAAGACCATTGAGGATTCCTACTAGTGATCTGACTTACACGAGTACCACAATAGTTGGTTTCAACTCTGGAAAGAGCAAACCACTGGGGAAGATTCGTCTGAAGATTTAGATTGGTGATCTTCGAACTATGGCAACATTTTATGTTATTAACAAAGACGTATCCTACAATATTCTTCTTGAAAGACCATGGTTACACGAGCATAACATCGTGCCTTCGACTCTCCACCAATGCTTCAAGTATGTGGATTCCCAAGGGGTTGTGAAGACTGAGTTTGCTGATATCAATCCTTTCAAAGGTGTTGAAGCCTAATTTTCCGACTTAAGGCTCTACAAACAAGAGCATATGAAGGAGATATCAGATGTGGCTGAAGATCAATCATCTGCTGAAGATCAGTCTATTAACGAAGATCCGCCAGAAGAGCAACCTTTGAATATCAAAGTCAAAGGGCGAATCCAACCCCAATCTGTCAACAATCAACCTTTGATGATCAAGGTCAAAGGAAGAACTTAAGCTTCATCTGAGGAATCAGTAAATGTTCCTGTTAAAAGCCAAGTTCAACCTCTTGTGATCAAAGTCAAATGGCGTATATTTCGTACGAATGATCCAGAACCCCCTTTGATTGTCAATCTTGGCAAATCTACGCAGAAGACGGATGATAATCCACTAGTGATTAATCCAAAGCGTAGCAGTCAAATTGTAAATGATGTAAATATTGATCATTCTGTACTTTTTGATATCAATGAAGATTTCCTTTTCGAGTATATGGCTGTCAAGTTTATTGAAAGAATGACTTTATCTTCTGATAATCAAAGTCATCAATATAAAGACGACATAGACACAGAGAAAACCTTATACATTGACAATAAGGAAAATTCTTTTCCTCCTCATATCGATATTGGACCTTATGCTAAAAGGTTTCTAACATCTTTTCCTTATCTTCTTCCTGTAGCCGCTTCATCGCACGCTTGTGTAACTTATAGACGTCACAAAGAATCTTATTTCGTGGTTCCGTCTAATAAGAAAAACAAGCGCCAAATTGTGTTTGGCCTGGCTAGAAATATCCCTGTTGCTCAGACAGATGATTTAAGAGATAAAGATAAAGGAAGAATCCGAATTGACAGATATAGTCAACAATCTCTCAAAATTATCCAGAATATAGGATATGACTTAAAGACTATGTAATGTCTCAATCAAGGCAAAGGTAGACGACTACCATTATGTGGTGATCCGTTTTACCAGAAGACTCATCATGGATTGGGATATGATTCGTCCCATATGTTTAAAGACTATATACAAGAAGAATTCCCTTCTAGCTTTTCACAATCATCAGATTCAGAAGAAGTCCAATTCATTGAATCTGATACATCTCACCCCTCATATGTTAGAGGAGGCTATTATGATGAATTTGAACAAATATTCTCAGTAAACATGGTTCAAACTGATGATGAATCCGAGCCATTTGAGAATGATCCTTGGGCTCAACAGATGGACACTCAATGGGAACTTTGTTTCGAACAACGACAACCACCTACAAAGGACGAGATTGTCCAGATTGATGTTGGAGATGAAACTACGCCCAAACCAATATTTATCAGTAAGAATCTTTCTGAAGATGAAAAGGAAGAATTGATAAAACTAATCAAAGAATATATTGATATTTTTGCATGGAGTTATGAGGATATGCCAGGTCTAGATCCCAAAGTTGCTACTCATAAACTCAATATTCTTCTTAATGCTAAGCCTGTAAAACAACAGCAACGGCATTTTCGACCAGATATGATAGATGCAATTGAAGCGGAAGTCAAAAAGCTGATCACGTGTGGTTTTGTTCGTGAAGAACAACACCCCGATTGGGTTGCCAACATTGTTCCTGTTATAAAGAAGAACGAAAAAGTCTGAGTTTGTATAGATTTTTGAGATCTTAATGCAGCTTGTCCAAAAGACGAATTTCCACTTCCAATTACTGATGTCATGATAGACAATACATGTGGTTTTGAACGCATGTCTTTCATGGACGGATTCTCAGGATATAATCAAATTAAGATGCATCCAGAAGATGAGAAGCATACCGCTTTTCGTACACCCCTTGGGGTTTACTGCTATACGGTGATGTCGTTTGGTCTTAAAAATGCCGGTGCCATATATCAACGGGCCATGAGCAATATCTTTCAAGAACATCTACGGAAGACGGTAGAATGTTATGTAGATGATATTGCTGTTAAGAGTCGGTCAAAAGATGATCACATCCAAGACTTGAAGACAGTATTTGAATTGATGCGCCAACATCAATTGAAAATGAACCCTACTAAGTCTTTCTTAGGGGTTTCCAGTAGCAAGTTTTTAGGATTTGTCATTACTTCTCAGGGTATCCATGTTGATCCTGATAAAGTTAAAGCAATTCTTGAAATGCGTCCTCCACGCAATTTAAAAGAACTCCGTGGCTTCCAAGGTCGTGTTGCATATATCAGGAGGTTCATATCCAATCTCTCTGGAAGATGTCAGCCTTTTTCCCGTCTATTGAAGAAGGGTGTATCATTTGTTTGGGATGAAGCATGTCTGAAAGCCTTCAATGACATCAAGCAATTTCTTACAAATCCACCCGTTTTAGTACCTCCAGTGATAGGAAGACCATTTTTGCTATATGTTCGAGCTTTGGATCATTCACTTGGTGCTCTTCTTGCACAAAAAAGTGATATAGGGCATGAACAAGCAATTTATTATCTTAGCCGAATGATGGTCGGAGCAGAGCACAGGTATACTCCTGTAGAAAAGGAATGTCTGGCCTTGGTTTTTGCTGTCCAAAAGACAAGACATTATGTGACAGGACAGACTATCCATGTTATCTCCAGAATAAATCCCATTCGGGTATTGATGAGAAAACCGAGCATTCTTAACTCTAGGTTAGCTACCTGGGCGATGTTGCTCACTCCTTATGACATGGTTTATATACCTCAAAAATTAGTAAAGGGTCAAGCATTAGCTGATTTCTTAGCTGCTCATCCTATACCTGAAACATCAAAGTTATATGAGGACATTCCAGATGAAGTTGTAGATTGCAATATGACTTTAAAAAATGACATTTGGCAATTATATTTTGACGGAGCATCACGGGTTGGACCTAAAGGTAATATTGTCTCTGGGGTAGGAATCGTCTTGGTCTCTCCTGACAAAATGGTTATATACCGTGCCTATTCTCTCAATGAACCATGTTCCAATAATGTAGCAGAATATAATAATCTATTGATTGGTCTCCAAGTCGCAAAACAATTGGATATTGAATTCCTGGAAGCCTATGGAGACTCTCAGCTGATTGTTAATCAGGTTAGAGGGACCTATGAAGTCAAAAATCCTGATCTCATCCCTTATCATCAAGTGGTAGTCGAATTGGTCCTTTCATTCAAAGAATTCTTCATTGAATTCGTACCACGGTCTCAGAATGTGGAGGCTGATGCTCTTGCTAGCCTAGCTGCAGATTTGGCTGTTCCAATCCGAAGGCCAAATAGAATTACTTTGTTGGATCGAGATTTATTCTATGTCAAGAATAACTTGTGTATTGAACAGAGTTATACTACAGAATCAAGTTCTCAGCAAAGGGATTGGAGAACTCCATTTATTGATTACGCAGTTTATGGGATTTTATCTGAAGATCCAAAAGAAGCTGCATCAATTAAAAGACGATCATTTCGATTCTATTATGATTCATCTTTACATATGTTATATCGTCGCTCATATGATGGACTCTTGCTGCGCTGTCTCTCAGAAAGTGAAGCTAAACTAATACTCCGTGAGGCTCATGATGGTGTCTGTGGTGCTCATCAACCGGGTCCAAAATTACAGGATCGCATTCGAAGAATGGGGTATTATTGGCCATCCATGATAGCAGATGCCGTGGATTACGCCAGAAGGTGTAAAGCATGTCAAATTTATGCTGACTTTATTCACCAACCTTCTGAATTTCTACATCCTACAGCAGCTTCTTGGCCCTTCGAAGCTTGGGGTATGGATGTCATTGGTCCTATTAACCCTCCTTCTGTTAAAGGACATCGGTTCATATTAGCTATAACCGATTATTTTTCTAAGTGGGCAGAAGCAATTCCCCTTGCTGAAGTGAAAATATCTAATGTGATCAGCTTCATCAAACATCATGTTATTTATCGCTTCGGGATTCCTCGACGAATAATTCATGATAATGGTACACAATTTTCCAGTCAGGTATTTTATCGGTTCTGTGATATGAATCAAATTCAAAATCTAGCTTCTACGGCTTATAATCCAGCTGCTAATGGTTTAGCCGAAGCCTTCAATAAGACTATCATTAAACTTCTCAAAAAGTTTGTCTCTTCTAATAAACGTGATTGGAATGAGAAACTTGGAGAATGTTTATGGGCTTATCGAACAACAGTCCGGACTCCTACTGGTTTTACACCATTTTTATTAGTTTATGGATGTGAGGCTGTTCTTCCCTTGGAAATCCAGATTCCATCTCTTCGAATAGCAATTGCTAATGAGCTAACTATAGAGAACAATGATCGCTTACGACTCCAAGAACTTGAAGGATTGGACGAGAAGCGTCTCCAAGCACAACAACATATTGAACTATATCAAGCCTGTATATCTCGAACTTTTAATCGTAAATTTAAAGAGAGGGTATTCAAGATTGGCGAGTTGGTATTAGCCGTTCGAAGACCGATGATTATGACTCACAAAAGCAAAGAAAAATTCCAAGCGAAGTGGGAAGGCCCTTATGTAATTGAGACCGTGTTTTCTAATGGTGCCTATCGGTTATCAAAGCCTAATGGAGATCTACTCATGATGCCAATCAATGGCAAATTTCTTAAGAAGTACTATGTATAAAAAAAAATGAATGATAAAAATAAAGTTTCTTTTATTTTTGTTCAAGACAAAAGATTAAGGACGAGGGCCATTGCCTTCACCTTTTTTATTGAATACATAGTTAGCCAATGCTTCGAAGGTATCGTTGCTGAGCTCATAAAAAACTTGCAGGCAGCCATCCTCAGCGCTTCTTCTTCAGGAGTTTTCCCAGACTCTACTAAGAAAGCAAGGATGTCTTGTGGTGGCTTGGGAGTAGAAGAGCTTTCGCTTACTTCGATTGGGCCTGTCATAATTGGTTCAATGGGGCACGTCTCAATGATGCTCTCAACTTTCTCGGAGACTTCATTCTTTTGCTGCATATCCTTGGAAGACATTTCCAATAGAGGAGTGGAAATAAGAATGAAACGTTACAAAGAGTTTTCGCCTGTTTATAGGCGAGATCTGTTGATGAACTGGTCTTTGAAAACAACCTTTCATTCCCGAAAAGGTCTGTCCGTTCATTTTATCAGGTTCATCCATTTAATTATGGAATTGAATCAATATTTTCTTTTCCCGAGAGTTATATTGGTTCATTCATCCATTAATATGGACATATATGCTCATGACGTCTGTCTCCTTATTCCCCAGCTACCAAGGTTTGGTTAAGCTAATTTCTTATTTCCTTGGAGAGGGATTTTAAATCTTCTATTTTATCAATTGATAAAAAAATGGGATTCGTTATTTATCATGTTTTCATGACCTCTGAGTAAATATTAAATCTACTTACTTTTCTTATCTATCATTTCCATTCGACCTCTGCATAGATATTAATCTACTTTTCTTTGAGTTCTTAAATACTGTCATGTCCATAATACCTCTGATAGTATTGTATACTCTAAACAGAAAATAAGACTTTATTATCTATCATGTCCATACTACTTTTGGATTGATACAAATCATTGAGCATAGAAGACTTGTCATTCCCATTCTCATTTTATCATAAAGGTCTATTACATTTCTTAGACTTTCTTACAAATTATAATGGAAATCTATTACAATCTTGGATTTTCATTCTATACAACAACGATGACCTAATCGAGATATATTTCTTCTTTGGATCTTCTTCATCGGATTCATTGTTGGTGTCAATTCCTTACTGTTTGAGCCTCAATGGCGACCAGAACAGAAGGAATCAAACTCTGGTCTTCTCTCTGAGACGAGAGGAGAATCCCAGAGTATGGCATCCCGAAGACGTGTTGCTGCCAATACAGTTGGTGGAGAAGTGGCGGCCTTTCAGAAGAAATAGGAATGCATCCAGCATTGGGATACAATTCCTAGTCCTGCCGTGAAAGGAACTCTACTACCCAATTTCTCGGGATAGAGTTGACTCCACCATCCAACTCTCCGTGTATAAAGGCTCTTCCTACCAACAGATGAAGACCCTTCTATCCTACGAAGAGTTCTGAGTTGTCTGATTTGTGCATCAAAAGCACATGAGCTCCCTGATGTTGATGTCAGAAGAACGCTCCTCAAAGCGCCAAAGTCGCCAATACCGGTTCTGGAAAAGCTCTTCAGCCAAACTTCTGCAGAAAACAACAAAGAAGAAGTGTTTTAGACAGAAGTATCATCAGACGCGTAGTTAATTAAAACTGAAAAAAACAGATGCTTACACATCTGGTTTTATCTTTAACAGGCAACAAGACTTTACGCTTGATGTTTTTACGCCCGTGATTCATGAGCATTCAATCAACAGGGCTCTCTATGCCAGTGTCTCATGTACACCCTATTCAACAAGGCTTTTACGCTATTGTCATGTGCTCCTCATTCAACAAGGCTTTTTACGCCAATGTTTCAGGAGTATATTATGCAACAAAGCTTTTTACGTCCGTGCATCTTTCCTATGAGATTCAACATCTATCAAGGATTTACGCTCGTGAGTATCTGTTTTTTTTAACAAAAAGATAAAAGGCAAACAATGGTTTACGACCAAACTTACTATAAAGGCCAAATGGTTTGGCTCTGGTTGAATCAGTATCTGGTGATCGAGCGTACAGAGGAACCACATCAGAAAGGATCGTCATTTGTTGAAGAGTGAATTCTTGCAAAGAGGCAGAAAGCTATCTCCAGAAAAATGACAATGAGACTGAGGATGTATAAAACATTCTCTAAACTCAGCTATTTATAAAGGTTGAGGAAACGGTTGGCATGAGTCTATTTCGGGAAAGATCCTACTAGATAGGCGCTCGTGACCACAAAGCAGATGCCACGTGTTGTTTTGTTTCTCTTGAGAATAAACAACTATAAATGCAGTTAAAGAAGTGTTGAATAATTCTATCTACCAACAGATGAGATTAACATCAAGATTTTATTTATGAAGGGGGAAGTGGACCCCTACACATAAAAGAGTCGCAATACATAGAATATTATTTCTCTCCTTCGTTGGGCTGACGAAGGGAGGCACCTAAGTCATGCATGTTGCGAATCTCGGAGCGACGCATCAAATTAAGAAATGCTTCTGCGTCTCCTGATCCCTCATACGCAGTTGGAGGACCACCATCGATGCGACTGAAGACTGCTGGAGTCAGCCCAAAGCACCCTACAAAATTGTGTGCTCGCTCAAGATCAAGCCTGGAGCTAGAAGCCTCTTCATTGTTAATCTTTTTCTTTGCCGCCATGAAGATGAATGGCAAGAATGAAGAATTCCTCTTTATTTATACAATCAAATCAACTCTTCATATTCCTTATGGGAAACTGCTCATTATTAATGCAAACTCGAGGAAGTGAAAAGGCATTCGAAAGTTTCGAGAAGAAAATTCATTGTGACGGTTAAGTGTTGACCGACACTATTTATTAATTTTACGCCAACTGTTGGATATCCCCACTTTTACGCGGATGACTGTTGAGTATCCCGAATTTTACGCTGACTGGTCAAATCTCAACTTTTACGCTTCTGTTCAAAGTGTTTTAAATTTTGAAGATATTTGAAAAATTTGAAGGGGGTCTTATAGGAGCGTAAAAAGTGCTTCATAAGAATGAGTCAAAGATAAGGATCATTCCATTCAAATCGATCCACTTTACGTCTAAGAGAGGCTAATCATTTTACGCCCAGGTCAAAGCTAATGATTTTACGCCCAAGACAGGCTAGCCACTTTTACGCTGGATAAAGCTGTCAAGTCTTGCATTTAATGCAAAGTCTGACATGAAGATTTAATGATGGCATATATCACAGAAATCAAAGGGATTTGTTTTACACAGAGGCCCATTTGTCGTTTAGTATGTGGACTGAGCTATTTTTACGCTCATAATATGGCTTCTTTTACGCACGGAGACTATACGAGTTTTTACGCTCAACGGTTGACGTGTGCGTAAAGTTTATTTGGGTTACTTTTACGCTCAAGGTTATTTAACAACCACTTTACGCGGGAAGTCTACATCAGAGCTATTGTACGCCTAGTCTACTACTTTCACTCAGGGTATATTTGGGTTATTTTTACGCCCTATTCCAATTCAGAACGTGGTTTGCCTACATGCCTTTCATGCCACATATCTCGAAGAACGTGTGTACGTGCATCCTATTCTTACTGAGATGATGGGACACGTGTCAACATATACTGCGGATGACTTTGATCATGGGTGGCAGTTGTCAGCATAGAGACGGAACTTTCGCTGAGTTTTTACGCACAAGAAACCAAGTCTATAAATAGACTAATTTTTCTCACATACAAAGGGGACAGAAACAGAGAGAAAGGAGAGAATACATAGAGATCAGAGCCCAGAGACTTTGATTTTTTGGGAGCATTCTTCTTCAACTTTTCCTCCAGAACAGAGTGAAGCAAAGCAGGAAAGCATTCGGCCTCGCCATCAGTGCCCAAGTGCGTCGATACCTTTCTGGTGACTTAGTTCTTCCAATTGTTCATCTTCTAGCAGTGATCTTCATCATCATCGTATGGTCCAAGGAACAAAGTGATCATTTACAGATCAAACTTCCATAGCAATACTTTCCAGAATCAAATTTGTACTTCTTGTACTTTTTCTCGTTTTATTTTCAAAATCCGACTTCCAGGCATTTTGTTAAGTAAAACAGCGCCCAAAAACAAACATATGCCGAGAGTTCAATACATCAGAAAAAAGCAAGGGATAGTCAACACAAAAAAGAGGCCCTTGACTAGAGACTATTTTTTTTTTACATAAAAGACCCTTTACAGAAAGTGAAAGAAAGTCTAAAAATAGCAAGGCACATTGAAAAAGCTGCTGCGCAGGCGCATCATCTAGGCGCATCAAGACAGCAGCTACGCAGGCGCATCCCTCCAGCATCTCAATCAGGTGCATCATCTCAGCATCTCATTCAGGCGCATCACGTTGATGTCTCAGTATAGGCGATTCACTTCGTCTCAACCAAGTGCCTTGGCTAAAGGAAGCAGTCCTTTAAACATAATATGAGCGGGCGATCAACCCCACTCTAGCAGGAGGAAGAGCTCTCCAAAGTCCAAGGAAGATGGAAGCACCACAATTTCGATCTGGGGCTCTTCCAGCATAACAAAGACGGGACGCGAATGTCCAGATATTTGAATGCAACAGGCACCTTCGGCCTGCGTCGGGACCCCACGATTCTGACTTTTGGATGTAACTGTCACCTTCACGAGTGCGTACGAAGACAACTTGACGCATCTTCACCTTCGGGAGCATCTCGTCGACAGAACGTACTCGGGCAAAGAGGCACATCTCTACACTGAGTAAATGAAAGAAAATGGGGAACAAAACCCTCTCCTTGTTGCTATTTATAGCTTGGACCAATCAGACCCATGCGCCAAGTGGCAGGCTCTCCGAATTTCGTACAACGAATGTACATTTATGGAATGAATCTGTCTTTTTGAAATTAGCCCAGTCAACATGCACAATCAAAATATTAGAAATCCAACAGTCGGGCCTAGGTGGATACCGTGTGACAAATCCCTGCGCCTCCTTCTGATGCGCCCAAAATAGAGATCGAGCCCATGCGCTCACGATCCGAGCATTTAATGCTGAGTGACAGGCTGGACAGAAGCCCATGTGCCTGTCACATCGAGCATTTAATGCCGCATGACAGAGGCGGCAACACGTCCCCCGAAGAGTCTCCAATCCTTAGTAGAAGATGAGGGATCGATGACATCAGTACATCATTTTGTTTGTTCGGTCGAACTGCCTTGCCACGTGGCCAACCAAAGCGCATGCACTACCACAGCCATGCGCCCAAATCTTTACGTGCGCCCCAAAGCCATGCGCTCGGACTCACTCTTGATCCCTAAAGACAACAGCTAAAGTCCTCTCCATGCACCCAATCCTAGGCACATCCTGTCAGATCGCTCTCCACCAACTATCTCCTTCTCAGTTAAGGAAGATGTGCCGACGGAGCAGGAGAACATCTAACGCCCTGCGTATTAACTCTTTTGCGCCGCGGAAGGCTTCTGTCTTTGACAGACTCACTCGCTGTCTTGGCGAGGATAAGTTGGACTCTGAGTACTATGCATCCCAGTGGGCTGGTACAAAGAAGTCCAGGACAGTACGGGCCACGTGCCTCGAACGTGCTATGCCGACAGTAAGTCAGAGGCATGCACCCACAATCACGCGCGCTACCGATGGTAAGCTGTACAAGGTTGACTCGGGTGCTTCTGTACCGTGAATGAGCCAGCCTTCAAAGACCTCGTTTCACTTGGGCGCATCCGCTCCGCTTTCAACCAAGCCGTTCATGGCAAACTCTGTGGTCTTGAACTACTGCGCCTACATTGGTTGTGCGTCTGAGGCTGGTTCAAACCAGCCTAAATATTTCCTCACTACTGATCTGGACGTATCTTATACACTAGATCAGGGGGTGCAGCATTCACTTGATCACCCCGGCGCTTGGCCTTGCCATGCACCTGATGGAGGTGTAAAGGTAGCACTCTCCTCTAACGATTTGCGTAATGTGATCATTTACAAACGTCGATCAGGAGAGTCGGCCGACAAGCACAATGCGTCCCTCACAGGGCACACCTGTGCTATGTTCACCATCAACTGTTGTTGCAAGGCAGCAGTCCCACCACAAAGGCAGTCTGTGTTCCAGCGACTGCAATCGTCAACACCCCTCCGACGTCGTCTCGAAAAGAAGGTGTCGATTGAAAACGAGCCGGAACTAAATGTTGCTTCTTGCAACGTAGTCTCTAACCCTCCATCAATCCAAAAGGCGACTAGCAACTCCTCGACCTCGTCCTCATCCAAGAGCCAGCCGAGGAAGACCAAGGTGATTGTCCTGTCCTCAGGAGTGTTTGAAGGCACCCGAGCGAGAAAGAAGATTTTAGAGGAAGTAATAGCAGGGGGTAGTCAAGCCCTTGTTGATCCTCATCCCGAAGATGAAGATATCCTCCAGAGCATAACTGGAGGTAGCCAGGATGAAACTCCAGGAGAAGTGACTCTTTTACAGGAGAGCGAGGCTGAAAGTGAAGCTTCAACCGATCCATCCACTTCCAGTCACGTCATAACAGTATACATGACAGGAGGTGGTGATACGGAGTCAGATGCTCCGCCAGCAGACATCGTTCAGCGCATAGATATCTTGGAGGGGGGACTCAAAACCCTCTCTGCCTCCATGCAAATACTGACTCAAGCAGTGTTTGAGATACGGTCAGCTTTGGCCAGGGCACCTTCCACCAATCCTGACCCAGGAGCCAACGGGGAATCAAGTGTGCCCCTTCAACGGGCATCCTTGAATACCGATTGCCGCGAAGTACCTCGGGAATCGGAATATTCGAATATACAACTCCAGACCGTACCACCTTCTCTGACTCCCAGCTCCATGGACGACGTGGTTGAGATGATCAGGGACTTGCGTGAACGCTTCGAGTCAAAGAACAGACAGAAGGAGCGCCAGAAGATGGGGATCCCGCAACCATACCCCCTCGAATGGAACAAAGTGGTCTATCCTCCCAAGTATAAACCGCAAACTTTAACGACATACGGCAGAAAGGACTCTCCACGCTGTTATATGATGTACTTCTAGTCTCAAACGGGACATCTCCCGAAGGATGATGCGCTACTCACCAGTCTGTTTGTTGGGGCATTGAAAGGAGTGGCTTACGACTGGTACTGCAGTCTCCCTGACAACTCCATATCCTCCTTTGATGACTTGACACTCCTCTTCTTCGATCCTTTCTAAGACGGAGGGAAAGACATGACGATGGCATCCCCTATAGAAGTACATCAGACGAAAAAAAAGACCGTTCGAGCATTCATCGAACGATTCCGACAAGCTTGCTTGAGACTGCCCCCTGGTATGCCAGAACATGCACTTCCCTCCTCCTGCAGCATAAACATGCTTCCTGCGGTTAAGCTCTGGCTCAACTTCACTCCTCCTCTCGACTGGAGCTCATTGTTTATTGAGGCCGAAGCAACTGAAAAGAAGGCATGCAATGCTCGCCTTCTGGGAGTCAGTTTCCCTGCCTTTGAGGACAAGGGAAAACGGCCTTCTACCAGCAACCCTGGACGTGAGACGAAAGGGAAGCAGGCATTGACTGTCAATGCTTCTAAAAGCGAACATGTACCTACTCAAAAGCCTCTGTTACGACCCGTACCCTAGAGTAAGGGCACGAAACGTGGGTACGTCCAGCCTACGCCGCAGTGTCGACGGTAGAACACTGTCCTAGGTCTCATGCATCTAACAGTATAATGCTAAGCAGTTTATACTCCCCGAATGGGGGTGACATAGCAGAATGTAAACTCAATCACAACTAAGGAAGAAGAAGCACGATATGATATAGAACTCAAAATGAAATACAGATGATCAGAAGAGTCTAAGTGTCTAAGATAACAACTCGGCAAACATCCAGAAATACAAAGTCTCAACTACAAAATATGAAAGAACATATACAATCCAGATCTAAAATAACAGAAATAATAAAAACCTAGACTAGGGAGCCTTAGTCTCTATAGCTAGTGGATCCGACTGGAAATTCGGATCACAGGTGTCATCTAGAGCTGTCCCATAAAAAGTGTTAACACCAGCCTCATCTCGTCCTCTGTAAACATATCAACAGTGCCCAATCAGGATGGTGCGAGCACAATACATCTCAACTGATCATAGCAGGTTAGAAAATATAACCATGCAGTAGAGTATGATACAGGAAACTGAAAGAAACTACAAAATGTAAAGAAGATAGCTGTAATGGAAATATCTACTATAAATAGAGAACTAACAGTGGCTAGTGAGTCCGAGTACAATATAGACATGTGAATGGCATATGATGATTCTGATGCTTCACTACGGAATGATTCTGATGCTACACTACTTGGATATTATTCACATGTCCACTTCTACTCCCACGTACCCCCAATCAATACACAGGGATCCAGCCAGGTTATGTTATGATTCATGTAATGGCCCCCGAAGGGTGATACATGATAGTCCCATAAATAGGGATTCTAGGAATGCCCACAAATGGGTGATTCATGGAAGACTCTATGATCATGAGAGTACATGTCACAAGTGATCCAATGAACCATGAAGCATAGTGATACACAATGTAAGTGAAACACACAGAACATGTAGTATCCGATGCTCTCTGAGGGGATAACATCTCAAGAAAGGATCCATATAGTACTAATCCGTGTGACCAACGTGACATCATCAAGTAAAATAATTTAAAGCAGGAGAATAATTCTAACAGGATATGAAATGATCAGAGAATGTACTCGCCTGTATCCTGAGTATCTGAAGAATATCTACTGTCCGAGGAGTGGTATCTGTCTCCTATAGAACAGTACAAGTCACTATGTAACGCCCAGTCCCAAAATACGTAGGACTAAGTACGTAGACATGCCAGCTGTAAACATACGTAGTACACTCCAATATATAGAAATCTCGTATGAATACATAAGCTGTAAAATGCAATAGAACCATAACTAATCTCATCCACACAAAATAAATGAATAAAAGATATCATATAATCAACTAAGAACTGTCATTGGTACATGTAGTTGGGCGGAGACAAATCCACTGCCAACTAATTTAAATAAGGAAGAATTGTACAAGAAAATGATTTGTCGAGCGAAGGAGATGACGACCCAAAAAGCAACATCTCGAAGAATAGAACGCAAGTCATGGCCTTAGCTAGAGCACCTGCAGAAATCACAAGCCACACCTGGAGAGATAACTAGGTCCTCAGAGGGACGTAACAAGACACATAATATCATGCCAATAAACTAAATAATAAAGCTCAACAGAAAAGTATACATAGTAAAGGTTCCTAACCATTCTATGTGATATACACTTTGAGAAGACAACGTTCTACGCAGGAGCTTAGGTGTTCAGCATAGATGGAGAGAGAGTGGTAGTAGGTAGCGCTCATAAGAGACACTATCGACCATGGACAGAAGTAGCTCTCATACGAGAACTATCGGTCGCAGGACAGTAAGTAGCGCTCATACGAGACACTATCGGCCCAAATCTATGTGTGTACTGAACATGTAGCCCCTACGCTAATAACTGTCTCCTTCCTTTCCACGATACTATACATGTGTCGACTCCACGACACTGTTTAATCCTTAATAACTGCCAAGTCTTCTACATAATCTATTAACAGTTATATCCTAACGCATGGCCTGTACGCGCCAATGATCAGTCAGCATGCAAGTCCGCATCTATATGCGACTCACAACTCACACACAATCCGTGGCACATCGTGACAGTTTATGAGATGCACTAAACATTCGGTGGTCCCATAACTCTAAGCCAATTATAGAAAGTATAATAATTTGCATCTATATATAGTTTTGAAAGAACAACATAAAGAATAAGCATGCATGATATTGAGCAAGAAATTAAACAGTAAAGGCAAGGTGTCTTGCCTGTTAGTACGCCTGGTGTGCTGCAATGATCAATGTGGTACGAACTGCAACTTCGGTGCAACAACTATACATGGTGACCTCTGATAGTGGTACGGACAGTTCCATCGAGTCCAGGACGGTCAATTTAGTTAGGGTTGACAGGGGGTTGTGCAGAATTTGTGAGGGAATAGGATAAAGGGAATTTGTCATAGATAGGAGGATAATCAAAGAAAACTTGATAATAATATATATATATATATATACGAGTTTCGAAAACTATTTATAATATTCAAAAAAAAAATTATAGTCTTTTTATTAGGACAATAATATAGATAATATTTGAGAATAACGAAATAATCTACCTAGATTAAAACCCAAAGATTTGTATAAATATGCTTATAGATAATAGCTACACTTTATATACCAAAAATATCTTAAATAAATATCGTAAATATTTATAACTTGTTTAGGTCAAAAGCATATAAAATAACCTTTAAAGGTTTACGTATATATAACAATACTTAAAACTAGTGTTAATTATACTAATAACCATATACTAATATTAAGTAATAATGTAGACATATATATACTGAAAATTTATCAATGACTATAACAAATTATTCTCTTGTACTGGTAAAAGAAATAAATAATAATAATAATAATAATAATAATAATAGTAATAATAATAATAATGATAATAATAATAAAAATATTAAGTATGATGTTAGCAATAATACCATAACAAAAATAGCAATAATAATTAATAATAATATTCCCTAATAATATATAAAATACCTCAGTTAATAAAAAAAGCAAAAAGTAAAATAAAAATAATAAAAAGAAACAATAAAACTTTACTCCTTCTATCAGAAGAGAAGACCAACAGCAAAAGAGAAAACAAAAATGAAAACAATTAAAGAGAGAGAGAGAAGTTTTCGAGAGAGAGAGAAGACTGAGAGAAAGAGGAGTGTAACAAGAGGAAAGAGAGTGTAAAGAGACGAGAGGGCAGGAGAAGAGTGAGGGGCGGTGAGGTGTACGATGGAGGAAGCTCGTCGTGGCGGGGCACTCATGGCTGGAGGCAGGTAGCTAGGGCACGGAGGTTCGATGCGACAGACGCACGCGGAGGGCGCTGCTCCGACGAGCGACGGACCGGCGCGTCTCCAGTTTAGGGACTGGCGCGGGGCGCGGCGGACGGAGAGGAGGTTCGGGGGTTTGGCGACGACGAGGAGGAGGGGGTTTGAAGTCGGAGAGAGGTCGACGACTGGGAAAGAAGGGGGCGTGTGGGGATTCGTCGATGGGCGGCCAGGGAGGCTCACGCAGGGGTGTTCGGGGGTTCAGCCACGCGGCTCTCCGACGGACGCGCGGCGGTGCGGACGGAGGTGAGTTTTAGGGTTAGGGTTTTTTTGATTTTTTTGTGGATGTTGGTGGTTGTGTTTGTTGACGGTGGTGGCGGAGGTTGTTCGGGTGGCCGGGGTATTGGTGTTGCCGATCCTGGCGGTAGCTTGGGGTGGTGTTGGTGATGGTGGTGGTGGTGACGAACTGGCGGTGGTCCTGCCGTGGTGGCGATGGTGAATAGGGTGGTGTACTGTGGCGGTGTGGTGATGTCGGGTGGCAGCGGCTGTGTGGGCGGGGAGTTGGCCGGAGTTGGCCAGGGTCAAAGGCGGTCCGGTGGTGGTTTGCTTGGTCAGGGATTGGGTTGGGGTAGCTGTCGTGATGGTGAGGGGGATCGAGGTTGTGGTGATGATGAAGTCGGTGGTTGTGTTGGTGGCAGGAGACGGGTACGGCGAAGGAGAGGGCAGCGAACAAGACGGAATAGTTAGAATTTGTGTGGGTCGGGGGTGTCCGACACGGAATCATTGTATTTGTATAAACATGGAATAAGATATTGGATGGAGGAAAACATAGACACGATGCACTGCACGTGGGTGGGAAAATATTTGTGAATTATTTGTGAATGATAAAAATTATGGAGGAGTACCTACCTATTTATAGGATGTGGAAATTCCCATTTGGATAGGATTTGGAATATTTAAAAACCCAATTATATAATTCATGTATTAAATTAAATAATTTAATATAATCAATCTAAATCCAAATTAAATTCCAATTTAAATCTAGGTAATCTAACTTAAATATAATTTCTCTCTTTAAATTTAAACTATTTAAATCAATTTCATAAAATCCAATCAAAGATTTAAATTGCCACAAAATATCAAAACACATTTTCTAAAAATACATATAACAATAATTTCGAAAATTACCTTATTATTTAAAATAAACTAATAAAATAATTATGAAATATATATGTATGCACGAAAAATATTATCAATAATTGTTATAAACAAAAGGCTTTGTATAAATAAACTAAATAAATTAATGAGCTTGAAATTTTAGTACGATAGCTAAAATAGTTATTATATATATTATTTTGAAACTATAAAAATAGAAAAAATATTTTTCTAAAATATGTATGCTCGCATATAATCGCACTCGTCGAGCAAATTCGAAAAATAAAATTTCGTGCGCGACGTGTAATACAAAAAAATAATAATCATTACCAAATTTATTTAAAAAATAGTAGAAAATTTAGGGGTTTTACATCCTACCCAACTTAAAAGAATTTCGTCCTCGAAATTAAGAATTCGTAGGGGGGTGAGAAGACGCAAGGGGGTATCGATGGGGAACCAACAATGACAATGTTTCAACAAAATCATGTCGTAAGAAATTGCGATCTAGATCATAGAAAAATAATACGGTATGGTCATAATCGATAGGATGGCTAGAGGAAGTTCTAGTATAACGCATTCGCCCTCCTAAAATAGGTGAAGGCGAAAGCAATATAGAGTTCGAAGGAGGCGTTATTGAATACGAATACGTAATTCAAAGACGATCGAATAATTTCAAAAGAATTGTCAAGGCAGTCGTGGATGTGATTCTAGAGGGCAAGTTTAGCTATGTCCCCATCCACGTAGAACGATAGATAAAAGCGAACCAAAGAGCACTTGGTTGATCAGACCATTTCGTACCGGTTCTGATTAGACAATATGCTAGTGAGCGCTCAATAGCATATGTCATGAACAAACTCGAATAATGGATGAGTTTGCAAAAACTAGATTATAGTGGAAACATTAGTCAAGGTGGTAAAAACATAGGCACGGGAGACTAAGATTGGAAGAAAGTAAAAATTGGTTCGAACTTCTAAAGGATATAAGACATGTCATGTGATGGTCTTCATACAGTCATCCTATAGTCTTCTTGTCCAAGTCTTTGGGTGGCTAGATGGGTTAGGGTCTTCTAAATTTTAGAATCTAAGTAAATTTACTAATATAGGTCACAAGGACAAAGGGATTGCTAGGTCATAAGGCATTCTACCCAACTTAAAAGAATTAAACTAATGGTGTTTTGGGACATCCAACTAGTAGGGTCAATCTCTAGCAAGCACGAAGGGGAGTTAAGAATAATGATAGACGGAATCAAGCAAGATGCAATCATGAGTCGAACAGTAGTACGAATATAGAATCGAGGAAAGAGGTCAAGTATGTGGATGAGATCCTAGACTTCTAATCCTATTCGCAGGATTGCTTGGTACGGTAAAGTAACCAAACAATTTATCTCGACCTGCATGGGTCACCACAAAAATATGTAACGCCCCAGTCCCAAAATACGCAGGACTAAGTACGTAGACATGCCAGCTGTATACATACAAAGTACACTCCAATATATGGGAACCTCGTATGAATACATAAGCTATAAAATGTAGTAGAACCACAACTAATCTCATCCACACAAAATAAATAAATAAAAGATATCATATAATCAACTAAGAACTGTCATTGGTACATGTAGTTGGGCGAAGACAAATCCACTGCCAACTAATTTAAATAAGGAAGAATTGTACCAAAAAATGATTTATCGAGCGAAGGAGATGACGACCCAAAAAGCAACATCTCGAAGAATAGAACGTAAGTCATGGCCTTAGCTAGAGCACCTGCAGAAATCATAAGACACACCTGGAAAGATAACCAGGTCCTCAGAGGGACGTAACAAGACACATAATATCATGCCAATAAACTGAATAATAAAGTTCAACAGAAAAGTATGCATGAGTAAAGGTTCCTAACCATTCTATGTGATATACACTTTGAGAAGACAACGTTTTACGCAGGAGCTTAGGTGTTCAGCATAGATGGAGAGAGAGTGGTAGTAGGTAGCGCTCATAAGAGACACTATCGACCATGGGCAGAAAGTAGCTCTCATACGAGAACTATCGGCCCCGGGGTAGTAAGTAGCGCTCATACGAGACACTATCGGCCCAAATCTATGTGTGTACTGAACATGTAGCCCCTACGCTAATAACTGTCTCCTTCCTCCCCATGATACTATACATGTGTCGACTCCACGACACTGTTTAATCCTTAATAACTGCCAAGTCTTCTACATAATCTATTAACAGTTATATCCTAACGCACGGCCTGTACGCGCCAATAATCAGTCAGCACGCAAGTCCGTATCTATATGCGACTCACAACTCACACACAATCCGTGGCACATCGTGACAGTTTATGAGATGCACTAAACATTCGGTGGTCCCTTAACTCTAAGCCAATTACATAAAGTATAATAATTTGCATCTATATATAGTTTTGAAAGAACAACATAAAGAATAAGCATGCATGATATTGAGCAAAAAATTAAGCAGTAAAGGCAAGGTGTCTTGCCTGTTAGTACGCCTGGTGTGCTGCAATGATCAATGTGGCACGAACTGCAACTTCGATGCAACAACTATGCATGGTGACCTCTGATGGTGGTACGGACAGTTCCATCGAGTCCAGGACGGTCAATTTAGTTAGGGTTGACAGGGGGTTGTGCAGAATTTGTGAGGGAATAGGATAAAGGGAATTTGTCATAGATAAGAGGATAATCAAGAAAAACTTGATAATATATATATATATATATATATATATATATATATATATATATATATATATATATATATATTATATATATATATATATATATATATATATATATATACGAGTTTCGAAAACTATTTATAATATTCAAAAAAAAATTTATAGTCTTTTTATTAGGATAATAATGTAGATAATATTTGAGAATAACGAAATAATCTACCTAGATTAAAACCCAAAGATTTGTATAAATATGCTTATAGATAATAGCTACACTTTATATACCAAAAATATCTTAAATAAATATCGTAAATATTTATAACTTGTTTAGGTCAAAAGCATATAAAATAACCTTTAAAGGTTTACGTATATATAACAATACTTAAAACTAGTGTTAATTATACTAATAACCATCTACTAATATTAAGTAATAATGTAGACATATATATACTGAAAATTTATCGATGACTATAACAAATTATTCTCATGTACTGGTAATAGAAATAAATAATAATAATAATAATAATAATAATGATAATAATAAAAATATTAAGTATGATGTTAGCAATAATACCAAAACAAAATAGCAATAATAATTAATAATATTAATAGCCCTAATAATATATAAAATACCTCAGTTAACAAAAAAACAAGCAAAAAGTAAAATAAAAATAATTAAAAAGAAACAATAAAACTTTACTCCTTCTATCAGAAGAGAAGACCAACAGCAAAAGAGAAAACAAAAATGAAAACAATTAAAGAGAGAGAGAAGTCTTCGAGAGAGAGAGAGAAGACTGAGAGAAAGAGGAGTGTAACAAGAGGAAAGAGAGTGGAAAGAGACGAGAGGGCAGGAGAAGAGTGAGGGGCGGTGAGGTGTACGGCGGAGGAAGCTCGCCGTGGCGGGGCACTCATGGCTGGAGGCAGGTGGCTAGGGCACGGAGGTTCAACGCGGCGGACGCACGTGGAGGGTGCTGCTCCGGCGAGCGGCGGACCGGCGCATCTCCGGTTCAGGGCCTGGCGCGGGACGCGGCGGACGGAGAGGAGGTTCGGGGGTTCGGCGACGGCGAGGAGGAGGGGGTTTGAAGTCGGAGAGAGGTTGGCGACTGGGGAAGAAGGGGGCATGTGGGGATTCGTCGACGGGCGGCCAGGAAGGCTCACGGAGGGGTGTTCGGGGGTTCGGCCACGTGGCTCGCCGGCAGACGTGCGACGGTGCGGACGGAGGTGAGTTTTAGGGTTAGGGTTTTTTTGATTTTTCTTGTGGATGTTGGTGGTTGTGTTTGTTGACGGTGGTGGCGGAGGTTGTTCGAGTGGCCGGGGTGATGGTGTTGCCGATCTTGGCGGTGGCTTGGGGTGGTGTTGGTGATGGTGGTGGTGGTGACGAACTGGCGGTGGTCCTGCCGTGGTGGCGGTGGTGAATAGGGTGGTGTACTGGTGGCGGTGTGGTGATGTCGGGTGGCAGCGGCTGTGTGGGCTGGGAGTTGGCCGGAGTTGGCCAGGGTCGGAGGCTGTCCGGTGGTGGTTTGCTTGGTCAGGGATTGGGTTTGGGTGGCTGTCGTGATGGTGAGGGGGATCGAGGTTGTGGTGATAATGAAGTCGGTGGATGTGTTGGTGGCAGGAGACGGGTGCGGCGAAGGGGAGGGCAGCGAACAAGACGGAATAGATAGAATTTGTGTGGGTCGGGGGTGTCCGACACGGAATCATTGTATTTGTATAAACATGGAATAAGATATTAGATGGAGAAAAACATAGACACGATGCACTGCACGTGGGTGGAAAAATATTTGTGGATTATTTGTGAATGATAAAAATTATGGAGGAGTACCTGCCTATTTATAGGATGTGGAAATTCCCATTTGGATAGGATTTGGAATATTTAAAAACCCAATTAGATAATTCATGTATTAAATTAAATAATTTAATATAATCAATCTAAATCCAAATTAAATTCCAATTTAAATCTAGGTAATCTAACTTAAATATAAATTCTCTCTTTAAATTTAAACTATTTAAATCAATTCCATAAAATCCAATCAAAGATTTAAATTGCCACAAAATATCAAAACACATTTTCTAAAAATACATATAATAATAATTTCGAAAATTACCTTATTATTTAAAATAAACTAATAAAATAATTATGAAATATATATGTATGCACGAAAAATATTATCAATAATTGTTATAAACAAAAGGCTTTGAATAAATAAACTAAATAAATTAATGAGCTTGGAATTTTAGTACGATAGCTAAAATAGTTATTATATATATTATTTTGAAACTATAAAAATATAAAAAAATATTTTTCTAAAATATGTACGCTCGCAAATAATCGCACTCGTCGAGCAAATTCGAAAAATAAAATTTCGTGCGCGACGTACAATACAAAAAAAAACAATACCAAATTTATTTTAAAAAAATAGTAGAAAATTTAGGAGTTTTACACACTATAAGTCTAAAATGATAATAAGATGCAATTCAATGCATTCTATATGAATCTAGGTCAATCTAGACCAAAGTCAACTCTCGGTCAACTCTGGTCAACCCTAGAAGTCAAACAAGGTCAACTAGGTCTAATCAAGTCTAAACTAGGTCACTCTAGTCTATACTAGTCCATACTAGATCACACAAGGTCACATAAGTTAATCTAGACCTAACCTAGCAATCACAACCTAACTCAAGGCTTATACAAGTCTACAACCTACACACATATACATTATATAGATGTATGTGCATAAAGAGGTAGAGAGTGAAGAGTGTGACAATGTGTGTGTGTACATAGGGTGTGATGAGTATGAAGAGGACAATGTGTGTGTGCAAGGTGAGTAAAGTGTTCAGTTAAAACAGGAAAGGAAGGCCAGGAAACCTATTCAAATCATTCTCAGATTTTTCCCAAAAACCCAATTCAGTCCAGAATTTACTTCAGTCCAGATTTAAATCAGTATACAACAGTATTAGGGAATGAAAAGGAAATCAACCATCAAAACTCAGGTTTTAAAAAGAAGAGAACAGTTTAATTAAGCTACAGTTTAGTTACAGAATCAAGTTTTCAGTCCCTAACTAGAAACCCCCATTTTTGGATCCAAAACTCAACCAAATCTCCCAAAAATTGACACACAAGTAGGTCACTAGTAGGTACACTATATTAGGTACTTAAACAGTGATTTAACAACAATTAAATAGGTTAATTTAACAGCCAAATCTTGAATTCAAAAACTGGAAAAAATAGAAAGTTAACACACAGTTCAGAAAAACAGGTAAATGAGGAATGATGATGAAAATCGAACTAAAACATTGGTTTAATAGTTGGTAATGGTAGATAATCAAGTGCTCGTGTCCAACAACCTCACATGTGTCCAACACAATACGACACGACGCGTGTCCACACCAAAAACCAAACACATCCAGTGCATAAAGACCCAGTACACAGTGCTGTGTTTACGCATGTCGTGTACACGACATGACACGAATTGGGTCATGTCCCTGTGCAGGGTGGTTCTCCTAGTGTCCACCTAGGTTCGTGTCACCTTGATTTGGGTCCTAGTGTGTCGTGTCCAAAGATCTAGGGCCGTGTCCGAAACTAACATCACACGTGCACAGTGTAGTGGAGTCCCCTTGCGGGGTCAAGTGCTCATCTGACACAACACGAGAGTGTCTCAAACTCTGAGGACCTCGTGTCAGTGTCTGCCCCTAGGGCTGTGTCCAATATTAGGTGTCCACGTGTCATATTGTGTCCGATACAGCCCCCGAGTAGCAGGGGAGTCGTACAGTACAGAAACATGTGGGTTCGTGTCCTTGTGCGTGTCCGACACACACAAAAATATGCTCAGTCATCCAGAAAACAATTAACAACATCAAAACCTAAAATCCTATTCAAAAGCTTCCCAAAAATTAGGTCAAAATCCCCTTTGGGGTATTTCATCAAACACTTAGCATAGTGGACTGATACGTGTCCATTTAGGACACGAAATGGACACAATATGCCACAAAATTCTAGGGTTAGCTAGGGGACACCTAGATCTAGGCTAATATACAAAAATAACAGCAACTATAATAGAGTTTTAGGGAATTACCTATAGGTATCAATCTCCTCAAAAGCTCTAGAGAGGGGTGTTCTTCTTGCTTCCCAAACTTTACCAAATTATTCACAAACTGAGAAAAACTTTCACAAACAGCAAGAACACACTAATTAGAACCTATTGCAATTTGTTTGGATTAAAAAAGAATTAAAATGGATTTGATATGAATTTCTAAAGTTGGGGATTTACCTCTTTCTAAACTTGAGATCTATTTCCAAGGGAGGCTAACCCTAAATGAAGGAGGCATTAAATAGGGTGGGATTCCCTAGGTGGCCGGCCATAGTGGGTTAGGGTTAGGGTTAGGGTTTAGTGATAGGCTATGGGCCTTGGGCCGAGTTTCACAAGCTATGGCTAAGTGATTATCTATTGGTCTCAAAACCATAAGTCATGACTTATGACTTAACCCTCTCTATTCTAACTTGAGTCTAATAGGCTAAATCATGGGTTAACTCTTGTTAGACTAGGGTTACTTAACCTAACCAAGGCAGTCACAACTAGGGTTAGCTTCTAGACTAGTTTACCAAAGTCAATGCTAGTCAAAGTCAACCTAGTCAACCATCATCCAAAATAATTCCTAAAATTTTTAAAAATGACCAAAATACCCCTAAGCTAGAAATGTGGTAGTGACAAATCTACCCCCCTTAGAATAATTTTGTCCTCGAAATTAAAAGCGAAACTAACAGATGAGAAGGATAGATAATCATACCTCACGGTGCAAACAGATATGGATATCGCTCGCGCATCTCATCCTCCCGCTCCCAGGTAGACTCTCCTGGAGAATGATGCCTCCATGCGACGTGAACTGTCACGACCCGCACCCTAGAGTAAGGGCACGAGAGAGTAACAACGTCCAGCCTACGCCGCAGTGTCGGCGGTAGAACGCTGTTCTAGGTCATGGACTATAACTAACATAATATGAATACTCTTCATAAGGAGGCCAACACAGAGGTACAACTCAATCACAATCTAGAGATAGAATGTGGTACGATAAAATAGATAAGAGAATCCTCAACTGAGGTACAGCAGAATAAAATAACAAGGTCCCAACATCACTAAAATATACAACTCTAGAAAATAAAGGCAACAGCTAAACATGAAAAGAATAACAGTCTAAGCTATCTACACTATACAAGGTATCATCCTGAGCAGCTGCCTGAACCTCCCCAGGGATCCAGGTCGCGAGTGTCAAATAAGCAAGCTCCAAGTAAGGGGTGCAGGGTTCCTCATCATTCTTTATAAAATTTTCAACAGGTCCAGTCAGGACAGGAATGAGTACAACTCATCAAGAAATCCCAAGTAAATGACAGAGAACTATAAAGCAGTTATAGACAGTTTTATTGATGAATATGGCAGTTTATATACAGGTGATGGTATGGAGAACAGATAAGATACAAGGAAAGTAAGAACTAAAACAAGAGAAGAATGATGGCAATGAAGACTGTAAAATAAATCTAGCTGAACTAAAGTAACATAATAAGTCCAGAATATAAATGCAAACAAGTATAAAACCCAAGTAAATCCAGACAACATAAATCTGATACCAGGTGGTTCCAGTACAAGATGAGTCCGGTATAAGGTGAGTCCAGTTGGTGATCAAAGGTTCCAGGGTGAGTCCAGCCTATACTCTAACAGTATGTTTTAAAATATCGGGATCGACATGTGAACGGCTGTAGGTAATACGGCACATCACACACCTGGCCGGGTGTGAGATGGCTATCATTCCAGTATAATTCCAAGGGAGTGGTTCCAGTATTTGGGTATGTTCACATGCCTATTCCAATATTTCTCCGCCCAGCAAGTACAAGTGAATCCAGAAAACGATACGAGAAATCGGGATGAGTCCAGCCAAACATAATGATACCAGCAAAAGATTCCAGAGTGATTCCAGTAGGTGGTTCCAGTAGTGATTCCAGAAGGTGATGCCAGTAGTGGTTCCAGAAAATAGAGGCCAGACAGATGGTAGGTGTGTCGCATACATGAATCCAGAAATATCCATACGTGTTGTAAGAATCACATAAAACTAACTAGAACTGAAGTACAGTAATTGACAAATAAATGAGAGAACTATCAGAGAATGTACTCGCCTGATGTCTGAATGTCCAAAGTAAATATACTGTCCGATGAGAGGTGTCTGGCTCCTAATCAGAACAGTACAAGTCACAATAAGTCTAAAATGACAATATAAAGTTCTACTATGCATTCTACATGATTCTAGGTCAATCTAGAGCAAAGTCAACTCTTGGTCAACTTGGTCAACCCTGAAGGTCAAACCTAGGTCAACTATGGTCAAACTAGGTCTAACAAGTCTAAATTAGGTCAAACAAGTTATTCTAGGTCTAAACAAACTAAGTATATGCAAATCAAGTATCCGAGATAGCTACTAACTCATAGCCTAAGTCACTTGCTAAACCAAGCACAAAACTAAACCATAAGCTAACAAGGCACACAAACTTAGTCATATAATGTATATATATTATTCACATTCACATATTCATATACATAGATATATATAGGAAAGCTATATATATAGGCACATATATATATATATATATATATATATATATATATATATATATATATAGAGAGAGAGAGAGAGAGAAAGTGAGGTAAAAGAGTAAGTGAGTATGTGTGTGTTTGGCATGTGTGTGAAAGGATATGTGTTAATGTTCTAAAATTTAGTGATAGGTAGGTGTATGTGACATGGGATACATGATGTCAAAAGGTGTATGAATGCATGTGTGTAAAAGGTTATAGGTTAACTCAGTTTATAGAAATACATACATACATACTTACCTTGTATACATGCATACATACATATCATGTATATTACATTTACATGATACATACATGTATACTTGTATTATATTATACTTACATTCATGCATATTAGATACTTGTATTTATATTAACATATTGCAAACGTTCATTTCATTCATGCATCTATGCATTACCTACATGTTTTATACATATGCATACATTGTATATTCATATCATTTCATACATTAACATAGAGACATACAAACATACACACATCATATATTTCATACCTTGCATTACCTTACATATCATGTTATATATTATCATTCATTCCTTTCATATATTACATTCTATATTACCTATATACATGTATTTCCTCCATTCATTCATGCTTGCATCATATACTCTACATTACCATACATGTTATCATTATATATTGTATTACAATATTTATACATTATGCATTCATATCTATCATTACATATATATCTTGCATTCATATCTAGCATTCATTATATACTTTCATGCATACATTGTATATCATTCTTTCATTCATGCATTGCTTATATGCATTATATTAATAGCATTCCTACATGCTTGCATTCAACCATATATATAAATTAATGTAAAGAGAATATATATATCATATATATAACATTTTATTTATCTAACATATCATGCATTACATACTCTATATTTATTTAATATCCATACTACATAGGCTCATAGGTTACACAAAATGCATATATCGTATAGTCACTCTTCTACTTAAAACCAATACTGTACCAATTGGGCATTTATTAAATTCTAGGATTGAAGTATATTGTAGCTCTTCGTGTTAGCTTTCCGAAACTTTAAACGGATCGCATTTTCGTGTCCGAAAGCTCCCGAAATCGCAAAAATACCGAAACACGTTCGTCTTTCGTACAGCTGACACTCAAATAATTCTACAGAAAGTTACAGAAAGAATATGGCTTATTAAATATAAATTTGGAAAGTTAACTTCGATATAGTTCTTTTAAAAAAAAACGGGAGATAAATCAGAGTTTTAAGCTAAAAGTTATGATATTTTTAAGTTGCTTTGGTTAATAAAAACGTGGATAAAAATTATGACAGATTTAGGTAGTTTGAGACAAAAGAAACACAAGTATATAACATAATATATCAAGAAGTCACTCTCTACACTAATATATATATATGAGACACTATAGAACACATCTCCAATACAAAAATATAAGATTAAACATGTAATAATTCATTCATACATAACAACAACACATAGTGTGTCCAAATTTGGGGTTTTCCCACATGGACACAACCACAACACAAAGGACACTCCTATGACCTCCAAATGGACACGAAATGAACACAAATGGAGATGCAACCATGGGGCTCATTCCTATGGATTCAAAATAGACCTATATGCATGAGAAAATGAAAAGGAGAAGGGATTTATACCTCCCGGTAGATCGAATCGAAGAAAAGCCTTCCCGGAGCGACACCGACACGTAGAGATTCCAAAAGGACACGAACGAGCTCCGAATCCTCCCAAACTTGGGTAGCTTCCTCCTTGGCTAGAATGGAGAAGGAAAGAATAAGATTTGGTGGCAAAATGGAAGGATTTGGTGGAGAAATTGCTAGGGATTGCTCTCTAGAAATTTGGGGAAGAATAAGAGAGAGAGTGTGGATGAGAATAATGAAATGAACTTGAGCCTATCCTCTCCCAAAGTGGCTGGCCATATGGAGCTATTTGTCCTATTATGGTAAGGTCCAAAATGCCCCCACTAACCTATTCTATTAGTATTAGGAAAGGGCTAATTGGTTGGGGCTAAATTAGTCATTCTAAAGTCTCTAATCACACTAACCTTATCCATAATAATTAGTCTAACCTCTAACTAAAATTAATATCATGTGGACTAAAATTAATATCATGTGGGCCATGCCTAACTAGTGTGTGGGTCCACTAAAGTCAACACTACCCCCGGGTCCCCATTTCAAGTCGGATTGAGCTAAAATTCGAACCCGACTCAAATAACCCCAAAACAATATCATAAATAATAAAATAAATTTTAAAAATATTCAAAAATGTAAAATGACAAAAATACTCATATTTCTGAAAACTGGGGGTAACAAATTTCTCGAAATTAAAACCAAACAATAGTAAAATATTAAAATCACAAGTCATAATTTTAAATAGTTTAAAAAATGATTTAAAATCACCAAAAATTATAATATGAAATAATTATCAATAAATAATAATTATAATTACAAAATTTTAAAATTACCCTCATCTGGAAAACTGGGTGTTACACGGACCAAAGGTATCACCTGGTTCCTCAGTACCTTCTCTCGTCGATCCAGAATCTCTACTGGCTGCTCTGGATAGCTGAGAGAAGGTCCAACCTCAATCTTTGAATGATCGAGTACATGGCCAGGATCAGCCACATACCGTCTCAACCGATATATGGAATACATTATGGATACCCACTAGTACATGTGGCAAGTTTAGCATGTATGCCACGTCACCGACTCTCCCGCTGATAACGAAAGGGCCGATGAAGCGCGGGCTAAGCTTCCCACCTCCACCAAAATGTATTGTACCATGAGTCGGAGATATCCTCAAGAAAACCTGGTCTCCAACCTAATCACAAGCAAGGTCTCAAATTAACTATGATAAACAAACATGATCAACAAAACACAAACAAACAAACAAACCTAAATCTAATCCTACTCTAATCTGTACCTCAAACTCCAAGGGCCTCCGGTGGCTATCGGCCCAATACCGATGTCTGTCCTGCGCCACACGAAGTCTGTCTCTGATAAGCTTCACATTCTCTACTGCATCTACAACCATCTCAGGCCCCAGTAAAGCTCGCTCTCCAACATCATCCCAAGACAAGGGTGTACGACATCTACGCCCGTACAGTACCTCGAATGGAGACATCTCAATGCTGGCCTGAAAGCTGTTATTGTATGCAAACTCAACCAAGTGTAGGTGATCCTCCTAAGACCCTTCAAAATCCAAAACACATGTCCGCAGCATGTCCTCGAGTGTCTGAATAGTCCGCTCTGACTGTCCGTCCGTCTGAGGGTGGTATGCAGTACTAAACTTGAGCTGAGTGCCCAAGCTAACATGCAGACTCCTACAGAAATGGGAAGTGAAACGACTATCCTGATCCGAGACGATGCTGACCGGAACTCCATGTATCCTGACAATCTGTCGTATGTACATCTCTGCGAGCTTCTTTGTAGACGTACCCACTTTGAATGGCAAGAAGTGGGCCGATTTGGTCAGTCTATCCACTATGACCCAAATCGCGTCTTTCCCTCCTGGTGTCCTCGGCAATCCAGAAACAAAATCCATCATGATATGCTCCCACTTCCACTCCGGAATGGGCAATGGCTGCAGCAATCCTCCAGGCTTCTGCCTCTCTGTCTTTACCTGCGGACAGACGAGACATCTAGCGACGAAGCGTGCTACTTCTCGCTTCATACCACACCACCAGACATGCTCTCTCAGATCCCTATACATCTTGTTGGCACCAAGATATATAGTATACTGAGAGCGATGGGCCTCCTGCATCACCTGCTCCTGAAGCTCTCTACTGGGCACACACAGTCTGGAATCGTATCTCAATGCGACATCATCTGCTATAATGAACTCACCATCCAGCAATCCTGCCCTGACCTGCTCCCGGATACACCGCAGAGCAACGCCCTCGAACTGAGTCGACTTGATTCTCTCAATCAAGTCCGACTGGATCTGAAGGCCCCACATCTGCATCTCTACTCCTGGTACTAGCACCTCAATCCCCAGTCTCTCCCAGTCTGCTAACAGATGATGGTCTATCATCAAGCACATGGCTACCGGATATCTGCTCAAAGCGTCGGCAACCACGTTCGCCTTTCCAGGGTGATACTGCAAGGATATGTCAAAGTCCTTCATCAACTCTAACCACCTGCGATGTCTCATATTTGTTTGCAAAAAATAAAATTCTTTTATTTCACAAACTTTGTAAGAAGATTAAAATTAAATTCTGGAAAAGTACAACTATAGGAATCCGATCTAAAGACGATCGCTTTATCCCTTGGACGATGTGAACTTTGAAAACGATAGCCTCTGAAGAATACAGCAGCACTTGGACAAAAACTTCTGATCTTCAATGATAATAATGATCTGATCCCCTTAATGAAGGACTTGAAACTCTATTTATAGAGTTCTAGAAATAACTAATTTGTAGTTATTCTGAATTGCGTATGATAAACTGCGCTAGCAATAGATTGCGCAAACAGCGAACTGCGCTGACAGTTACTCGATCGTGGGCCAACTATATTAGACGCGTGGCATTATTTGATTGAAATATGCATGGTCGTGTACATGCGGTTGCCACGTGGCGAGCAATTGATGGCATATAAGCCACGTAATAAATGTCAGTTATCTTGATGGATTACGCCACTTGAAAAGCGCTAGCATCAGACTGTGCTGAGACTCGGGCTTGGTCAAACTGTACTGAAGTTGAGCTGTCATACTACGCTGGCTGTACAGCTGTCCTCGAGCGCTGTGCTGCACAAGAAACGAAAGGACTCCTCGTTTATCGGGCTGTCAGCTGTCAGAAGATCGGATTTTTGTCAGGTAATGATGGCATTGCCACGTCAGCGTAGCGCGTTTGGGTGGTAGCGCAGTTCAGCTTGCACGTTTGAATTATAGCGCAATCTGCCTCCTGCACAGTCCATTTGAAGAGTGCGCAATTTAATTTCCTCTGCTTATTTGATAAATGTAACTTGATTTTTAGGACCTACAAGACCCCCCTTCAAAGTTTTCGAAATTTAAAAATATTCAAAGTTTTAAAATACTTTGAATTTCGAATTTAAAATCAAGTTGCACAAGTTGCGCTTTGACTGCGCGTTTGGAGGAATTAGCTCCGACTTTTACGGCGTAATCGGAGGTGGCTGTTATACTTGAAAAACTATAAATAGTTTCTTTTTTTTTTTCTTTCTTTCACCCTTTACTTGTTTTTCGACTGTTCAAAAGACAAAAGCTTCCGTTCCAACTCCGACTACTGTTTCTTCTTCCCGTCGACGATAGCGATGGCTCCCAAGCGTACAGCCACTGAGAAGGGCAAAGCACCCGTCGAGCCTTCGACTCGGGTTGTGCCCCAAATTTTTCGTCATGAAACAGGTCATCCAGCATTGCAAGGTAAATGACGAACGAAGATCGAAATCCTTTTTAGGGTTTTTGATATTTTCAGACCTTCATACCTCTCTCTTTTTAGAGATTGATGGTATTTGTGCCACCCTGTTTAGGGTTTCGGTTGCATTCACAATAGTTTTCATTTTTATGAAAACTATACTCTTGCGCAATCGGATGGAAAGCGTTGACAAAATGTTCGGCACAATCCACCGTTTTGCGCAAGTCAGTTGTGTCAGCACAAACTGATGTCTTACGCAAGTATTGTTAGCTCAAACTGATAACTTGCGTAAGCTGACTGTGCTGGCGCAATCTGACAACTTGCACAAGCTGACTGTGTTGGCGCAATCTGACAACTTGCGCAAATTGATGATCTTTTGTAGAATTTTGCTTTTGTATGTACTGATCCTTGTTTCTTTATTTGATGCAGTTAACCTCAGGAAAGACCCCAACTATGAGGTCTTTGCAGGATCCTTGGCTGAACCTGAATATAAAGAAGATCTATCTCATGTGATATTCCCTCAGTACGCCTTACCGTCATCTCGGCAAGCCCTCTTGACTGCATAGGACAATGAGACTTTGCTGTGTTTGATGAATGGGTAGCCTCTTCAGACTGCTGACACAGTTACTCATAAGAAGCCGTTGTTCTTGTTTGGTGAGGCCTTTGACAAGAACTCTCAGCCAAGACCTCGAATGGAACGGAGACTTATCCAGAGGGACGAGAAGACAATCCTTCTGCTAGAGATCTCTAGATGCCTTCCTCTATCTCGATATGCTTTTGCAAGCTATCCGAAAAGAATGGAATGGGATATAACTCCACTTCAGCAAGCCCTAACAGGGAACATCTTTGTCAAGAAGGGGTCTGACAACAAGGATATATTCTACAGTTCCTCTGAGCGCCATAGCTCCTTGCTTAGAGGACTAAAGCCCGGCTGTATCCCACCAGAAGATTCTTCCTTGCTGCTACCAGTGAGAAATTCGATATTCGCAAATGAGTTTGCGAAGGTAGAAGGAAGGTATCTGGATCAGGAGTTGCGGCTGACAGGCCTCGTGAATCCGGATAATAAAAGATGGATCTGTATAGCCGATTGGATATTGGTCCAATTTGAAGAGCGGCTTAAGGAGATTAATCTATACCAAGCAGTGTATGCCACTGTTTATGGCTTTCCTCCCAATCCTCATCTATTTCTCGCGTTGGTCGAGAGATACAACTATAGAACCGGGACGTTCATGACGCCCCGCGGAGAGATCGGGTTAGCTTTGCACGAGATGAAGTACATCTCCAGCCTGCCAATGGGGGATATCCCCTATGAAGAGTTTGTCCCAACAAACTATGAATTGGACAAACTGCGTCAGGAGAATGCTGATATGGTAGCTGTCTTTGAAGAACTCCTTTGCCACTACAAGATTTGCTCTCTATATTATAAGAGTGGCACAGCTGGCACCTGCTACTCCACTAAATGGTTGCCATATCTTTTCCTCAACCACATCATTGAGAAGAAGACCAAGGAGCACAAAAACTGCAATCCTAACTTTTTTCGACCACTCAGCAATAGTGAAGTGATAGGGCTGATGGAGACACATGGAGATATGGATATCAAGATCGAGGATGATCTTCAATATCCCCCTCTTAAGAAAGACGACATCATTGAGAGTTACATGAGGATGGGCTATAGGCCCATGTCGAAGGAGGCCCAGTTGGCGGGTTTCCTCACTTACTGGCTTCGACGATACGTCGTCCCTGGGGCCAGTACAGTCGACCGCTTCTACCGCGATGTACTTTTTGCTGCTGTCCGTCTGGTCTTCGGCTACCGGATGGATCTGTTGTCAGCAATGACATGCAGGATGAACGTCGACCTTCGCCTCTTCGTCGATTCAATGATTAAAGGAAAAGGCGAGAAAGGACACTTCCCCCGGCTGGAACTGCCATACACATACTTGTTCGGATGGTTACTTCTACACCATCCTTCATTAATGAATCCGGATATGGGGGCAGTGGGTGGCAGCTTTTTGAGAAGATTTTCTGGATGCAAGTGGATTTATACCACTTTGAGAGATTGCCGATGCGCACTGAATCTCGGTAGAGGATGGATCTTCTACTGCGTTACCCCTCCGGTCGGTTATGAGCATATGTCTATAAACCTTGTGGACTCTGGGAGGATGCAGCCTTTAGGCCGTACAACTTTCGATTGGCTGAGGACAATCCGACCGTCACACCTGGTATACCGGTTCGAGGATGAATCCTATCTCGAGCCTTATCTTTCCAGCCATTTTGTGCGCCAATTCGGTTATGACCAGTTCCATGTAGGTAATGCTATCACATGCCTACAAGGAAAAGGGTTTTTAATTGATGGAGCCCGGGCTTGGGCATATTACAATGTTCGGGACACCAGGACGACGTTCTCGATGCCGTCCAGAAATGATCGAGGTCCTCGTATGCTATATACTTACTCGATCTTCTATACATCAGCAAACACTTTTTTGCTGAAAACTTCAATCTGGTAGACAGCTTCGCAACTGTGACTCGATTTAAGAAAGGAGCACCTGTTCTGGTGCTTCCTGGTAATGATGAGGAGCATGAGCCGACCGATGCACCATTAGAAGCTTCGAGGGAAGCTAACTTCCTTGAAGAAGTCTACGAGCCGCTATGCATCTCCCTAAAAGTTGTAAGATCTCCGGCCAAGGAGAAGAAGAGGAAGGCCGAAGAACCTTCTTCTCCAATCTCTAAGAAGAAGATTGTTTTTGAATCATCGGAAAGGGTCACTACCCGGTCGCAATCTCGGCAACAGGCTGAGTCAATTCAGAGAGAAGAGGCGACGACCCCGACCTCCATTCAAAGACAAGAACATGCTATAGACGTAGAGAGGCCGGAGAGACCTCTACACAGAAAGAAAATAGTCTTCAAAAGGAAGAAAGTAGTCACTCCTCCAAGACCTATCCTTGCATCGGTTCTGACAAGTGCGGTCGCCGGAGTTATGATGCCGTCTCCTACACTTGCCCCTGAGCCCAGACAGGAATCTTCCAGTGCAGAGAAGAGGGACGAGGTTGTAGAGACAAGAGAGTAGATCGCGGAGACAGAGGATGAAGCTACAAAAACAAGAGAGGCGACTGCAACTCTGATTCCAATCAACGAGTCAGAAACGTCTTTCGACGTATTGCGATCTCCTACACTTGCACCGAAAACTGCCCATCTTCCAGCTTCTCCAAGATCACTTCGTGCTGAAGAAGACAAATTAATGATTGAGGCTCTAGAAGGCCGTGACTTCGGCCTCCATGATGATATAGATTCGGTCGCCGTAAGTGATAGCGAGGAAGCCCGAGAAGAAGATGCGGATGATGAAGAAACATCAGCAGAGACTGTTGATGATACTCCGAATTCGGAAGAGGATGCTGATGCTCATGCATCCCAAGAAAAGAATGCTGACATAGCACCGGAGGAAGCTACTGTCAATGATCCAAGAGGTATTGGCTGATATTGATAATATTCTTTTATAGATTAAATGACTGACATCTTAACTTTCATTTATGCAGAATTTCAATCTTCTCCAATTCCTCCAGTATGTACTGATATAGTGCCAACAACAGCGATAGCTAGCAGCATCCGACATTTTTCAGGCGGCTCCTAAGCAGGAAGTAGTCAGGCAGTAATGTCTGAAGCTACCTCTGCTAGGCTGCAACCTGTGTCAACAGACGACAAACTTGTCACTAGACCCAGCAATGGTAAGCTTGCCCTTATTTTTGATCCTTTTTGATAGTCGCTAATGACAACAAACTGATGGTGTTTATTTGATTTCGCAGAGGAACATCTGGAAGGGGCGACTAGCTCCACCATGGCTCCTTTGCCCAGAGAGATTTCAACTCATGTTCAAGAAGCCGAACGTCCACCTGTACAAGCATCTGCTGCTTCAACTTCCACAGGAGTAGTTGCTACACCCAGTGCAGCAGCTACAAATAAATTTATAGTTGGTTCCTTCACCAACCTCTTCTTCACTTCCTTAGGACCCTTAGTAGAAAGGGTAATGAAAAGAGATAATATTGGTTTCATCACCGTTAGAACCCCAACTACTTATCTGATAGGTGCTATCCGAAGTCAAGGCGATGAAGCTCAAGCTGCCTATCTTGAACACATATTGGATGAGCTGGAGGCATCAATTAAGATCTATAAAGATCTTAATCGGGGGGAGATAGAGCCCCTAGTGAATACTGAGTTTGAAAGGATGACTCGCGAAGCTAAAGTCACAAAAGCTGCTTTTCAGACTTTTTTGGACACTTATGCCACAAAGGCTTTAGAGTATGATTCCCGGATGGAGACATTAGTATCTGCTGCTGGGAAAAAAGGAAAGAAGGTTGCTGAGCTGAAAGCAGAGTTTGCTCGTCTTCAGGAAGAGTTAAAAATCGTTCAGCTTGCTTTTGAGGAAGAGACGACACAGCATGAAGCTGCCGTTCAGCAACTAGACATTCTAACCCACGAGAAGAATGAGTTTGTCACTTCCCATCCAGATAAAATTGCTCGCCGCCTAGTGACCTTGCTATCCTTTGATGATGAATCTGGAATGGCGGAAGCTAGAAGGCGGGTGTTGGATTCGCATGAAGGACGCCTTCAAGCATTGAAGCAGCAGATAGCTAGTTTGATGACCCCACCAATTGAGTGAAGGAAGACCTTTTGTACTTTTTCCTTCTTTATGATATATCTTTTTGTAATGCCGTATATTGTGATCAATGAAAAGACATTATTTTTGTGTATCTATTATTTTCTGCATATCCCATTAAGGTTATAAATAATAGCGATGGAAAATATATTCAGAGGTTCAAGACATGATATATTTCTTGATTTAGAAAATAATTATATTCATTATATCTGCTCAAAGGTAATGTGGACATGGCAGAATATAATTCGTTGAATATTATTATTTTGGTAGATAACTTAATCAGAAATAACTACGTGACAAGTTGCTGATATGAATGAACGGATGAATCGTCAAAATATATGAACGGATGAACCGTCGGAATGAACGGATGAACCGTCAGATAAATTGAATGAACGGGTGAACCGTCGAATGGATGGAATGAACGGGTGAACCGTCGAATGGATGTAATGAACGGGTGAACCATCGGATGAATGAAATGAATGGGCGAACCGTCAGATAGAAGTAATGAATGGATAAACCGTCGAATGAATGTAATGAATGTTGCGAAGAATGCGTCGCTTCGATGTTTTAAGAATTTTTGCCTATAAATAGAACAAAAATTGAAATGGAATGTTCACTTTTACTCTTCAACACAAAAATGTCGTCTAAAGATGCATCCAAGAAGGCTGAGATTGTCCCGAAGGTTGAAGAAATCACGAAGGAACCTCCAGCCGAAGTAAACCAGCCAAAGCAGACGGAAGCGGGCAAAGGTTCGTCTGCACCCAAGCCACCGCGGGATATCTTGGACTTCCTACTTGAACCAGGGATGACGGACGAGGAGGAAGCTATAAGGATGGCCGCTTGCAAATTTTTGGTGCGTTCGAGCAAGGATGTTCTCGGTCCTTTTGCCGATTATATTTTTGAAAAGGACGGTAGTAGTCCTCGTCCTGTCTTCAAGAAGGACGATAATGATTCTCGTCCATGATATCTTGTAACACCATTTATGATGAAATAAAATAAAATTTTATTTATGAACTATTTTGTCGTATTTTACAAGAAATTCCTTTTACATTCATATATAGTACTTTTTAAGGAATTTGCCATTGATAGGCATCATTGCAACTCGACCGTCCAACTCTGTAAGTTGATAGGCTCCATTTGAGAAGACTTTGCTCACAATATATGGACCTTCCCACTTCGTGTCGAATTTGCCCTTGCTCATATGAGTCATGGTCATAGGACGTCTGACGGTTAGAACCAGTTCTCCTTTCTGAAAAGCTCTGACCTTAACTTTGCTATTAAAAACTTTTGAGATTCGGGCTTGATATAACTCAATATGCTGTTGAGCCAATAACCGTTTCTCGTCGAGCGCTTCTAATTCTTGAAGTCGAAGGAGGTCGTTGTTCTCTGTTGTGAGCTCGTTGGCAATGGCAATCCGCAGGGATGGGATCTGAAGTTTCAAAGGTAGAACTGCTTTACAACCATATACAAGAGAAAAAGGTGTACAGCCTGTAGGGTTATGAACCGTAGTGCGGTAGGCCCATAAAAATTCTCCAAGTTTCTCACTCTAATTCCGTTTGTTAGTAGATACAAACTTCTTAAGGATTTTGATAATAGTCTTGTTAAATGCTTCAGCTAAACCATTAGCAGCAGGATTGTAAGCTGTCGAAGCGACATTGTCAATTCGATGATCGTCACAAAACCTGGTAAACTTCTGGCTAATGAACTGTGGTCCATTGTCGTGAATGATCATTCGAGGTATACCAAATCTATAGATGACATGGTGTTTGACAAAGTTGATGACGCTACTGGTCTTAACTTCAGCCAGAGGTATAGCTTCAGCTGTAGTGTCCCAAATTCGTGATACGTATTTAGTGTACGTATACGAGTCTTGGACCCGTATTTTTGTTAATCATGATTAGTTAATTTTGGTTAATTTTGTTTGATTGGCTTAATTGGCTTATGGTTCATCATGATAATTGCATTGGCTTGGTTCGGTTCGGTTTATTTGACCTTGCTTGTTTTGGTTTATCATGTGGAGAACCACTCCCACCTACCACCACTCCCACCATAAATATCAATCCCACTCTCTCTCTTCCATTATTACTCATTACTCATTTCTTCTTCTCTATCTTTACTCTTCACCGACCAGGAGAGAGAGAGAGAGAGCTTAGGCAAGTGCATCTTGCTTCTTGGAGAAAGTCCATTTTTATTGTTCCATTGTCTTCCTCATGTATTTCTAACCCACTTTAGTACTTAGCACTTTTCATTTCTGTGGTTAATTACTTGTAGATCTAGTTTTGTGGTATTTTTGGTTTCCATGAATTTTGATCTATCAAACTTGCATATTTTTGCTAGTTGATGGTTCCATGTTGTAAAGAATTCCATTTTACCCAAATTGGACCCACGAGAGTCTAGGTTTGGGTTCCTAATGTTGTGTGGAGAAGCATGGAGTTCATGGTATCTTCCATGGACATGTTTTCTGTGGGAGCCATTAATTTCACTTTTGGCCGCATGGCCTTTTATTATTTTGAATGCATTAGCATCTCACTGCATGCATTTAGCTAAAGCTGGCCGCATGGGAATTCTAGTTGGGCGTATATTGTACTTGGTTAGAGCCGCATAGATTATTTGTATTAGATTCTTAAGCAATTGCATACATTTGCAAGCACGTGCTTACTTGTATTAAATGCATGGCCAAAGTAATGTTGGCCGTATGAGAGCAAGCCAGCCGCATAAGCTTGTATATTTAAATACACACTTTAGCTTGCATACATTAAATTGTATGCTTTAACTATTAATATTTAATAATTGTATGGAGCATTTTATATATATTATGGTTGCAGCAACTTCAGCCGCATATGGCCTGTAGTTAATTTATTAGCCGCCTGGCCTTTAGCCAAGGTTGCTTGGCCCTTTGATATCTGGCCGCATGGAATGCATTAGCAATTAATGCACCCGCTTAGTAGCCGCATGAGAATTTTAAAACCTGGCCGCATGACTTTAATTGTAGCTTAGTAGCCGCATGGCTACCAATTGTGTAGCCGCATGGACTAAAGCAATTCTATGCTTTATTATAATAAGCATTCAATGCTTCAGGACTAAAGCAATTCCATGCGTTTCTATAACAAGCATTAAATGCTTCAGGACTAAAGCATTCTATGTTTTATTATTATATTAAGCATTTAATGCTTCAGGACTAAAGCAATTTCATGCTTTATTTTAATAAGCATTAAATAATATTTGGTATTTGCATGGCTTAAGCACTTGCATGCATTATTAGTTAGGGGGCCGCATAGAAATTTATTGGTTGGCTACGTTAGCCGCATAGAAAATTATAAGTAGCCGCATGTAATTGCTTTGCTAGCATTAGCTTGTGCATGGAAATATATGAGCCGCATGGCACTTCAATGTTGGCTGTATGGCCTTTTCTTTAAATAATTGCATACAACCTGTTGAGCCGCATGGCCTTATGTACTTTGATGGCATATTATAATATAATGAAATCATTGTTTGGCCACGTGAACCATTAATTAAATGGTTCATATGACCCTTCTTTACATTAATTGTTGGGTCCCACATGGCCTCTGTACTTGAGTGGCCACGTGTCCCTTTTCTTTTGCTTAAGTGGAAGCTTGCATTTAATTGCGGGTTCCTCTCTCCTTGTCTTTTCTGGTTGCATGAATATTTCTTGCCGGCCGTATGGCCCCCTTCAGTTATTTTTCGGGCCGCATAAGCTTTGGCTGGCCACATGGGTGGCCTCCCCCAGTCTTTGGCCGCATGTATGTTCTCCCACTTTTGGGCCGCATGGGGTCCACTTTGATTGTTTAAATATTTTATTTGCTTGAATTGTGGTCAGAATTTCTTTCCACTCCCAACATGAAAGTTGTAGAGTTTCTTCTTGGCTTCAAGAATATATATTATAAATATATTATTATTTACTTGTGCAAGTTTCTTTCCTCCTTGATAAATGACATGTCTTGATAGTGACCCGCCGTGGTGCACTCCTGACAAGATAACTTGACCTGACAAATTTGACATGATAATTTGACATAATAATTCTTGATAGTGGCCCGCTACGGCGCACTCTTGACATGATGAACCTATGATATTTCTCGAAATGTTGTTACGACGGCTAACATGACACGACAAGAATGAATGACCTGGACACCGTAGACGATTGTGCTTGTACAAATGAACCAGTCTTGTCTTGCATCATGTCTAGGACTGGGACCCCTGAGTACCACGGTCAGGGATACCCACTGAAATCGAATAAGGCTAATAACTAGAATAATTCAGTAGTCATAAGAGATTTTTCCAGTTACAGGCGATCCCGTTATCCCGGCCACAATTGTTTGGACTTGTAGCCTGCCGTCGAGTAGGGCACATTTCCAGTCCACTGTCATGTGGGGCACTTCATGAAACAATTTCTACGCACACTGTCATATGTTGCACACCAAGCTACCTAATAATTATTGATAACTGCTTAATGAATCCAAGTCGCCTGGATAACCTGGATTAGCTGCAGGGCTTGTGGCTGGAGGAACATCTCATTGCATATTGCTAGTAACTAAGGCTTGTGATAACCCTAGTTAGTTAAAGTATCAAGCCGTACTTATTACTTGGACGCGAATGATTGGATGGAGTCTAGTCTTGTCTTGATCCTGTACAAGATTGCTACATGTCCTGATTTCTTATATTTATCTTGCCGATAAATGGTGGAAGAAACCAAGTTCTGTTCAGACGAAGGGTTACAACCCCGATCCTTGTTTGGTTTACGGGTTGTAACCTGGTTATCTGAATAGTCCCATAGTTATCTCATCGTATATCACCCGTCATGCTTTTCTTTAATTACTGTCTTTTATTATGCGATTATATTCTTGTGCTAATTGCTGGTTTTAGTTCCTAAGTGAAGCCTCCTTTGTGGCACTTGCTCTTTCTGGGGTCTGACCCAGCTGGTTTTGTATGGCTAGATACCGGAGCAGTACCAGAGGATCTACCGACCATCCAACCACATGGTGTCCACTAGACAGAATTCTGGCAGCGAGTGGGTTATTTTTGGCTCTCCCACTCTATTGTAAAATTATTCTTTTGAGGCGTTTAGCCACCGAGCAAGTGTTAGCTCGTGTACATTTTTACTTACTGTCTGCCTACGGGCTGTAACATGATTGGCAACCTAGGGTTGATCATGTATGACTAAACTCTTGCTAGTTCTCACATTTTGTAACGACTAGCTTCATGATCAGCTGAATATGTAATGTTTGGGATGCCTTACCATTGTATATTTGGTGATCTTACATATTGTAACATTTACTTACTTGCTTGTGATTGAGACACTAGGCTTGTTATTGACCTTAGAAGACCGATGGCTTGTAGATAAACCCTCATATATCTAGACAGCCGTGACCGTATAGTGGAGTGGATCCCATTTCATTATACGTAGCTGGCTATGTTTGTCCCCGCTCTCTAGTGTTCTGGTTCTGGGGCGTGACATGGTTTAAGTGGTGGCCCATGCAGGTCTTGTAAATCAAGATATGTGAGGGTTTACCGAATAGATGTCTCAATCAGTACTCGCCCTTGATCTCTGCTCGTATCCTCTTGACTCCTAAAATTTTTGTCCTGATCACATGCTTGTAATCGTTGATCTGTCCTGGTCCTTCCTTATTGTTCTCTATGTCGTCTTCTTCTGCGGCATTATACCTGGACCTGCCGATCAGCAAGGCGGAGCGCATTCCATGGACTAGCAGCAACAACAGCACCAGCCCCGGCAGCTAGGGCTTTGACAATTGGAACTCCGAGGCAGGCGGCCTCAGTGATGTCGGTCACGTCCCCTCAGCAACAGAAGCCAAAGCAGTCTTCCGCAATGGGCTGCACTCATTATGGAAAGCCAGGACACGTTATTTCGGAGTGTCGTAGAGCTCAGGGGATATGTTTGGCTTGTGGAGCACCGGACCACAAGATAGGGTCCTGTCCGAATAGAGCCGGTTCCTCCTCATCGGCCCAGACTAGTCCCTCGGTAAGGGGACCAGCACCAGTGCAACAGCAGTACCAGCCTCCGAGGCCATTGCCGCCTCAGGCACAAGTCTTCCAGCAGCAGAGACCCCAGCAGTATGCCCTGGTCCAAGCTCAGATTCAGAACCGGCAGAGAGGTTCCTAGTAGGATGTTTTCCTCTTCCTTATGTCGTCAAATTCCTTGCTTGTATGATTGATTATTTGATTGATTGCTTAGTATAGCTTGCCTATGATTAGTATAGCCTGTCCCTGCAGCTCTAGCCACTTGATTAAATTCCGAGAACAAAATTCTTTTAAGGTGGGTAGGATGTAGTGTCCCAAATTCGTGATACGTATTTAGTGTACGTATACGAGTCTTGGACCCGTATTTTTGTTAATCATGATTAGTTAATTTTGGTTAATTTTGTTTGATTGGCTTAATTGGCTTATGGTTCATCATGATAATTGTATTGGCTTGGTTCGGTTCGGTTTATTTGACCTTGCTTGTTTTGGTTTATCATGTGGAGAACCACTCCCACCTACCACCACTCCCACCATAAATGTCAATCCCACTCTCTCTCTTCCATTATTACTCATTACTCATTTCTTCTTCTCCATCTTTACTCTTCACCTACTAGGAGAGAGAGAGCTTAGGCAAGTGCATCTTGCTTCATGGAGGAAGTCCATTTTTATTGTTCCATTGTCTTCCTCATGTGTTTCTAACCCACTTTAGTACTTAGCACTTTTCATTTCTGTGGTTAATTACTTGTAGATCTAGTTTTGTGGTATTTTCGGTTTTCATGAATTTTGATCTATCAAACTTGCATATTTTTGCTAGTTGATGGTTTCATGTTGTAGAGAATTCCATTTTACCCAAATTGGACCTACGAGAGTCTGGGTTTGGGTTCCTAATGTTGTGTAGAGAAGCATGGAGTTCATGGTATCTTCCATGGACATGTTCTCTGTGGGAGCCATTAATTTCACTCTTGGTCGCATGGCCTTTTATTATTTTGAATGCATTAGCATCTCACTGCATGCATTTAGCTAAAGCTGGCCGCATGGGAATTCTAGTTGGCCGTATATGATACTTGGTTAGAGCCGCATAGATTATTTGCATTAGATTCTTAAGCAATTGCATACATTTGCAAGCACGTACTTACTTGCATTAAATGCATGGCCAAAGTAATGTTGGCCGCATGAGAGCAAGCCAGCCGCATAAGCTTGTATATTTAAATACACACTTTAGCTTGCATACATTAAATTGTATGCTTTAACTATTAATATTTAATAATTGCATGGAGCATTTTATATATATTATGGTTGCAGCAACTTCAGCCGCATATGGCCTATAGTTAATTTATTAGCCGCCTGGCCTTTAGCCAAGGTTGCATGGCCCTTTGATATCTGGCCGCATGGAATGCATTAGCTATTAATGCACCCGCTTAGTAGCCATATGAGAATTTCAAAGCCTGGCCGCATGACTTTAATTGTAGCTTAGTAGCCGCATGGCTACCAATTGTGTAGCCGCATGGACTAAAGCAATTTCATGCTTTATTATAATAAGCATTCAATGCTTCAGGACTAAAGCAATTCCATGCGTTACTATAACAAGCATTAAATGCTTCAGGACTAAAGCATTCTATGTTTTATTATTATATTAAGCATTGAATGCTTCAGGACTAAAGCAATTTCATGCTTTATTTTAATAAGCATTAAATGCTATTTGGTATTTGCATGGCTTAAGCACTTGCATGCATTATTAGTTAGGGAGCCGCATGAAAATTTATTGGTTGGCTACGTTGGCCGCATGGAAAATTATAAGTAGCCGCATGTAATTGTTTTGCTAGCATTAGCTTGTGCATGGAAATATATGAGCCGCATGGCACTTTAATGTTGGTCGCATGGCCTTTTCTTTAAATAATTGCATACAACCTGTTGAGCCGCATGGACATATGTACTTTGATGGCATATTATAATATAATGAAATTATTGCTTGGCCACGTGAACCATTAATTAAATGGTTCACGTGACCCTTCTTTGCATTAATTGTTGGGTCCCACATGGCCTCTGTACTTGAGTGGCCACGTGTCCCTTTTCTTTTGCTTAAGTGGAAGCTTGCATTTAATTGCGGGTTCCTCTCTCCTTGTCTTTTCTGGTTGCATGAATATTTTTTCTGGCCGCATGGCCCCCTTCAGTTATTTTTCTGGCCGTATAAGCTTTGGCTGGCCGCATGGGTGGCCTCCCCCACTCTTTGACCGCATGTATGTTCTCTCACTTTTGGGCCGCATGGGGTCCACTTTGATTGTTTAAATGTTTTAATTGCTTGAATTGTGGTCAGAATTTCTTCCCACTCCCAACATGAAAGTTGTAGAGTTTCTCCTTGGCTTCAAGAATATATATATTATAAATATATTATTATTTACTTGTGCAAGTTTCTCCACTCCTTGATAAATGATATGTCTTGATAGTGACCCGCCGTGGTGCACTCATGACAAGATAACTTGACCTGACAAATTTGACATGATAATTCTTGATAGTGGCCCGCTGTGGCGCACTCTTGACATGATGAACCTGACATAATATTTCTCAAAATGCTGTTGCGACGGCTAACATGACACGACAAGAATGAATGACCTGGACACCGTAGAAGATTGTGCTTGTACAAACGAACCAGTCTTGTCTCGCATCATGTCTAGGACTGGGACCCCTGAGTAGCACGGTCTGGGATATCCACTGAAATCGACTAAGGCTAATAACTAGAATAATTCAGTAGTCATGAGAGATTTCTCCAGTTACAGGCGATCCCGTTATCCCGGCCACAATTGTTTGGATTGTAGCCTGCCGTCGAGTAGGGCACATTTTCAGTCCACTGTCATGTGGGGCACTTCATGAAACAATTTCTATGCACACTATCATGTGTTGCACACCAAGCTACCTAATAATTATTAATAACTGCTTAATGAATCCAAGTCGCCTGGATAACCTGGATTAGCTGTAGGGCTTGTGGCTGGAGGAACATCTCATTGTATATTACTAGTAACTAAGGCTTGTGATAACCCTAGTTAGTTAAAGTATCAAGCCGTACTTATTGCTTGGCCGTGAATGATTGGATGGAGTCTAGTCTTGTCTTGATCCTGCATAAGATTGTTACATGTCCTGATTTGTTATATTTATCTTGCCGATAAATGGTGGGAGAAACCAAGTTCTGTTCAGACGAAGGGTTACAACCCCGGTCCTTGTTTGGTTTACGGGTTGTAACCTGGTTATCTGAATAGTCCCATGGTTATCTCATCGTATATCACCCGTCATGCTTTTCCTTAATTACTGTTTTTTATTATATGATTATATTCTTGTGCTAATTGCTGGTTTTAGTTCCTAAGTGAAGCCTCCTTTGTGGCACTTGCTCTTTCTTGGGTCTGACCCAGCTGGTTTTGTATGGCCAGATACCGGAGCAGCACCAGAGGATCTATCGACCTTCCAGCCATATGGTGACCACTAGACGGAATCCTCGCAGCGAGTGGGTTATTTTTGGCTCTCCCACTCTATTGTAAAATTATTCTTTTGAGGCGTTTAGCCGCCGAGCAAGTATTAGCTCGTGTACATTTTTACTTACTGTCTGCCTACGGGCTGTAACATGATTGGCAACCTAGGGTTGATCATGTATGACTAAACTCTTACTAGTCCTCACATTTTGAAACGACTAGCTTCATGATCAGCTGAATATGTAATGTTTGGGACGCCTTACTATTGTATATTTGGTGATCTTACATCTTGTAACATTTACTTACTTGCTTGTGATTAAGACACTAGGCTTGTTATTGACCTTAGAAGACCGATGGCTTGTAGATAAACCCTCATATATCTAGACAGCCGTGACCATATAGTGGAGTGGATCCCATTTTATTATACGTAGCTGGCTATGTCTGCCTCCGCTCGCCAGTATTCTGGTTCTGGGGCATGACATCAGCCCATTTGGAGAAGTAATCGGTTATAGCTAGTATGAACCGATGTCCTTTAGAAGAAGGAGGATTGATAGGATCTATAACATCCATGCCCCAAGCTTCAAAAGGCCAGGAAGCAGCAGTCGGGTGAAGGAATTCCGACGGTTGGTGAATGAAATTTGCGTGGATTTGACAAGCTCAACATTTTCTTGCATATTCAATGGCATCCGATACCATAGAGGGCCGGTAGTAACCCATGCGTCGGATACGGTCTTGTAGTTTAGGACCAGGTTGATATGCTCTGCAAACACCATCGTGAGCTTCACGTAACACTTGTTTTACTTCATCACCAGCAAGACAGCGTAAGAGAAGACCGTCATAAGTTCGTCGGTAGAGACTCTTAGTAGTCTGATTGTAGTAGAATCGCAGAGACCGACGACAAATATTTGTAGCCTCCTTGGGAGCTTCAGGAAGTATATCATGGACCACGAAGTCGATGAAGGGAGCTCTCCAATCTTCACTGATAACATTGGCCTCAGTAAAATTACTGAACTCAATATTGCGATTATTTTCGATGCAAAACAATTCCCGATTAGAGAAAACCACCACCTGATGTCTTTTGACAGGTATGGCTAAGACTGCTGCAAGATTTGCCAAAGCATCTGTCTCAATATTGCAAGCTCGACGGACATATTCGATAAAAAAGGCTTTAAACGATGTAGCCATATTGATTGCCGCTTCATGATAAGGCACTAGATCTTGATGACGAACTTCATAGGTTCCTCTAACCTGGTTAACAACCAGCTTGGAGTTGCCATAGACTTCAAGATATTCGACGTCTAGTTGTTTAGCTAATTGAAGGCCAATGAGTAGAGCATTATATTCTGCTACGTTGTTGGAGCAGGGTTCATCTAGGGAATAGGCTCTTTGGATAGTTGACCCATCTGGAGAAACAAGAACAACCCCAACTCCTGCGACAATAGCACCATTCGGCCCGATCTTGGATGCACCGTCAAAGAATAGACGTCAAGTAGAAAATTCTTCGGAGATCATATTTGATTCCAATGTCTCGTCTAGAATTTCATCGCAAAGTTTAGATATTTCTGGAATAGGATGAGCCGCTAAAAAGTCCGCCAGTGCTTGACCCTTAACAGACTTTTGTGGAACATATACCATGTCATATTGGACTAACAGAATGGCCCATGTAGCTAACCGAGAATTGAGTGTGCTGGGTTTCTTCATTAATACCCGAAGAGGATTAACTCGGGATATGACATGAATAGTTTGTCCAATGATGTAATACTTTGTCTTTTGAACAACAAACATAAGAGCTAAGCATTCTTTCTCAACCGGACTGTAACGGTGTTCAGCACCAATCATAGTACGACTAAGATAGTAGATGGCTCATTCATGGCCTTTTTTGTTCTTCTGGACAAGTAAAGCACCCAATGAATGATCCATCGCACGGAAATACATTAAGAATGGTATGCCCGAGATTGGTGGCACCAAGACTGGTGGGCTCATGAGATATTATTTTATATCATGAAATGCTCGTTGACATTCTTCAGTCCAAATGAAAGATACACCCTTCTTCATTAACTGGGTAAATGGTCTGCAGCGTCCAGGCAGATTTGAAATAAATCTCCTGATGTACGCAAGTCGACCTTGGAATCCTCATAGCTCTTTTAGGTTGCACGGAGGACGCATCTCTTGAATGGCTTTGATCTTCTCGGGATCCACGTGTATACCCTTAGAGGTAATGACGAAGTCGAGAAATTTATCACTAGAGACACCCAAGAATGACTTGGTGGGATTCATTTTCAACTGATGTTGGCACATTAGATTGAAGATAGTTCTTAAATCCTGGATGCGATCTTCCTTTAAACGGCTCTTGACAGCAATATCATCCATATAGCATTCGACAGTCTTGTGCAGATGATCTCGAAAGATGGTACTCATAGCTCGTTGGTAAGTTGCACCAGCGTTCTTGAGACCAAATGGCATCACGGTATAGCAGTAGACTCCGCGAGGAGTGCGGAAAGAAGTATGTTTTTCATCTTCAGGATTCATCCGAATCTGATTGTATCCAGAGAATCCGTCCATGAAAGATATCCTTTCGAATCCACAAGTGTTGTCAATCATGACATCTGTGATAGGGAGAGGAAACTCATCTTTTGGACAGGCTTCATTAAGATCATGGAAGTCAATACAAACTCGAACTTTGCCAGTTTTCTTCAAGACTGGGACAACGTTGGCTACCCAATCTGGATGTTGTTCTTCTCGAATAAAGCCACAAGCTATGAGCTTTTTGACTTCATCATCGATTGCGTCCATCATTTCTGGCTTGAATCGCCTTTGCTGCTGTTTGACTGGCTTTGCATTAGGAAAAATATTTAGTTTATGAGTGGCAATTTTAGGATCTAAACCTGGCATATCTTCATAACTCCAAGCAAAGACATCAATGTATTCTTGAATAAGAAGAATTAACTCTTGCTTATCTGCCTCTGGAAGGTTCTTGCTAATGAATATTGGACGAAGTAACCTATTTTCTCCTACGTCAATTTGAACCAATTGATCTTCGGTAGGAGGTTCTCGTTGTTCGAATCGGAGTCCCATTGGGTATCCATTCGTTGAGCCCAAGGATCTATTTCGGGATTTTCTTCAATATCTTTGTCATAACCTTCCGAGAGTTCAGCAGAGACCATGTTAGAAGATACGATCAATCGATGAACTTGACCGATGCTGGTGTCAGAATCCCATGATCTGGAATCAGAAGAGTTAGAGCGCTCTTCACTATCAGACTCGGAGGCTATTGGAGATAAGACTAGAGGTGACGCATATCCGAGACCTCTTTTTGTCCTGCTGTAGTATATCTCTGATTTTCCTTCTGGAATAACTGTACGGATAGGAGTTCATCTACCCTTACCATAGTTGAGGCCATTCTTGAAGTCATAACCCATCTTTCGGATGATGTCTTTTGATTGTTGACTATAACGACAAAGTTGGAGATGTCCCATATCGTTTTTTTTGCTATCATCCGTATAGCTGAATTTTTGTTCTGGCCCTTTACTAAAAAGTATTGGACTCTCGCCTCTCTTTCGAAAAGGGACAACAAAGTATGAATCATCTGGATGTTCGAGTAAGACCTCTGTTTGAAGAGACTGTACAACTCCCATTGTAAATGACTGAAAGCTGTCTAACATATCCAAATAGCATTTAGTATGATAAATGACATCAGTATACTAGAAAGGAGATACTTTTTCATTGATTTGCACATCTGTATTTACAACAGGACCTTTAGCCTTAGCAGGCTTGGTCAGATTGATTACAAGAGGGGGAGGAGAAGAGCGAGGAGGATTGGACTTGTTGCGACGAAGGTCAATAACAAGTGGCTCAGAGGAGATGAGCTCTCTTTTATCCTTGTTGCGAGATAAATCAATAACAAGTGGCTCAGAAGAGGTGAGCTGCCTTTTATCCTTGTTACGATGTAGGTCGATAACAAGTGGCTCAGAAGAGGTGAGCTCCCTTTGATCTTCTTCAGTGTCTAGAACCAGTACTACCTTCATGAACTCATCTTTATACATGCGAGCATCGTTACAATATGCTTCGACACCTTTGAAAGGGTAGAGATCCGCAACCTCTTTTTGAACCTCTCTATTGTCATCAACGTACTTGAAACATTGATGGAGAGTTGAAGAAACAATGTTGTGTTCATGAAGGAATGGTCTCCCCAAAAGAGCATTGTAAGAGCAACCATGATTATCTATAATATAGAAGGTCACCTTCGTGCGGAGATTGCCTATTTGGAGTTTTAGACGAATCTTGCCCAGAGGCTCACTTCTTTCCTGGTTGAACCCTAAGATGGTGGTGATTGTGCTAGAAAAACTATGTACTGGGATCTTCAGTGTGTCTAGCATTGTCCTCGGCATGATACTGAGTGCTGACCCGGGATCTATCAGAATACGATCGACCTTCATCGTGTCGATGTATCCTGTATAGTATAGAGGACGGTCATGCCTATTGTCTTCCATCAGCATATCATCCTGTGCGAAGGTTGTTTGGGATTAACTCCAACACACTGTGACGGTGGAGGCAAGAGACAGGCTCTGATTCGGGCTTCTTTAGAAAAGTTAAGCAGGTTTTCGCCTGCATGAGAGCTTCACTCAGGATTTCTCGAGTCTCTTTGGAGAGGCGTAAGAGCTCAAAGATCGACAGCCTAGCCGGTGTATTAGCTAGTTGAGCCAAAATATCAAAATTGTATGGTTTCTCAAGTCCAGAAGGGGATGACTTCTTCAAAGGCTTGTCAAAGCGGACTTGTTGTTTGCCTTTGTCGGCTGCTGTCGGCTTAGGGGGAATGGATTCTAAAACCAGTAAAGACACAGCAGGGATGCCTTCAGTAGAAGCAGGTTGCACTGGAGCGGTCTCAGAAGAAGAAGCAGTGTTTTCTTGAGTTTCGGGAAATTCTCGTAGATAGGCTTTCCCTGACCTGGTACCCAGCAAGATTTTCTCTTCAACTATGGGGTCAAAAGACACCATATTGCAGATCTTTGTTCTGCCCTTGGAGCGGTCTTTTTGCTAAGAAGGAGCCTCAAAGTCTGCAACAAGGTCCGGGTGGATCCACATAATCTCGTCGTTATCAAGAGATAGGGGAACGAAACCTTCACTCCGTGAAGGAGGGAGATTCTCGATATCAAGGGTGTCCTTGGGAATAGGGATGACACCATGTTGTACCATCTGTGGAGGAAAGTTATCGAACTGTACTGAGACCATGTTCGCGGTAACAGTCTTCTCATCTTATTGAAGAGTGACAACACCAGCATTGATTAACTCTTGAATCTTGCCTTTGAGCACATAACATGCTCGAGTGGGATGCCCAATGAACCTGTGATAAACACAATATTTGGGATGATCAGTCTTATCGACCTCGTCAGGCTTCTTCGGGTCTGGGAGTTGGAGCTTATTGCTTTTGATCAAACAATCGAAGATGCTTACGGTGTCGTTCTCGTCAAAGGAGTACTCTACTTTCGGACGAGTTTTCCTTGGTAGAGGGGCAGAAGGAGTAGAAGTAGACGTAGGTGGAGCTACATTGACAGCCAGAGATTCTTTGTTCTTCAAATTGATGTTCAAAGTTTCTTTACCCTTGCGGTTGTTCTGGCGATTACCGCTACTAGCTGTCGGGTGTTCATCCCGGTCGGGGTTAGACATGTGTACCCCCAACTGCTTGAACTTGTCAGCACTAACTTCAGCTGCTTTAGCATTGATAATGAATGATGGCCAGTCTTGAAATTGAGTTGTTTCCGTCCACATGCTGATGATAGGCAAAATATTTGCCTTGCAGGTATCTATAGTGACAGCGGGCGGAGTTCCAGGAGGCATCTTTAATGCTTCTCGGTAGAATCTTTCAATGAAACTCTCAGCAGTTTCATTATGTCTTTGTTTGATCTTGTTGAGGGCCGACATGGTCATGTCGTTGATTCCCTCGTAGAATTGCTCCAAGAAGATTTGTTTCAAACCCGAGAAAGAGGTGATACAGCCATCAGGCAAGCTCCTGTACCAATCGTATGCTACACCAGCTAAACAGCCGACGAATACCCTAGTAAGAAGAGCGTCATTTGGCTGAAGTTGAACAGTCATTACTTTAAAGTGGTTAATGAACTGACTCGGAGAAGTGCTACCGTCAAACAGTAAAATTGTAGAGATTTTGTATTTAGGAGGGAATGGAACTTCCTTCCATTCAACCGGATAGGGTTGTTTGATCCCCAATCTTTGTAAATTGTCCTTCTCTTTAAAAGCCTCAAATTGAGTGTACAAGAGTTTGACAGCTTCATTAGCATCCTCCAATGATGAAGAAAGAGCAGGCTGAGTGTTAGGAGGAGGAACATCATGGTAAGTGCTACCCCCAGCTCCTGACTGACTGGGTGTGGGTTGAATTTGTACAGAGGGTATTTGAGGAGATACTACCCCCAGACCTGTATTGACAGGTACCAATGATGCTATAATCTCAGGGTTTGCAGCAGGTGCGGTCGGTGGTACTGTATGTTGGGCCACGATGATAGAATGCATACTTGTATCCATTTCAGCCATGGTCTTCAGCTTATCCTCCAGTACAGCTATTCGTTGTTCTTGATTTGCTGAACTAGAAGCATCTGGGTCTTCAGTGACAACATAAGCTGTCACTTCTGTAGGTACAGTAGAAGACACTGTCTGTTCAGAACTTTTGCTGTATGCATCATAATCAGAGAAGGAATCATCTCCTGAATAAGAAATAGAGAGATGACCAGAGGGATCTTGGAGAAGATTCCTATGACTGATTGTGTCTCGACTTCAGGATCGGGTGTCGAAATACTCCTTCAGAAGATTCTTGGAGTAAATCTAAGTACCGCTGGCTGGGCCTGCGAGGCTTGCCGTGTTTGGAGCACTTTCTACCTCCAGTGTCTCGAGAAGCTATGTTGACGGAAGCATATAACACTTCGTCCTCGTCTTCTGACATTGGTTCAGAAGTTACAAAATTCAAACGATCGAAGACAGATCGTTTTATTGTCTGGCAACAGCACTTGATGACAACCTTGTGATTACAATGATGTTCAAGTGGTTGAACTGGAGGTGTTGCAATATTATCCTGCTTTTGCTTGAGGTGTTCTCGGAGGTCAAGAATAATGACGGGACGAGAAGAAGTCTGAGGGATATGTTCTTTGACCACATTCGGAAACATGATTTCGGTTCTTTAGATGTTTTGTCCCGTGAGTATATAGAGAAGTACTCACTTCATTAGCATAGGTGTCAGGATTTTTCATCCTGGAAATTCGCCTCTGATGTAGGTTGATCTTCGGCATTGGCTGCTTGCGTTTCATAGAAGCTGGTCTATTGAGATAAGTCCGTAGATCAGCAAATTCACCCCCAGGGGTTTCTGTCTGAGACACCAGTAATTTTTTCTGTTTTGAGAGGAATATCCGGAGAGTTGGGAGATCTTGGAGTTCCGCTACCGGAGTAGGCAGAATACCTCTTTGATCAGTACATTTTCCTTTGGCAGGGAGAGAAGAGCTCTTGTTTGAGAGAGTTCTTGTACTGATTGGTGCCGAGGTGCGTTCAAATGGATCTTCTACGGTAAAAACCGGAGAAGACTGAGAAAAGACCAAAGGACCTTTTCCCTTGTTTTGTAAAGAAGGGTTGGCTAAAAAGCATTTCCCTCTGTTGTCTTCCAAGTCGTGGAACGAGGAAGTTCGAGAAAAGACCAACGGGCCTTTTCCTTTGTTCTGAGGAGGAGGAGGAACAGTCAACAGACTTCCCCCAGTGGATTGCGCTGGAGCAACAGGGTACTTGGGAAGAGGAGCAGAGTTTTTACCCTTGCTGTGAGAAGAAGGAAGATTAGCCAAAGGACTATCCCTAGTAGACTGTACTGGAACAGCTTGCGCAGAGGTTGAAGTGGCAATAGGCGCATTGGCTGATTGCACTTGGGAAGCTTTGACAGATGGCCTTTGGGCCACAGAAACTGTAGTTTGTGCAGCAGGAGTCCTGGCTTCAGAATGTTTAAGTTGCACTCTGGTTGCAGGAATAGTGGATTGCGCAGGAGGGAAGGAGGTCGCCAACTGCGCCAGGGGAGAGGAGTTTTGCACTTTGCCAGAGTAGCATAAGAAGTGGGTTGTGCTGTGGCAGAAAGAGCAGGGTGTTGTGCCAGGGCAGAAGTTGCTACTGGTTCCTTGGCAGCAGAGACAACATATTGCACAGATGATTGCATAGAGGACTACGCAGGGGATTGCGCAGAGGACTTTGGAGTCCACACTGAACGGACCTTGCTCTTGGCAGAGGTTGCAGTACGACGAGTACCCCCAGAGTTGATCATCGCCTCGTAGGCAGTCTAGTTGACCTTCACAACCAGCGTCTTCTGCGTCTTTTCGATAGACGCAACGTCATATTGAGTTGTCACTTCTTCGTCGGAGGAGAAAGTCGTCCCCAGCAGAGTCGCCATTTTGTTTGCAAAAAACAAAAGTCTTTTATTTCACAAACTTTGTAAGAAGATTACAATTGAATTCTGGAAAAGTACAACTATAGGAATCCGATCTGAAGACGATCGCTTTATCCCTTGGATGATGTAAACTTTGAAGATGATAGCCTCTGAAGAATGCAGCAGCACTTGGACAAGAACTTCTGATCTTCGATGATAATAATGATCTGATCCCCTTAATGAAGGACTTGAAACTCTATTTATAGAGTTCTAGAAATAACTAATTTATAGTTATTCTGGATTGCGCATGATAAACTGTGCTAGCAATAGATTGCGCAAACAGCGAACTGTGCTGGCAGTTACTCGATCGTGGGCCAACTGTATTAGACGCGTGGCTTTATTTGATTGAAATGTGCATGGTCGTGTACAGGCGGTTGCCACGTGGCGAGCAATTGATGGCATGTAAGCCACGTAATAAATGACAGTTATCTTGATGGATTGTGCCACTTGAAAAGCGCTAGCATCAGACTGCGCTGAGACTCGGGCTTGGTCAAACTGCGCTGAAGTTGAGCTGTCATACTGCGCTGGCTGTACAGCTGTCCTCGAGCGATGTGGTGTACAAGAAACGAAAGGACTCCTCGTTTATCGGGCTGTCAGCTGTCAGAAGATCGGATTTTTGTCGGGTAATGATGGCATTGCCACGTCAGCGTAGCGCGTTTGGGTGGTAGCGCAGTTCAGCTTGCGCGTTTGAATTGTAGCGCAATCTGCCTCCTGTGCAGTCTATTTGAAGAGTGCACAATTTAATTTCCTCTGCTTATTTGATAAATGCAACTTGATTTTTAGGACCTACAATGTTCAGCTCCTTCTGAGTGAACACATACTTCAAGCTCTTATGATCTGTAAAAATCTCTACCCGCTCTTCATACAGATAGTGCTTCCAGAGCTTCAAAGCAAAAATCACTGCTACCAACTCCAAATCATGGGTAGGGTAGTTCTTCTCATGGGGCCGTAATTGCCTGGAAGCATAGGCAATCACCTTCCCGTGCTGCTGCAGAACGCAACCCAGACCCTTCCCTGAGGCGTCACTATATATAGTGAACCCGCCTGATCCTGATGGCAATGACAAAATAGGGGCTGTCGTCAACCGCTTCTTCAGCTCATCAAAAGCGGCTTGACACTCCTCTGACCAGATAAACTCTGCGTCCTTCTGGGTCAGCCTCGTCAAAGGCTCTGCAATCCGGGAAAAATCCTGCACAAATCTCCTGTAGTAGCCGACCAATCCCAAGAAACTGCGGATCTCTGCAACTGTAGTCGGCGTTGTCCATGCCTCAACTGCTACGATCTTCTTGGGGTCAACTGAGATCCCATCTCCAGTCACCACATGCCCCAAAAAGTCAACTCGGTCCAAGAAGAACTCACACTTGGAGAGCTTCCCATAAAGCTGCTCCTTCCTGAGAGTCTCCAACACTATCCTCAGATGCTCCTCGTGCTCCTCCTCGGTCTTCGAATACACCAAGATGTCGTCGATGAACACCACCACAAACTGATCCAGGTACTGGTGGAATACCTTGTTCATCAAGTTCATGAACACCGCCGGGGCGTTAGTCAACCCAAACGGCATAACCAAGAACTCAAACTGCCCATACCTCGTCCTTAATGCTGTCTTCGGAATGTCCTTCCCCTTCACCTTCACCTTCACCTGGTGATAGCCTGACCTCAGATCAATCTTGGAAAATACCCGAGCTCCGCTCAACTGGTCAAAAAGATCATCGATCCGCGACAGTGGGTACTTGTTCTTGATCGTGAGGTTGTTGAGTGCTCTGTAGTCAATGCACATCCGTACTGACCCATCCTTCTTCAGCACAAACAATACTGGTGTACCCCATGGCGACGAACTCGAACGGATGAAGCCCTTGTCCTGCAACTCATCCACTTGCTTCTTCAGCTCCACCAACTCACTGTTGTTTACTCGATAGACGTGCTGAGAGATGGGTTCCGCTCCTGGAACCAAGTCTATCGAGAACTCAATGTCTCTGTCTAGTGGCAATCTAGGCAACTTCTCGAGAAAAACATCCATATACTCTGCTATCAAGGGGTGTGGAATCGTCTGCTCCTCAACCGAGACTCCGCAGAAAACTCCGCTGCTCTGCTCCGCCTGACGTCTGGAGTACTCGAACTCTGGCTCCCCCGGCACTCTGAAGAGAACTCTACCCCCTCTGCAATCAATGCTGGCGTGGTGCCTGCTCAACTAATCCATACCGAGTACTATATCGTAGTTCGGCAATGGCATTACGAGCAGGCTCACCTCCAACTCACGGCCTCCCAAAACAACACTCCGACCCTTACAAATAGCACTCACGAGGATAATGCCACCCCTGGTCGTGATCTTGTAAGTCCTAGGCAACGATTCAGCTATGATATCGTGTCTAATCGCAAATGATACTGATACAAAACTATACGAAGCACCGAAATCGAATAATGTAAAAGCTGGACTAGAGTCGAGAAGAACCGAACCTGCGTTCAGCTCTCCTATCGCCTCTGCATCCTCGGCCGCCATGGCGAAAGCTCGCCCCTGCTGGCCTCCTCTGGCCTGCTGCTGGTGCTGAACAAACCTCTACTGCTGTGTCGGCAGGGCTGGTCCCCTCTGATGGCCTGCTGGAGCTCTGACTACTGCTCCCTGAGCTGCTCGTCCCATGCGACACTCCCTCATCTGGTGGTCTGCTGAACCACACACTAGGCACTGGCCTAGCCTCTTTCGGCACTCATTGAAGACATGTCCGAGCTTCTTGCAGTAAGCACAAGTGATAATCTGTCTCTGGCCCTGCTGCTGTCTCGGCTGCTGCTGTTGTCTCTGCTGGAACGGCTGCGGCTAGAACTGTCTTGGCTGCTGGTGTTGAAAGTGAGGCCGCTTGTCCTGGCCTCCGCTGTTGGTGTTGACAGTAAGGATTTAGATGGCAAGAATAGAGTTTTTCCTAATGTGATTGAGTACCTTGAAAAGTAATGTCCTATATCCTACTGCAGGTTGTAGGGATACTCTGGTTCGAATACCACTAAACTTCTAGTCTTGACCTGCATGGGCCACCACTAAAAACGTGTCACGACCCGCACCCTAGAGTAAGGGCACGAGACGTGGGTACGTCAAGCCTATGCCGCAGTGTCGACGGTAGAACGCTGTACTAGGTCTCATGCATCTAACAGTATAATGCTAAGCAATTTATACTCCCCGAATGGGGGTGACATAGCAGAATGTAAACTCAATCACAACTAAGGAAGAAGAAGCACGATATGATATAGAACTCAAAATGAAATACAGATGATCAGAAGAGTCTAAGTGTCTAAGATAACAACTCAGCAAACATCCAGAAATACAAAGTCTCAACTACAGAATATGAAAGAACATATACAATCCAAATCTCAAATGACAGAAATAATAAAAACCTAGACTAGGGAGCCTCAGTCTCTATAGCTAGTGGATCCGGCTGGAAATCTGGATCACATGTGTCATCTAGAGCTGTTCCATAAAAAGTGTCAACACCAGCCTCATCCTCGTCCTCTGTAAACATATCAACGGTGCCCAATCAGGACGGAGCGAGCACAATACATCTCAACAGATCATAGCAGGTTAGAAAATATAACCATGCAGTAGAGTATGATACAGAAAACTGAAAGAAAGTATAGAATGTAAAGGAGATAGCTGTAATGGAAATATCTACTATAAATAGAGAACTAACAGTAGCTAGTGAGTCAGAGTACAATATAGACATATGAATGGCATAGGATGATTCTGATGCTACACTACGGAATGATTCTGATGCTACACTACTTGGATATTATTCACATGTCCACTTATACTCCCTCGTACCCCCAATCAATACACAAGGATCCAGCCAGGTTATGTTATGATTCATGTAATGGCCCCCGAAGGGTGATACATTATAGTCCCATAAATGGAGATTTTAGGAATGCCTATAAATGGGTGATTCATGGAAGACTCTGTGATCATGAGAGTACATGTCACAAGTGATCTAATGAACCATGAAGCATAGTGATACACAATGTAAGTGAAACACACAGAACATGTAGTATCCGATGCTCCCTGAGGGGATAATATCTCAAGAAAGGATCCATATAGTACTAATCCGTGTGACCAACGTGACAGCATCAAGTAAAGTAATTTAAAGTAGGAGAATAATTCTACCAGAATATAAAATGATTAGAGAATGTACTCGCCTGTATCCTGAGTATCTGAAGAATATCTATTGTCCGAGGAGTGGTGTCTGTCTCCTTCTATGCCAGCAGAAGTGAACCGCTGGGCAAAATCCGACTGAAATGTCATATTGGTGATCTCCGAGCCGAAGTGACTTGCTATGTCGTAGACGCCGACGTCAACTACAACCTCCTGCTAGGTCGGCCGTGGCTGCACGAGTACATGGTGGTGCTGTCTACACTCCACCAATGCATGAAGTACGTGTCCACTAACGACATCATTCGAACAGAGTTCGCGAACATTGACCCTTTCAAAGGGGTCGAAGCCTACTTCACAGATGCTAGCTTATATAAGCCGCTCGATGAAGGGGAAGCCAATGATGCTGATGACGAAGCAGAAATAGCGACGGAGACGAACGTGGAGACAGAGATGATTCCCAACGCTCCTCTGAAAATTCGACTCAGAGGAAAACCGCCTCAAATGCTGCCTCCCATGGCAATCAAGTTACCTGGAAAAGCATCGACTTCTCTAGGTAGAACATCCACCGAAGCTCCTTTGAAGATACGGCTCAAAGGAAAACCTTCTCAAATGTCGGCTTCCCTTGTGGCAAAACTACAGGGGAAGGCACCGGTCACCGAAGGCGCAGTTGAGGCACCCCTGAAGGTGCATCTTAGAGGCAAGCCTCCGCCTCACTCAAGCTGCAAGAGAAGGCCCACATAGCCCTCTCAGAGCCCAAGGTCAAGTCTGTGATGAGTTCTTCCAAACCAGCTCCAGTGCTCACGGATGAAGAGTTAGGAGAATACATATCTTCTGACATAGATGCACCTTCTCTCGATAATGTAATCCCATGAGACAAAATCTTATATTTTATCAATAATAGAGTGTCTTTCAATTATTCTAGTCTTCCGTATTGGAATGCCATGTATACACTAGATAACGTTCTACGGTCATTACAAACACGAATAACGATCGTCAATCATGTAAATCGAGTAGTCCCGTCCCAAGGAGTCTGTTTTATAGTCCTACCGAGGAACCAGGACGAAGAACCCATCATCTTCGGCAAAGTCGAGCGTCATCAAGACCTCCCGCCACTTGAACCAGAACCGGATATCGGCAGAATACAAGTCTATCGGTACACGGACAAGGCAAAGTACCTCATCCAAAAGATGGGTTATGATCTGAAAAGCAACAATGGCCTGAACTACGACAAAGGCCGGCGTCTTCCCCTTCGACTCCCAACAACTGAAGAAAAGTCGCAGGACTACAATCATCGTACTCGACGGGGGGTGGGCTATGTCACGCCGTCGGCAACTCCAGAGAGTTCGAAAGCGAAAGAAGTGGGGCACTCTCATTCATCTGAAGCAGCAACTTGGGATTCCGATACCAGTATCGGCCCAATCTTTAGGAAGGTGCTATCAGTCAACATGGCATCTGCACAATCTTGAGAGGGTGAAGGCGATGACCAAATGCCGAAATTCTTTGAGGAAGAACCTTGGGCTCAATGCCTAGGAGCGCAGTGGGAGTCTCGTTTTGAATTACGCGAACCCCCTACCGAAGACAAAGTCGAGCAGATTGACCTTGGGGATGGGTCTTCTTCCAAACCTATCTTCCCGACTAGCTACATGGGCAATCCTGTTGACATCGTATAACATGGTATTTGTCCCACAAAAAGCCGTCAAGGACCGAGCTCTAGCCGTCTTTTTAGCCGCACACCCGATCCCAGAGTCCTCCAGACTCTATGAAGACATCTCGGATGAAGTCCAAGAATCAAACGTCGCCGAAGAAAACTCCGTCTGACGGATGTTTTTTGATGGTGCTTCGAGAACAGGCCCCAAAGGCCAAATCATCGCAGGAGTGGGGGTGGTCTTAGTCTTCTCCGATCAACTGGTCATCCAGCATGCTTACTCCCTTTCAAAGCTGTGCTCCAACAATGTTACCGAGTACAACGCTCTCAACATGGGACTCCAGCTGGCACAACAACTGGGGATGGATCATCTGGAAGCTTATGGCGACTTAAAACTCGTCGTTAATCAAATCCGAGGATAGTACGAAGTTCGTCATGATGATATGGTTCCTAACCATGAAGTTGTATTGAATATTATCTCAACCTTCACCAAGTTCTTCATAGAACACGTACCTCGGCTACAAAACCTGGAGGCTGACGCTCTGGCTGGCCTCGCAGCTTCATTAGCAGCACCCCTCGGGACCCAACACTACGTCACGGTAGTTGGTCCAGACTTGGTCTGTCCTAAAAACAACCTATGCACACAAATGGCCCATGCCATGACGACAAGTGCCGGTGTTAATGTCCGAGACTGGAGGTTTCCATTCATCGACTTTGCTGTTTATAGAATTCTCCCAGAAGACTCGAAAGAAGCCATCTCGGTCAGAAGGCGTTCCTTTCGGTTTTATTATGATACAGCTACTAAAACGCTGTACCGACGTTCCTACGATGGACTTCTCCTTCGATGTCCATCCAACAAAGAAGCAGCCGAAGCCCTTCGGGAAGCTCATGACGGAACTTGCGGGGCTCATCAACCCGGGCCTAAGTTGCAGGATCGACTGCGACGCATGGGTTACTACTGGCCAACCATGGCAGCCGACGCCGTCGACTATGCTAAAAAGTGCCATGCTTGCCAGCTTCACACCGACTTTATACATGCACCATCGGAACCACTACATCCTAAGGTCGCCTCCTGGCCCTTTGAAGCTTGGGACATGGACATTGTAGGACTTATCACCCCTCCCTTATTGAGGGGACACCACTTCATCCTATCCATCACCGACTACTTCTCCAAATAGGCAGAAGCAGTTCCACTGACGGAAGTGAAAAGCTCTAGGGTGATCAGCTTCATCAGGCATCATGTCATCTACCATTTCGGGGTACCCCGTAGGATTATCCACGATAATGGTCCACAATTCATCAGGCATGCTTTCAGCAGATTCTATGACAAGAATCGTATTCAGAACGTGGCATCAACCGCCTACAATCCGGCAGCGAACGGATTGGCCGAGACTTTTAACAAGACTATCGTCAGGTTACTCAAAAAGGTCGTGTCATCCAATAAACGTGACTAGAACAAATAACTCGATGAATGCCTGTGGGTCTACCGCACAACAATACGGACTCCGACGGGCAATACACCATTTTCTCTGGTTTACAGCAGTGAAGCGGTACTGCCTCTCAAAATCCAGACACCCTCACTCCGTGTTGCAATCATAAACCAGTTGACGGAGGAAGACAATCAATGCCGCCTTCTACGAGAGTTGGAAGCACTTGATGAGAAATGCCTCTTAGCTCAACAACGCATTGAACTTTATCAAGCCCGTGTATCACAAGCTTTCAACAAGAAGGTCAAATAGTGGACTTTTCAAATAGGTGACCTGGTTCTGGCAGTTAGGAGGCCGATGGTGTTGACTCATAAAATGCCAGGAAAGTTCGAAACCAAGTGGAAGGGGCCTTTTATCATAGAGACGGTATACTCAAACGGTACTTACCGCCTCGACCGACCCAACGGAGACTTGTTCATGATGCCCATCAACGGTAAGTTCCTAAAGAAGTACTACTCTTGAGATAAACCCAGATATGTACTTCCACCCTTACCCAGCAGGAGAGTCAGTGAACTTAATACTCAGAGTTCACACACTTCTCTTCTGCACAAATCCTGTGCTCCTGGAACCCAGCTGTTCCGTTGCATTCTATCTCCAGTAAAAGAACAACCACGTCCACATTACCTCTGAGTTGCTCCTCTACGCCCTGCAAAGCAGAATCTTACACTCCGTAAGATTATGCTAACTATCATGTTTATCACGTCTACATTACCTCTGTCATGCCCCAGAACCAGAATACTGGAGAGCGAGGGGCAGACATAGCCGGCTACGTATATTGAAGTGCAACCTACCTCGCTATACGGTCACGGCTGTCTAGATACATGAGGGTTTAACTACAAGCCTATTGTCTCAATCACAAGCAAGTAAGTAAATGTTACAAGATATTAGACCACCAAATATACAATAGTAAGGCGTCCCAAACTTTACATATTTAGCTGATCATGAAGCTAGTCATTACAAAATGTCAGGACTAGCAAGAGTTTCGTCATATATGATCAACCCTAGGATCTGTCAATCATGTTACAGCCCGTAGGCAAACAGAAAATAAAGGTACAACTGAACTAACACGTGCTCGCAGGCTAAACGCCTCAAAAGAATAATTTACAATGAAGTGGGAGAACAAAAGAAACCCACTCGTTGCCAGGGTTACACCTGGTGGTCACCATCTGGCTGGAAGGTAGGTAGAACCTCTGGAGCTGCTCCGATATCTGGCCACACAAAACCAGCTGGGTCAGACCCCAGAAAGAGCAGGTGCCACAAATGAGGCTTCACTTAGGAACTAAAGCCAACATATCACAATAGAATATTAAAGACGATTAAAACGAAACTGATAATAGCAAATATAACAACAATAAACTGAGTACGAAGAAACCATTCAAGTAGCCAGGTCACAATCCTTAAACCAAACAAGGACCACGGTTGTAACCCTTCACCTGAATAAAACCCGTCTCAACTACTTGTTGGTAAGCAGAAACATAGGGTAAAATAAGTCAATAAACGAAGAGAGGACACAGAACTGCTCCGGGAGTCAGGTTATAACCCTTAAACCAAACAAGGGCCGGGGTTGTAACCCTTCGTCTGAACAGCACTGGTCCCATGATCTTTATTGTTGAGGCCAGTATAAACAATCATGCTATTGAAATAAGTAAAACATAACGAGCATGGCATGGAGAGCAATAAGACAATAAACGAAGAGAGGACACAAAACTGCTCCAGGAGCCAGGTTACAACCCTTAAACCAAACAAGGACCGGGGTTGTAACCCTTCGCCTGAACAGCACTGGTCCCCTGATCTTTATCGTTAAGGCCAGTATAATAATCCCGTCATGTAACAATCTTGTACAGGATCGGGGCAGGACTAAGCTGGGCTAAATTCCATCCAATCAATTACGACCAAGCAATGAGTATGGCTTGATACTTTAACTAACTAGGGTTATCACAGGCCTAGTTACTAGCAAGATGTAATGAGATTATTCCAACAGCTACCAGCCCTGCAGACCATCCAGGTTATCCGGGTCGAATGTCCATTTATGAAGGGTACACCACATGACTGTGTGATGGAACTGTGCCCTACTCGTCGGCAGGCTACAAGTTCGCTAGTGCGTCCAGATAACGGGATTGCTTGTAGCTGGAAAATCTCTTCATGACTACTGAATTATTTTAGTTATTAGCCGTAGTTGATTTCAGTAGGTACCCATGACCGTGGTATTCAGGGTTCCCTGTCCTAGACATGATGCAAGACAGTACTAGTTTATTTGTACAAACATAATCGTCCACGGTGTCCAGGTCAATCATTCTTGTCAGGTCATGTCATGTCATGTCACCCGTCGTAACAGCAATTCGAGATAATCATGTCAGGTATACTTGTCATACCATACCATGTTCAATTATCATTTCCAAATATATTAAATAAATTCATAATTATCAAGTTCATGACAAAAGACGTAAGGATATAAAATGGGCGTAAAAATATAAAAAGGGGTAAAGGTGTACGCCATAGGAACTCAAGTCTCTACGCGCGTACTACTACGCTAGACTAAGGGGCCTTCAAGCGTAAAGTGGCTTACGCTAGCAAGAGCAAGGTAAGATAGCTCTACGCGAGCAAGGGTACATGCGGGTGGGGTTTTACGCTAGCCGGGCTTTACGTTCGTAAGATTTTACGTAAGCCAACTCTCAAGCAAAACTCTACGCGAGTGAGTTCTACGCGAGGAAACACTCGAGCAACTTTACGCTCGCGAGAGTCTGCTCGAGCCAGGTTTTTACACGAGCACGATTTTAAGCGAGCGGAAGGCCCCGAGCGTAAAATTCGTGGGAACTCAGCGTAAAAACAGAGTACGCTGGCACGCAATGCGTGGACGTAAAAAGGAATACTACGCGGGTACGTGAAAACGTGTGCGTAAAAGGCTGATATAATACGCTGACACGTAAAACGTGGGCGTAAGGGCTAAACACTAAGCTAACACGTTAGAACGTGTGCGTAAAACTTCATCTTCTCTCCATGGCCAAAGTAAGCAGGCGTAAAAAGCTCAAGAGCTCAGGAAACCCCCATCTCGGCCAAGACCCAATGAAACCCAACCATTTAAGAGCCAAACTTGTTTGAAATCTAAATCCCTACTACATGGAACTCTCCATTTCGGAAACAACCAAGTTTCGAAAGATCAAACCATGAAGATCAAAAATACTAAAACTTAGATGTACATGAAATGAACCATGGAATTCGAAATGGCTAAATACTAAAGTGACTTAGAATATTGTGAGGAAGAGAATGGAACAATAAAAATCAGATTCCTCCATGAAGCAAGATGCACTTGCCTACGGTTGGGGTTCGGTGAGGAAGAAGAAGAGGAATAGCAGTAATAAGAAAATTGAATGAAGAGAGAGAAATGTGGTTGGGGTTAATAAATGGAGATGGTGGTGGTAGGTAGGAGTTCTCCACTTGGTTCATGATGAACCAAATAAGCAAACCCAAGCCTAGCCGAACCAATCCCAAGGTGAACCAAGCAATGAAAATGCCAAATAAACCAAGCAGGGAGACATGCAATACGAGTCTAGATACGTACACGTATACCAAGATACATAATACGAACCACATGTATTACAACCTCTGAGTAAACATCCCGTACAAACAACCCCTGCATTGTTGTACATCTACCACAGAACTTCCATGTCCACATTACCTCTGAGAAGTTTCGCGTACCTCCCCCTGAGACGGGGTTAGCTCCCATGTCATCCTCCTCTTGGAAGCAAGATGACAGAAAGCTGTCAAAGGCCATTGACGCTCGAGCAGCTTAATGAACATGTTCACCCCCTTGGCTATGAAGAACCAATCTTTCTTGATCCTCAACACCTTCGCTTCAGTAGAAGTAAGGCGATCCCCAAACAGGAAATCAGGCTTCAAGAAAGTCACATTACCAGATTTCAAGCTGCCATGCTCCATCATCCGTTGAAGGAACACATACTGTTGTTCCCAGATTTGGATCATTCTCTCGGGAGGCTGATCCAGCATGATGGCAGCTCGGACATGATTTATCACCTCCTCATTATAGTTAACTCCCATCTGACAGAGAGCAGCATCTAGAAGTACTTCGTTCAAAAGCGGGATGGTCAGAGAAAGATTACAAAGACGCAGATATGTTAAAACAATAAAAATATTTGAACCGCATTTTCGTCAGAAGCGCACACACTGAACCAAGGCTCAGGCGCATCTGAAAAGAATCTTCAGCGCATTATCATGACTCAAACTCCAGGCGCATCAACAAGAAGCTTCAGCGCATCATCAGGACTCGAAGTCCATGCACATTAGCAAGAAGCTTCAGCGCACCATCAGGACTCGAAGTCCATGTGCATCAGCAAGAAGCTTCAGCACATTATCAGGACTCGAAGTCCACGCGTGTCAGTAAGAAGCTTCAGCGTATCATCAGGACTCGAAGTCCATGCGCATCAGCAAGAAGCTCCAGCACATCATCAGGACTCGAAGTCTATGTGCGACAGCAAGAAGCTTCAACGCATCATCAGGACTCGAGGTCCATGCACGTCGGCGTATGTGAGTTCTAAAAAAATACTCAAGTACAGAAAGGTACGGTAAAGAATGACAAACCCACCAATCACCGTCGGCCGAACGTCGGCGGGCATCCTGGGGACATCGTCAACATCGACCTCCGCAGGCTCTTTTCCTTTGCTTCGCCCTCGGCCAGCACCACCGCGAGGAGTTTTAGGGGCCATTCTTCAAAGTTTTGGGAGAATTTCTTAAAGACACAAAGAAGAAGAAAAAAACAAAAAAGAAAGACTCTCTCTCCATCAGACGCCTGTTTATAGGTTTGGTCACACGCGTGAACCGATGAAGGGTGACGTCAGCCGTCGCTTGGGGTTCTGCAAAATGATAACTGCGAATATTCCAAAGATCATCATTAATAAACTAAGGCGTTATCATTTGCATTTAAAGGAAGCATGCGCCTCATCATATCATGCGCGGAACAGTCATGCGCCCAAAACAGTCATACGCTCCATCGAAGACATGTGCCCACTATGATTTTTATTCAAAGTATTCCAAAACTTGACGAAAAGTTTTGAAAACTTTGAAGGGAGTCTTGTAGAAGCATAGAATTTCTGGCGCATCTGCTATGCGCCCTAAAACAAACATGCGCCGAGAGTTCAATACATCAGAAAACAGCAAGGGATAGTCAACACAAAAAAGAGGCTCTTGACTAGAGACTATTTTTTACATAAAAGATCCTTTACAGAAAGTGAAAGAAAGTCTAAAAATAGCAAGGCACATTGAAAAAGCTACTACGCAGGCGCATCAGCTAGGCGCATCAAGACAGCAGCTACGCAGGCACATCACTCCAGCGTTTCAATCAGGCACGTCGTCTCAGCGTCTCATTCAGGCACATCACGTTGATGTCTCAGTATAGGCGATTCAATTCGTCTCAACCAAGTGCCTTGGCTAAAGGAAGCAGTCCTTTGAACATAACACGAGCGGGCGATCAACCCCACTCTAGCAGGAGGAAGAGCTCTCCAAAGCCTAAGGAAGATGGGAGCACCATAATTCCGATCTGGTGCTCTTCCAGCATAATAAAGACGGAATACGAATGTCCCGATCTTTGGATGCAATAGGCACCTTCGGCCTGCGTCGGGACCCCGCGATCCCGACTTTTGGATGTAACAGTCATCTTTACGAGTGCGTACGAAGACAACTTGACGCATCTGCACCTTCGGGAGCATCTCGTTGACAGAATGTACTCGGGCAAAGAGGCACATTTCTACACTGAGTAAACAGGAGAAAATGGGGAACAAAACCCTCTCTTTGCTGCTATTTATAGATTGGACCAATCAGACCCATGCGCCAGGTAGCAGGCCCTCCGAAGTCCATACAACGAATGTACATTTATGGAATGAATCTGTCTTTTTGAAATCAGTCCAGTCAACATGCACAATCAAAATATTGGGAATCCAATAGTCGGGCCTAGGTGGATGCGCCGTATGGCAAATCCCTGTGCCTCCTTCTGATGCGCCCAAAACAGAGATCGAGCCCATGCGCTCACGATTCGAGCATTTAATGCTGAGTGACAGGCTGGACAGAAGCACATATGCCTGTCACATCGAGCATTTAATGCCGAATGACAGAGGCGGCAACACGTCCCCCGAAGAGTCTCCAACCCTTAGTATAATACGAGGGGTCGATGACATCAGCACATCATTTCGTTTGTTCGGTCGAACTGCCTTGCCACGTGGCCAACCAAAGCGCATGTACTACCACAGCAATGTGCCTAAAACTTTGCGTGTGGCCCAAAGCCATGCGCTTGGACTCACTCTTGATCCCTAAAGACAATAGCTAAAGTCCTCTCTATGCGCCCAATCCTAGGCACATCCTGTCAGATCGCTCTCTACCAAATCTGAGATCTTTAAGCCACGGACATACGCCACGGGTCCTTTGACTCAGTTCAGTCCACGAAGGGGTGCTAAACACCCAAGATCTCAGCAACCGAAGAATCATCTCAGCTGCCACGTGTCGGCTCTTCTGCAGCCCATAGGCGCAACAGGAAGGATTCAAACCCCAAATCAGGGTGCATCAACCATGTGCCCCCGCCAGCATCAGCCACATGGCATTCCCACGTCCAAGCGCATCCGACATATGCGCACATGAACTGCCAGCCTGTAATTTATAAATAGAAGGATCATTCCTTCATCACAGACACACAGACAAAGATAGACATACATACTCAGAGATAAGCACCTCCACAGAGGCCAGAAGAGACACTTAACGTTCGCTTCTCCTCGCAATGCTCCGGCATCCAGAGCAACCCAGACCTTCAGAGAATCTAAAATCGTCGTCAGATCGTCAACGGAGTCAACGCATTACCACTCGCTCCATCGACACAGTACCCAGATAAAAATAAAAGTGTACTCCTAGGACTACATCTGAGTCCTACATTGTAACACTGTTCTGTTTGTGATTAAAATTTCAATTCAAAGATTTTAATGGCAAACAAATATAGACAAATAATATTAAAGGAAAAATCAAGGATGAAAAATACACAAATCTTCACTTTTGAGCAAGTTGTACTTGCCTAATGGTTTGCATGAGGAAAATAAATGAAAGAGTGAATGAGGGGAGAGAGAGAGAGAGAGAGGAATAGAATATATATAGGGGTTGGGTTGGCTCACAGAAACCCTAATCTTAAGCATGCTCTTAACCATATAACTAATGACATGTTAAATGCTACATGATACAACTAATTAAATTATTTAAATAAAATCCTAACCATAACACGGTTCAGATATCTTATTATCGAAGTAGTGAGCCACGCCTACAACCAAACAAGGACAATAGGTAGCATACTAATCCGCGATGAGATACTGTTCCATGACATGGCCAGTTATAAATATATGATACATACAATCAAGATACAGGTGCCAGATACCATATACAAAAAAATAAAAAATTTACGTATTCCGGAAACGGAGAGTGACATCTCTACCCTCCTTAAAAAATTCCATCCTCGAAATTTCGATAAGGCTAGTCGAGCACGCTCTCAGATCATAAAATACACTCATGACATATAGCAAGCATAATTATCAAACAACACATGGCACATAAACAGATTACGAATGAAAGAACAATTAAGTAAAAGCACAAACATTAATCATACCCTAGAAGAAAAGTGATCAGAGATATACGAATAAAATATGCCTCCCGAGTCAGTTGAGTAGGAATTCGTCCTCACGGTCCTACGCTGACTCCAAAAGTGGACAAGAGTCAACACTTGAGATAAGTCGGTACCAATGACTTAATCAAGAACGAGACTCTGCCCAGGACGTACTCTCGTAATCAAGACACAAGATAAATATCACGTATCACATGATACGAGAGCAAATGAGTGAGACAAGAAAGTCGCCTTCACTCTTCGAATATAGAACTCAAGGAATTATAATGGATAATACTGAAAACTTACCCTCAATCTGACCGCCTTCGGCTAACCTCTGCTCAAATACTCCAAATTCTACCTGCCTCTGATCCTGCCGAACCCCCTGTTGTTGCGGCCTTTGCGGCCCTGCCTGATGCTGTACTTGTCGGTGCATCGGAGCCTACGTCAGTAATGGACGCTGGGCTAATGGCCTTACTTCTATTGCTGGCCCTTGATGTGGTGCTACCTCTGGAGCTGGCAACGCCAAAAACTGTTGAGCTGGCCCTCCTGGCCTCTGTATCTGTGGGCACGTAGCTATACGATGGTCTGAACCTCCACACCTCAAGCACTGCCCATTCGCTTACCGACAAACTTCTCGAATGTGCCCTCCCTTACCACAATAAGTACAACCCACTGGTGCCTCCTGACATTATTGGTTTCTCGGTTGCTGCTGTCGAATTGGTACAGTCACAACTGTCGTGATCGGTACTGCATCATAAATACGGACGCCAGGCGCTGGTGCTGACGTCCGAGGTACTGCTCCTCCTCCTTCCGCACTCTGCGTATGAGACCTCTTCTAGCCTCCAGTCCTTGCTGATAACCTTTGAATAGTAAGCTCGTGCCTCCGAGCTGCCATTAATACTGCATCGAATGTCTGGTAGTCGTGCCCCTCGACCAGCTATAAAATCTCTAAGTGAAGTCTATGCTGGAACCTCATAGCCATCTTTGGCTCTGTATCTACCATCACCGGTGTAAACCGACTCAATCTGCAGAACTCCGTTGCATAGCCATCCATCGTCCTACTAGCCTGTTTGAGACTGATAAATCTCTACTGAAGCTCATACCGAGCTACCATGCCAAAGTACTTGGCCTTGAACCTGGTACTGAAGCTATCCTGTAAAACCCCTCAAAATATTTTATTTTATTTTTATTCATTATTATTTATATTTTGTTACAAAATTTTGTTATTCGTTAAATAAAATGCTTTTACCCTAATTGTTAAATTGAATATATATAGTTTAGAAAAATATGTTATATATGTATATATATGCTAAGTTTGTGTGTGCATTGTATTATATAACCCTCACCCTTAACCCTAAGACTAAACTTAGGTTAACTCTAACCTTAGACTCATTTAAATTTTTTCTAGATTATTTATATATATATACTTATATATATAAAGTATTACTATTCATCAGTTTTTATTATTGGAGTATATATATTATATCTATACTTTTTAGTTATGGCATTACAACTTGAGCAAAACCCAAATCCATTCCATTTATTCCAAACCCAAACTTAGCTCAGCCCATGGGCAAACTAACTAACCCTAACATAGGCCCAACCCATTAGGAATTCCTAAGCCTTTGGATCTCATCCATACATATATATCTAAGCAACTTCTCTCAAACCTAACCCTAATAATTTCCTCCACAAGCTTCCACCTCTTCCCATCCTCACCGCCACCCTATCCCTCTCTCTCTCCAATCCCGACCCCCCCTTCGGACTAAGCCCCGCCATCGGGCGACGGAAGCGCGCGCCCCGGCCTTCCGCTCGTGCAGCCGGCCTTCCCGTGCTCGCTGCAGCCGACCGGCCCCGATCCGACGACCCCCCTCGTCGGCGCGACCCCCCTCGTCGGCGAGCCACCCCCCTGCGGCGTGGCGAGGTATTGCCCCGACCACCCACGTGCCCTCTGGCACGTGTGTTTTGTTTGCAACAATTAGGTTATCCATTGTTGAATTATTTGTGTAATTATATGGCTGTGTAATGATTTAATTAATGATTAATTGATGCTAATTACAATCTAAATTATTAGCCTAATGATTAGAGTCATTATTGTAGATTCTATATTAATTATGTCAGATTTTTATATAATTTATTCGTAATTATTAAGCATTTAACTGGTGGCATTAATGCAGTTTTTTGTGTAAATTCCACAGTATTATATATTCTGTTTTTGATTTTTAGAATTTAATTCATTAGGAATTACTTGCCATGATCTATACATAATTTATAGGTAATTATGTAATCTAATTACTGTTAAAATTTCAGGATTTAATAAATAGTTTAGATATTTTAATTATATTTTAAACTGTGGATTATTGTATCTAAATGATAGTTTAATTTCACTGTTTTGGATTTTTATTAATTAATTCACTAAGAATTAATTAATGGTCTATATACAAGACTTGTAAATAATATTTATATCTTTTTACTGTAAAATTTTCAGAATAAAATAATTATGTTTGTTATTTATTTTATATTAATTCAGTGTTAAATATTATTGATTATGTAATTAGTTCATTACTAAGTTTTAATTTTTATTAAATATAAATTATTATGGTAATGTTCATAAATGTATAGTCACGGTTGGAGAAATGTTATTTTCTGTGAATTATGAATTTTCACAATTTATTAGTAAATCTTTAATATTTAATTCTAAATTCAATAGCCAAAATAGTAATTTTATATATATAGTAGTTAAATATTTTTAATTACATATAATTAGGTAAATAATATTAAAAATATTATTTACAGTAGGTTTTCCTGGAAAAGTATTTTATAACCCAATTTAGATCTTTTTACTATTTATTAACTAGTATTTATAATTATTAGCACTAATCTAGTTATTAGATAGATATATATTAAATAAAGAAAATCCTATTTATGGTTTCTTTACAAATAATATATATCTATTATTTCTGTCATTATTTAGCTTATTAGGCTAAAAATGATTTTTATGGATTTTTACAAATTTTGTTGGTATTATTAGGAATTTGTGAATGCATGTGTTTATTAATTGATTAATTAATTATTTATTAGTAATTAATTAATTATTAAATATATATCAGTTGTATTAATAATTTCAGAATATAAAATTATAATAATAAGTACTTCATACTTATTATTGTACATTATTATTATTCATAATTATTGGTACGGATTAGCTAGTAATAATGGTTTGATATTAATTATTGATTAATTAGCAATTAAATGTATTGTTTAATTTGGATAATTAGTAATTAATTAGAGTTAATGCTTATATAGGGTAATTTGCTTCGCGGGACTCGGACTCTATTTTGGACCCGGATACTCAATTGCTGGACACAGGCAAGTACACCTTGCTTGACAATTACTATGCAGTATTTACATGTGACCAGTTATTGTTATTGTGTGCACTCGTCTCCATTGATGACTACCTTGTATAGAGTTAGTATAAACTTGACACTGTCTCAGACACGTATCACATATGAGTGAGCTGAGTGCAGAGGTTCTGTGTTGACTGGCCATTAACATGTGATCTTGAGTCTGTTAGAAGTTGGTTAGTTATACTATATTTATTATGACGTCTTGCATAATGTTCATACCGCGTATATGGTACGAATACATTGGGTGGGGAGAGTCTACTAGTGGTGTATGAGAATTTCTGTTTCCAATGGACGATGGATGCTCGTAGCCCCTCGTTCCTCAAACCGTAGGACGCTTGGTGGCAGTTTCTTCTTCTTCTCCCCCTCTCATGTGCCACTAGAGATGTCTCGAGTGCATTTTCACATAGATGGTTAGAACACCTTATTGCTTCCTTGTATTTCCTGTCCTTGTTTGGTTAGGGAAATACTGGGTGGCATTCTTATTAGTTACTTTTACATTACTGCTCAGTATATTCTTGCATGTCTTTTTCCTGTGTATTTATTATGTCCCTCTGAGGACCTGGTATCTCTTCCAGAGCTCGACGAGTACTTATTCCCGGCTGATTACGGAGTAGAGGGACTTGTTGACGACGACTTTGAGGTAGAGCCGCAGCCTTGATCCTCTGGAGGCTAGCTACATCTTCAGACGTGGGTTCCATTTCCAGTATTTTGTTTATTTCTTTTGCTACTTCATTTCATTCCAGATGTACTCATTTACTTTTAGTGGATTGTTCTCCTCTAGCCATAGTTGACATTTGGATTCTGTGGCACTGATGATTTTCTATTCAGTTATCTATTACATTATTTCATGGATGAGACTAGTTTACCTGCCTGTGATGTTACTTATTAGTTATACTTCAGCTTACTACAATCGAATCATAGTCCATTAAATTGGGTTTAGCTATGCTAGATTGTACAGCTGGCATGCCACGTGTTCCCAATCCGATTATTTGGAACTGGGGCGTGACATGTTTTTAGTGGTGGCCCATGCAGGTCATAAAATTTGTTTGGTTACGTTACTGTACCAAACAAGCCTGCAAATTAGGTTTAGAATATAGGGTCTCATCCATACTTGACTATATCATTCTTGATTATCCTTGAACAAATTGTTTTGCATCTCGTTTGTTTCCGTCCTATTCTCAATTCCTTCTATCTTATTTCTGCAGAATCATGAATCTAAGGAGTGGATGTACCGCTGCCGGTAGAGACAACCAGTCATCTGGTACAGATGAGCAGTCCGCAAGGGTAGTTCCAACCCACCCTATGCTACCAGGGCAGACGTCTCAGCCAGTTGGTGCACAACCGACTGGGATACCCCCTCCTCCCCTGCAGTACCCTCAGACACCATCTGGAGTGCCCCCGGCTGTGCCCCAAGACAATCAGGCACAGATGTTTCAGTTCATGCACATGATAATGCAAGAACAGAGACAACAAGCAGCGGAACAGAGGCAAGAAGCAGCTGAGCAGAGGCAGGTAGCTGCTGAACAAAGACGGGAAGCTGCTGAGATAAGACAGGGATTCCTGGCAGCTATGGAGAGGATGACAGCACCAGCACCTGCACCAGCTCCGACACTAGCTCCCGTGAGACCAGCACGGGTAGGTTCAGTGAAGGACTACGTGCAGATGGACCCCAAACCTTATAAGGGAAATGAGAGTCCGGAGGAGACCACTAATTGGATCACTAGCACCAAGAAAAAATTGCAGGCATCTCAGTTGCCAGAAGATTTATGGATGACTGGCGTAAGAACTCAGCTGGAGGGGAATACCCATCACTGGTGGGATTCTATGGAGCGTCAGTTGGGTACTCGTCAGTCGTGGGAGCAGTTTCTGGAGTTCTTTGATAAGAAGTATTTCCTTACTACTGTGAAGATTGCCTTATACAACCAGTTTTTACATCTGGAGCAGGGGAACAAGACTGTTGACGAGTATGACTCAGAGTTCAGTCGACTCAGCAAGTATGGAGAGGTACTGATACCCAATGATCTGGAGAAGGCCAAGAGATTTCACAACGGGCTGAGGCAGGAGCTACAGCATTATACTAGCTCTCAGTCCCAATCTCTTATGCTGAGTTGCTGACGGAGGCCAGGATTCAGGAGACAATTAGCAAGGGGAAGCTGAACCAGCAGAAGAACCAGCCAGTGCAGACGAAGACGCAGCAAGGAGGTCCTATCAAGAGACCTATGGGACATCATCAGCATCAGCAGAAGACTGGACCCTACCAGTCTAAGGAGCTTCCGACTTGCCATTTCTGTGGCAGGAAGGGACACTTACAGAGAGAGTGCAGAAGGATGCTGGGTACTTGCTTAGCTTGCGGATCGGGCCAGCATCAGGCTCGAGATTGCCTATTTTGGGGAGCCATTGTGCCAGCAGGAGGACAGAAGCCACCAGCATCAGGAGGTCAGCAGAGAGGACCTATACTCCCTTCACAGTCAGCACAGTTTGAGAAGGCCAAGCAGCAGGTAGGAAACAAGAAGCAAGGACAGATTTTTTCTCTCCCTCAGGGAGAAGATGGAACCGAAGGTGAGGCTATCATAGGTACTATTTTAGTAGGTTCATTGCCTGCTATAGTGTTATTTGATTCTGGTGCCACCCTATCATTTATATCATCTAGATTTGTAGCTGTGCATAGGATAGCTACTTCTACTATGCCTAAGAGTTGGAAAATTATTACTGGTGGGGGTATAGTACCTGTGACTAGTACATGTAGAACCTGTTCGGTAGTTATTTGTGGCCGAGAGATGAGAGCTCGACTTTTGGTATTACCTATGCCAAATTTTGACGTAGTACTGGGTATGGATTGGCTTAGTCAATATCATGCTATATTGGACTGCCACAGGGGTTGTGCTATATTTAGACCGCCAGGCCAGTCGGAGTTTGAATTTCAGAGAGAAAGCATTGAGAAGGGAGTATCTCAGTATCATGGAGCTTGCATGGCGACGGAGGTTGCCCCGCCACCGGTCATTGATGAGTTTTCTGATGTCTTTCCCGATGATCTGCCGGATCTACCACCCGACAGAGAGGTTGAGTTCACCATTGAGCTCATACCAGGAGCGGCACCAATCTCTTCGAATGTTTATCGACTGGCAAAGAAGGAGCTGGATGAAATGAAGGTGCAGTTGCAGGAGTTGCAAGACAAGGGGTTTATCAGACCAAGCACATCACCACGGGGAGCCCCGGTCTTGTTTGTGCCAAAGAAAGATGGAACAGTTCGCATGTGCATTGATTATAGGGATCTTAATGCTGTGACGATCAAGAACAAGTATCCCCTGCCCAGTACTGATGATCTATTTGACCAACTGACAGGAGCCCAGGTATTCTCGAAGATAGATCTGAGATCGGGATACCATCAAGTGAAGGTTCGGAGAGAAGACATTCAGAAGACGGCATTCAGGACTCGGTATGGTCATTACGAGTTCTTAGTAATGCCCTTTGGTTTGACTAATGCACCTGCTGTGTTCAAGAATTTAATGAATAGAGTATTCCATGAATATCTTGATAAATTTGTCGTAGTATTTATCGACGACATTTTGGTGTATTCAAAGAACCATGAAGAGCATGAGGATCACTTGAGAAAGGTGCTGGAGGTCTTGATGCATCAGAAGTTATATGCAAAGCTGAGTAAGTGTAAATTTCTGCTAGATCATGTTTCATTTCTTGGGCATGTTATCTCAGGGAAAGGCATAGAAGTGGATCCGACGAAGATATCAGCAGTGGAGTCGTGGCCAACTCCAACCGATGTTTCAGAGATGCGAAGTTTTCTAGGGCTTATCGAATATTACCGGAGGTTCGTAGAGAATTTTGCAAGGATTGCGGAGCCCATGACAAAGTTGACTCACAAGGATCAGAAGTTCGAGTGGACGGAAGAGTGCCAAGCTGCCTTTGATGAATTGAAGAAGCGCCTTACTACTGCACCAGTTTTGACCATTCCATCGGGATCAGGAGGTTTTGTCATCTATAGTGATGCATCCGGGAAGGGATTAGGATGCGTATTGATGCAGCATGGGAAGGTAGTTGCATATGGTTCTCGGCAGTTGAGGACCCATGAGAAGAATTACCCCACGCACGACTTAGAGCTTGTGGCGGTGATATTTGCCTTGAAGCTTTGGAGGCACTATTTGTATGAAGAAACAGTGGAGGTATATACAGATCATAAGAGCCTCAAGTATGTCTATACTCAGAAGGATTTAAATTTGAGGCAGAGGCGTTGGCTTGAGTTGATGGCAGATTTTGATATCGAGTTACAGTACCATCCAGGGAAGGCTAATTCAGTAGCAGATGCATTGAGCCGGAGGCCTATGGCACACTTTTTGACATCACAAAAGGAGTTGCTTTATGACTTGGAAAAGATGGGCATTGAAGTTGTTAGGCCTGGAGGAGTTGCACAGATGATGAATATTCAGGTTCAGTCTTCATTAGTAGAGCGGATCAAGGCGACCTTACCGACAGATGCCAGATATCAGAGGCTTCGACAGAGGACAGAGCAAGGACTGTAGACTGGATTGAGGATTCACGAAGATGGGACCTTAAGGTATGGAGACCGTCTCTATGTTCCTAATGGAGAGATCAGGCAGGAGCTGATGACAGAGGCTCATAGCTCGATTTATTCTATTCATCCAGGAGGTACGAAGATGTACAGGGACCTGAGACAGTACTACTGGTGGCATAGAATGAAGCGTAAGATAGCACGGTTCGTAGCAAAGTGCTTGGTGTCTCAGCAAGTCAAGGCTGAGCATCAGAGGTCCGCAGGATTATTGCAACCACTTCCGATACCTGAGTGGAAGTGGGAGCACATCACTATGGATTTCGTTACGAGATTTCCGAGGAGCCCAGCTGGACGAGATGCAGTTTGGGTGATTGTGGACAGATTATCGAAGTCTGCTCATTTCATACCATTCCGAGTGGGGCAATCTACAGAGGTATTGGCAGACTTATATATGAAGGAGATAGTACGATTACATGGAGTACCAGTCAGTATAGTCTTCGATCGAGATACGAGATTCACATCGCACTTCTGGAAGAGCATGCAGAAAAGTCTGGGCACAAGACTGAAGTTCAGCACAGCTTATCACCCTCAGACAGACGGGCAGTCAGAGCGTACCATTCAGACGTTGGAGGATATGTTGAGAGCTTGCATGTTGGATTTTGGAGGATCTTGGGAGGATCACTTGTACTTGGTAGAATTTTCTTACAACAATAGCTACCAGGCAAGTATCCAGATGGCCCCTTTTGAAGCATTGTACGGAAGGAAGTGTCGATCGCCAGCATGTTGGGGTGATATAGGCGAGAGACAGATATTGGGACCAGAGTTGGTGACTCGTACAGTAGATACAGTCAAGAAGATTCAGGGACATCTACGAGCAGCACAGGACCGGCAGAAACAGTGGGCAGACACTCATAGGCGACCTCTTGAGTTCAAGAAAGGAGATCATGTGTTCTTGAGAATCTCCCTGACTAGAGGTACGATCAGATTTGGAGTCAGAAGAAAGCTCAGCCCAAGGTACATCGGACCATTCGATGTGTTAGAGAAAGTTGGCGAGGTTGCATACAGATTGGCACTTCCGCAGTCATTGGAAGGCGTCCATGATGTATTTCATGTCTCCCAGTTGAGAAAGTATGTGGCAGACCCTAACCACGTACTTGATCATTCAGAGATCACCGTGGGACCGACTTTGTCCTACGAGGAGCAGCCTGTGGAGATCCTAGACCGCAGAGAGAAAGTGTTGAAGGGGAAGACCATTCGACTAGTCCGAGTTGCGTGAAAACACCATTCTCCAGGCGAATCGACTTGGGAGCGGGAAGATTCTATTCTGGAGCGTTTTCCATACCTACGTGAGGCGTTTGGTATGACTTAATCCAGTTAATATTCACTCTCTAGATTTTGCTTAACTTAGTTGTAAATTGCCTAGAATTAGAATTATGATTGTGTGATTCTTTTATTCCAGCTTATTTTAATTTCGAGGACGAAATTTTAATAAGTTGGGGAGAATGTAAAACCCCTCAAAATATTTTATTTTATTTTTATTCATTATTATTTATATTTTGTTACAAAATTTTATTATTCGTTAAATAAAATGCTTTTACCCTAATTGTTAAATTGAATATAGATAGTTTAGAAAAATATGTTATATATGTATATATATGCTAAGTTTGTGTGTGCATTGTATTATATAACCCTCACCCTTAACCCTAAGACTAAACTTAGGTTAACTCTAACCTTAGACTCATTTAAATTTTTTCTAGATTATTTATATATATGTATACTTATATATATAAAGTATTACTATTCATCAGTTTTTATTATTGGAGTATATGTATTATATCTATACTTTTTAGTTATGGCATTACAACTTGAGCAAAACCCAAATCCATTCCATTTATTCCAAACCCAAACTTAGCTCAGCCCATGGGTAAACTAACTAACCCTAACCTAGGCCCAACCCATTAGGAATTCCTAAGCCTTTGGATCTCATCCATGCATATATATCTAAGCAACTTCTCTCAAACCTAACCCTAATAATTTTCTCCACAAGCCTCCACCTCTTCCCATCCTCACCGCCACCCTATCCCTCTCTCTCTCCAATCCCGACCCCCCCTTCGGACTAAGCCCCGCCATCGGGCGACGGAAGCGCGCGCCCCGGCCTTCCGCGCGTGCAGCCGGCCCTCCCGCGCTCGCTGCAGCCGACCGGCCCCGATCCGGCGACCCCCCTCGTCGGCGCGACCCCCCTCGTCGGCGAGCCACCCCCCTGCGGCGTGGCGAGGTATTGCCCCGACCACCCACGTGCCCTCTGGCACGTGTGTTTTGTTTGCAACAATTAGGTTATCCATTGTTGAATTATTTGTGTAATTATATGGCTGTGTAATGATTTAATTAATGATTAATTGATGCTAATTACGATCTAAATTATTAGCCTAATGATTAGAGTCATTATTGTAGATTCTATATTAATTATGTCAGATTTTTATATAATTTACTCGTAATTATTAAGCATTTAACTGGTGGCATTAATGCAGTTTTTTGTGTAAATTTCACAGTATTATATATTCTGTTTTTGATTTTTAGAATTTAATTCATTAGGAATTACTTGCTATGATCTATACATAATTTGTAGGTAATTATGTAATCTAATTACTGTTAAATTTTTAGGATTTAATAAATAGTTTAGATATTTTAATTATATTTTAAACTGTGGATTATTGTATCTAAATGACAGTTTAATTTCACTGTTTCGGATTTTTATTAATTAATTCACTAAGAATTAATTAATGGTCTCTATATAAGACTTGTAAATAATATTTATATATTTTTACTGTAAAATTTTCAGAATAAAATAATTAAGTTTGTTATTTATTTTATATTAATTCAGTGTTAAATATTATTGATTATGTAATTAGTTCATTACTAAGTTTTAATTTTTATTAAATATAAATTATTATGGTAATGTTCATAAATGTATAGTCACGGTTGGAGAAATGTTATTTTCTGTGAATTATGAATTTTCACAATTTATTAGTAAATTTTTAATATTTAATTCTAATTTCAATAGCCAAAATAGTAATTTTATATATATAGTAGTTAAATGTTTTTAATTACATATAATTAGGTAAATAATATTAAAAATATTATTTACAGTAGGTTTTCCTGGAAAAGTATTTTATAACCCAATTTAGATCTTTTTACTATTTATTAACTAGTATTTATAATTATTAGTACTAATCTAGTTATTAGATAGATATATATTAAATAAAGAAAATCCTATTTATGGTTTCTTTACAAATAATATATATCTGTTATTTCTGTCATTATTTAGCTTATTAGGCTAAAAATGATTTTTATGGATTTTTACAAATTTTGTTGGTATTATTAGGAATTTGTGAATGCATGTGTTTATTAATTGATTAATTAATTATTTATTAGTAATTAATTAATTATTAAATATATATCAGTTGTATTAATAATTTCAGAATATAAAATTATAATAATAAGTACTTCATACTTATTATTGTACATTATTATTATTCATAATTATTGGTACGGATTAGCTAGTAATAATGGTTTGATATTAATTATTGATTAATTAGCAATTAAATGTATTGTTTAATTTGGTTAATTAGTAATTAATTAGAGTTAATGCTTATATAGGGTTATTTGCTTCGCGGGACTCGGACTCTATTTTGGACCCGGATACTCAGTTGCTGGATACAGGCAAGTACACCTTGCTTGACAATTACTATGCAGTATTTACATGTGACCAGTTATTGTTATTGTGTGCACTCGTCTCCATTGATGACTACCTTGTATAGAGTTAGTATAAACTTGACACCGTCTCAGACACGTATCACATATGAGTGAGCTGAGTGCAGAGGTTCTGTGTTGACTGGCCATTAACATGTGATCTTGAGTCTGTTAGAAGTTGGTTAGTTATACTATATTTATTATGACGTCTTGCATAATGTTCATACCGCGTATACGGTACGAATACATTGGGTGGGGAGAGTCTACTAGTGGTGTATGAGAATTTCTGTTTCCAATGGACGCTGGATGCTCGTAGCCCCTCGTTCCTCAAACCGTAGGACGCTTGGTGGCAGTTTCTTCTTCTTCTCCCCCTCTCATGTGCCACTAGAGATGTCTCGAGTGCATTTTCACATAGATGGTTAGAACACCTTATTGCTTCCTTGTATTTCCTGTCCTTGTTTGGTTAGGGAAATACTGGGTGGCATTCTTATTAGTTACTTTTACATTACTGCTCAGTATATTCTTGCATGTCTTTTTCCTGTGTATTTGTTATGTCCCTCTGAGGACCTGGTATCTCTTCCAGAGCTCGACGAGTACTTATTCCCGGCTGATTACGGAGTAGAGGGACTTGTTGACGACGACTTTGAGGTAGAGCCGCAGCCTTGATCCTCTGGAGGCTAGCTACATCTTCAGACGTGGGTTCCATTTCCAGTATTCTGTTTATTTCTTTTGCTACTTCATTTAATTCCAGATGTACTCATTTACTTTTAGTGGATTGTTCTCCTCTAGCCATAGTTGACATTTGGATTCTGTGGCACTGATGATTTTCCATTCAGTTATCTATTACATTATTTCATGGATGAGACTAGTTTACCTGCCTGTGATGTTACTTATTAGTTATACTTCAGCGTACTACAATCGAATCATAGTCCATTAAATTGGGTTTAGCTATGCTAGATTGTACAGCTGGCATGCCATGTATTCCCAATCCGATTATTTGGAACTGGGGCGTGACATATCCAATGGAACATGACGCCTCATTCCAACCTCTTCTGATGCCCACCAGTCGCGGGCGAGATCCTGAAGTAATAGTCTGACCTGGTCAACCTTCTCTCCTGTTGGAACCTTTGTTGTGGTCAATATGGCCTCAATATCCTGAAGCAAAACATCCGTCGTGATGGCATGCTCCGTACCGTCAAAGTACCTTGGGTTAAGTAGGCAAAACCTCTCCGACGCTCCCGAGTCATTTTTGACGCTCCTATCAAGAGCTAGCTGTAACCCCTGATTCAGTAATACATTATGTTCCTGCTGTTGGGTCTGTTGTTGCTGATGGGATGCCACCTGACGCTGCTGAGTGGCCAGAAATCCCTGGATGACCTCCAGGAGTGCTGCAGCATCAGGTACTGTCATAGCTGCCGGCACCGCTGGGGGTGTAGGAGTTTTTAGAACCTGCAGTTCCACTGGCTCTGATATCACTTCCACTCGGATCTGGTCAGGAGAAGGTATTCTTTCCTGCTGCTGCCCTGTCGAGCCATGCTCTACTGGACATTTCTCCATGTTGGCCTCACCAGCTACTGAGAAAGAAGCACCCCTATAGGAAAAGACGCATGATATCAAATGACAGGACGAGGAAGATTCGAGGATGCAATTCAGGTTATAAATCAAGGTGAGAGAAGAGAAATCAAGGCAAGAGATTCAAAGGGAACAAGTTTTGATTGAGACTCCTATAATAGTAACACCCCTCAAGTCTGAAAATCAGACCTGCATGGGCCACCAATAAAACCTTGTCACGCCCCAGTACCGGAATACGGAGACGGACTAGGCCAGCTATACCATATGAGGTATGCAAACGTCATACGATGATCGTGGCTGTCAAGAGACAAGGGGATGCATGCTACAATTAATTCTCCTATGGTCTCACCGGACATCTATGTCTCAATCAATCAAAACAAGAAGCAGTAAATAATGATCATATAAGACAAAGAAGTAAGGTGTCCCCGACGCTTCATCAAAATAAATCATGAGCCTAGCTATACAAAATGATAAGCTAGTGCCGAGAGTCATAGGTACATAACTGTAGTCAGCTGCAGTCTGATTTAATTACAATTATGTAAAAGGAAACTAATGTCCAAAACAGCCGTCTAAACACCGGTGGCTAAATGCCAAGTACAAAATAGAAGATTTAAGAGCAGTGTAAAAGAAACCCACTCATGGTCCCTGGCGCCCATACTCCTGGTGTGCACCGTTGTTCGGGTAGAAAGTTGGATCCTCTGGTGTTGCTACGATATCTGGTCAAATAAAACCAGCGGGGTCAGGCCCCCAATAGCAAGTACCACAAAGGAGCACAAAAGAGTGAGATAAAACCCAAGCATAATAATAGTAATAACAAAATAAAAGGCTTCTGGTCGTAACATCGGTCCACAGCCTGTCATAGCACGATAGACCAACCCAACAACCAAACAAGGACATGGGTTGGACCACGCACCATGACAGTCCATGTCCCTCGGCTACTAGCAAAAGGTGCAAGTCACAGTCAAGTCATTTTTCAAGCGGCCATTCATTCATGCGGCTTTCTATAATTGGCGGAGTTATCCCCGCGTTACTGATTAAAAAGAATCCTCAGACCGTGTCAATCCACCAGGGCTAGCCAAACCATTAAACATATAGCACATTGATTATGCACCGGTCCTCCGGAGGGCCACCGCGCTAAAACCATATAACACATAGCTCATAGAAGTCGGATATAGTCATCCGCTATAGACGAATGAAACCATATCCGTGGCGACCAACCCGACACGTCAGGACAGGACCTGGGGTGACTAGTATGGCACGATCTCGGGATTCTTTCCACCCAATGCATCAACCAAGTTAGTTGTCTAGTTAATCCCTAGGTTATCCTCGGAGTTCATATGTCGTGGTCACATGCTCACTCCCCTAGATATCGTACAATGTACGAGTACCCCAAGAAGGGATCCGCACTGGCTCATGGAATCCTTACGTATGTACCCCTTCTTGGTGTAATGTAACACACAATACATACCACGTCATTGCTACCGACCATTCAATATGTAAATGCTGGACTCTTGGATGTACTGGCAGGCATCACATAGAAACACTTAGCACATAGGATAGCACCTCGGCACTCACATAGATTGTACCTTAGTATACATATAGGTTTATCCAGCACTCGCATAGGTAGTCAGATCAGGAATGAGGACCAAGACACAAGGACACATGCGACCGAGGGTCATGCGGCCAAGGATCATGCGGCCAAGGCTCATGCGGCCGAGCTCTGCGGCCAAGCACATACGGCCAAGCTCATGCGGCCAAGGCTCATGCGACCGTGGGTCATACGGCCAAGGCTCATGCGGCCAAGCTCATGCGGCCAAGGATCATGCGGCCGAGGGTCATGCGGCAAGGCATACAGTCCATAGGACTTCATGCGACCAAAGCTTCATGCGACAAGCAATGAAGTCCGCAGGACTTCATGCGGCCAAAGCTTCTCATCTTCTCCAAAAATCCAAGAAAGATGGCCAAGGAACCCATGAACTTCAAACTGTCACAACTCTGTCAAAATAACATAAAATCTAACTTCTCAAAGGTCAAATTTGGGTAAAAAGAAATGCTCTACCATATTGAACAACTAGATTTTGAAAACAAGCAAGTTTAACAGATCAAAACCAAGAAAAATAAAAAATGACATAAACTTAGATTTACAAGAATCCATCCTTCAAAATCGAAAATACCAAGTACTAAACTTGTAGAGGATGATAAGAAGAACACTATAGATAAATAATATCAAAAGAAAAATCAAGGATAAAAAATGCACAAATCTTCACTTTTGAACAAGTTGTACTTGCCTAATGGTTTGCTCGAGGAAAACAAATGAAAGAGTGAATGAGGGGAGAGAGAGAGGAAGAGAATATATATAGGGGTTGGGTTGGCTCATAAAAATCCTAATCTTAATCATGCTATTAACCATATGACTAATGGCATGTTAAATGCTGCATGATACAACTAATTAAATTATTTAAATAAAATCCTAACCACAACACGGGTCAGATATCTTATCATCGAAGTAGTGAGCCACGCCTACAACCAGACAAGGACAAGAGGTAGCATACTAATCCGTGACGAGATACTGTTCTATGATATGGCCAGTTACAAATACATGATACATATAATCAAGATACAGGTGCTAGATACCATATACAGAAAAATCAAAAATTTATGTATTTCAGAAATGGAGAGTGACAGGAACGCACGTGGGAAGTCGGGTGACGTACGGGAGGTACGGGGCGCGGCCATGCGGCAGCGGGGGTGCTGCGCTTGTGTGGATTGGTGTGGTGGCGCGGCGGGGGAGCCGCGTGGAAGGGGGGTCCATGGCTGCTGGCGCTGCGGGGGCCGCACGGAGAGGCCGGCATCGGTCGGGGTACCTGCAGGAGGTACTGGCGCGTGCTATGAGCGCTGACAAGGATCGTCGGCGCGGCGGAAGCGGCTGGCGGGGTGGCCAGAGCGGCAAAAATGTGGTCAGTGGTCGGAGCGGTCGGGGGTCGGCACAAAAATGCGATAAGAGTGGTGTCGATGCGACCGAGGTATCGCGAGAAGTGCGGGGATGGCTTCGGTTTCTGGAACGGAGAAGCAGGGAAGAAGATATGAAAAAATTGGGGGATGGGGGAGTTGGAAAGGTTCTGTGAATCTGGAATGGTTTCTGAGAGTATATAATACTTAAGGGAAGAGAGACGTAGGGGGTTTCGCGAGAGCGGATCTGAGGGAGAACCGGGGAGAGTGGGAACGGGTTAGTCATGGATTTTGGGTTTGAGTTTCTAATGGACTTAATTTATGGGTTTTAGATATTGGGCTCACAGATATTATTAACAAAATATGAATAAAAAATAACACAAAGATTTTGGGCTGTTACGGGGGCAGTTCCAAGTCGAAGCCTCGCCCGCCAAAACTGGTTCGTCGGCGGTGAATGAAGAAGATGATGACGATGAATGTGGGTCCATTGGGTTGGCGGCTAATAAAATGGAGGATAGGGTTCTTTTAGATGGAGGAGGAGAAGAGAACTTATATGAGAAGGAGTTAGGGTTTTGGTTTTACTGTGAAGGAGGAGTAGAAGGCTCGGACCCGTGGTACTGCGCATGCCTGCTGGTAGCAGCTGCTACAGTACGGCTAATGAAGAAGATGTACAGTTGTCTGAGTTTTCAAACGTTAGGTTTCAAACTAAAGCGGACAGGTCAGATTGGCTATCGGGTTACAGGTACTATGAGTTCACTCGCCCGTTACCAAGAATAGTTGCAGCTGCTGTTGTGAAAATTTTGAATTATAATAATAATAATATGAGGTTGTAGGATTTTAAGTAATAGAAAGGAAATTTTTATTTGCATATATAAAAAGAAAAACACCAATAACTTGCTAAATATTTGCCTATATAATTTAGACACTCACCACCCTCATAATACCAGATTTAATAAGAATTTAAAAAAATGTACGATAAAATGTCAAGATTAACAATATTTATGTATTAACCTACAAATAAGTTAATAAAATATTTTGCCTAATAATAATAACCTAATAAAATTGGTGATGATTTTTAACCATCTATAATTATAACAATATAATTAGTGAATTAACCAATGAATTTGGTCGACAAAATATTTAAAATATTAACTTGAAAATGGGGGGCTCACAAATAGTGTATGCAAATATGTTTCTGTTATTCTAAAGACTCGTTGGCGGAAGCGATGCCAATCCGTCTAAAGATAGTGGACTAACGTATAATAAATACGTCAAGACAGATGAAACACAGTATTTTTGATAACTTTGCCACATGGATAAATTTTAATCTTTATAACATCCAACACGATACAAGATTGAATAAAAATGTTAAACCATTTGCCCACAAGTTTAACTTCCTCACCAAACTCAAGAAAATAAAGTACAATGAAATCACGCACACAACATAGTAGTGATCTCCCTGAACGAAGAAGACGATTCTTGGGGCAAATCTCTTCTTCCAACTGTCTAAAATGAGGAGCCCTAAGTGCGAAGTACGGACTTTACTTCATATTTCCTGTGGACTTGCACCATGAATAACCTGTTTGAGCTTCGTGTGGCAACGCCCTTCAAACACCATATATATAGGGTTTTAGAGTAATCCTAAAATAGTCCAACGCTAATCCTGGTCGTCCATATTTAATCATACAGACTTTATTAATGCTGACATGGGCCGTATCTCTGCTGCTTGCCGACAACCGGCATATCATCGGTATATTGTAGTATGTTGTTGGTGTATCAGTTGGCTCACATAATGTCACGCCCCGCTCCCAAAATACGGTGAGACGAGTATGTAACAACATTTTTAGGCTACGCGACATATGAATACTCCAGTACCCATATTCACGATTGTCGCCAGTAGGGCTCTAGGATAGGTTGATCACAGGTCACATGATTAGGGGTGAGCATTATTAGGTTTCAAACTGAAAATCGAACCGAACAAGCAATTCGGTTCGGTTTAAAAAAAAATTGGGTCGGGTTCGGTTTAGGAAACTCACTAATTCGGTTTTCGGTTTCGGGTACGGTTATTGGGTTCGGGTTCGATTTAAAACCGAAACCGAATAAGATATATAAATTTACTTATATACCCTCAACCCCTAAACCTAGGTATATATTCTATTTTTCTCTCTCTCCTCTCGTTCAATTATTCTCACATTTCTCAATTCCTTTCCAGGAAAGAGAGCAGCCACTCCAGAGAGAGACTCCTTTCAAAGTCTCAAGTCTCCTTCCTCCATCTAAAAAGCCCTAGATCTTAACTCGCTAGTCTCCTTCCTCCATCTAAAAAGCCCTAGATCTTAACTCTCTAGTCCCCTTTTCGGCTGCGGGCTTCGCCTCTCATTCTCTCATCGACCTCTCTTCTCACACTATCACCATCTCTGACTCTCCGCCTCACTCCATCTGCATGTGAGCAATATTAGAATTTCCAGCCTCCCTCCATCTAAAAACCCTAAATCTGAACAATAAACTCTAACTGGCTCAAGAGTAGGGGGTTTCCAGCCCCCAAATCTGAACCCTAGCAAGCTCCTCCAACTATTTTTGTAAGTATTTTTAATTTTTTTCTTTTAATTTCTGTTAAATATTTTTTCTAAGTCTACATTCTTCATGTTTTTTTTAATATATGGTATGTCAGTGGAAACTCTCTCCAAGAACGAACTACATGCTATTTCATCTCTCCATTCAACTCTTATTTGAATGTTAGCCCAAATCTGAGATGTTAGGGATTATTATTACTTGAACAGTCACACACTGTTATTATGATTTTTTTTATAATTCTTTTTTTAGTTTTTGTGGAAGGATGTCAGGATAGGACACGGACACGAAGTTCTTGATAATTGGTTCGGAACATGAGAGCTTTAAAATGAAGATAAATATCATGTTTGTGATGCATGAATTGTTACTTATGTTATTTTTCATTTTTGTTTTGCAGTTATTTGTGGCTTGAATCTTTGGGTTATTGGTCAGACTTGGATTATATTTTTTATTATAATCTCAGCAAGCCAGCAATCGCTGTAAGCAACCTTTAAAATTTTCAACTTTCATATATCAGTTTATATTTTGCAGGATCGCTTACAGTGCTAATTTGCACAAATGCTGCAATGCCTTAATGGCTAAAAATCTGAAACATTTTACAATTAGATGTTTGCTTTGCTTCGGGTTGGGATTTGTATTTTGTAATTAAATATTTGTTTACTTGTGTCATGTGATTTTTTCTATGAATTGTCTCTGTTCAGTTTGCTTGTGTGTATTTAACTGTATAAGGTTGTTTATGTTCAGTTTGCATTATTATGATGTGTAACTGTATTTAACTGTATAAGGTTGTCTATGTTCAGTTGCATGTGTGTTCAGTTGCATGTGTGTTCAGTTGCATCTGTGTTCAGTTTGCATTCGTAAGTCTTCTTGAATCACATGAATTCTATTATTCGCCTATGAATTGTCGGTGTTCAGTTGCATCTGTGTATAATTGTATCATGAATTCTATCATTCTCCTATGAATCCATAACTGATGAGAATAGAAAAAACTGATAAGAACAGAAAATAACTTTATCTTATTTTCATATAAAGTTCAACAAATAATTGAGCATGGGGGTGATGTTGACTAAAACTGTATCTTGTTCTTATATTTGTCAAACAAATAATTTAATAGGTCATTTGTTGCGTAAGTTGAGTCAAATTCATGACATCAACATCCTACTCATGCAATGTGCGTATTCTGAATTTCTTTTATTTATGAATTGTTTTGAAATTTGTTTTGTAAATTAGAATTGTAATATATTTTTGTTATGTTTATTTTAGATATTGAAAGAAGGGGAACCTATTGAGCATGAGGGTGGGGTTGTGGGAGGAAAAAGCTCACATGACACAAATGATCCTTGTCATATCCCTATTTTAGAAATAGGTATATGACTGTATTTCGACTGTATTTCGTATTTTGGAGGATTTTAATTTTTGGGGTGTATTTGAAATTTTTATTATTTTATTGGAGGTGATTTTGCCCTCATTAATTATTTGTTATTAATTAATTTCATGATCCTAGTCTACCTTCCAAAATATCTACTCCCCCTCTCTCTTGTCATTTCACTCCCTCACATCATCTCTCTCTCCTCCCCCTACCTAACCCCCTCACCTCTCTCTTCACTCTTCCTCTCTCTCCCCTCTCACTTGCTGGATCAGCCGACCCCCACCCCCAATTCCTTTCTCTCTCTCTCATCTCTCTCTCGACCACACTCACCCCCCCGGCCCTCTATCTCCTCCCTCAACTCTCCTCTCTCCCGCTCACTCGACCTCTCGTCCCTCTCTCTCGCTCGCTGTCTCCCTCTCTTCTCCCGGCCTCCGCCGACCTCCAGCCGCCACCATCACCCACCAGCACCGCCACCGCCTTCGCTGCCTCCTCCCTGAGCCCCCTCTTCCCGGAGCCGCCACCGCCAGCGCCGCCATCTCCTCCGTGGCCGCTGTCTCCTCCGCCGGAGAGCCGACCCACCCCGGTAAGCTCCTCCGGCCTCCCCTCTCTGTCTCCTTCCCTCCGCCGGAGCCTGGCCGACCCCGGTGGCACTTTCCCTCCATGGATCTGCTCCTCCTCTCCCTCTTCCCTTTTGTCCGGCGAGCCGCCGTGCCCCGCCGCGAGCGCCGCGCCAGCCTCGAGTGGTGGGTCGCCCTTGGGCCCCGCGCTGCTCGAGCAGTGTGCAGCCTTGGGAGTCGCGCTCTCCTCGGGCCGCGTGTATGCTTGACTTGCGTGTTCCCTCGTTTACCGTACGTCTTGGGAAGCGAGCCCTCAAGCTCCGTGCATGCCTCGAGCAGCGAAACGCTTTGGGCCCCGTGCTGCTCGAGTTATGTGCCGTCTCGATACGCGTACACCTTGTTGTACGTGCTGTCTCGGTTCTCGTGTCATCTTGATTCGTGTGTTGCCTTGGGCAGCGGGACGCCTCGAGCCCCGTGCTGCCTCGGGCACCGTGCCCCATTGGTTTGCGTGTTGTCTCGTTTATGTGTCTCGGCCTTTGTGCCCATCTCAGTTTTTGTGTTGCTCCGATTTGCGTACCCGTATCGATTTACGTGCCGCCTTGGTTTGTGTATCATCTTGGACTCTGCACTGCATCGATTTGCGTGCATACGTCGACTTGTATGTCGCATTGATTTGCGTGCTTCCTTGAATCTTGCTCTGTCTCGATTTGCGTACATGCCCCGATTTACGTATCGCATTAATTCGTGTGCCATCCCGATAATCGTGATTTCCTCGATCTACGTGCACGTCTCGATTTACGTGCACGTTGTCTCCTGTTTATCTCGATTCTCGTGTGCGTCTCGATATACATGCACGTCTCGGTTTGTATGTCCGTGTCGGTCCGCGTGCCTCGTTTTCCGTGCGAGATCCCTGCACTACTTGCGGGACCCACACGGTATAGCCTTCTGCCATCTCTTGTGATTATTCTATTATTTTATTATTTCATTTTAATGATTGTTTATTGTGTGTTCTGAGGATCTCGATTTGCGTGCTAGCTTGGATCGCGACTGCCGAAGACTTGCTTACCTAGCCGAGCCCTCTAGGCAAGTATCCCTTACTCATCGACGGCTCTTGCCCTCTCTCCTGGATTTTATTGCATTTAATTAATTTGTACTTGTAAATTGTATAATCATGATTAGTGTAGCCTAGTAGTAGAACTGCCATGATGATAACTTAGGATAGCTTGGTTCGATACCGGTTTACGACCGTATCGGACAACTCGGACGGGTCATCCACACCTCCGAGGACACGAGCACAACTCACACGTATGGATTGTCCCCATATGCCCCGTGTCCGACTCACGGTCGGGTACGGCTTGGCGAACTACTCTTGTGGCGGTGTTTGTGCTTGGGTTAGGAATTTATGGACATGTGTTATGGTGCGCCCTACGAGGCGGTTATCTTATTAGTATGCATGTTGGCTTGGCGCCCAGTACGCATTGTAGCGCTGCTGGAGACCGGGACTTAGTGGTCTCGGGTTCGAGAGGTTTCCAGTACGCATCGTAGTGCTACTGGAGGTCGAGACTTAGTGTTCTCGGCTATCGACTTGTTTCCAGTACGCATCGTAGTGCTGCTGGTAGCTGAGACTTAGTGTTCTCCGTCTGCGATTCTGTGATTCCGCGACGGGTTGTGCCGAGTGGACTTTAGCCCCAATTCGTAGGGTGCTCCCGTCCAGAATACAAAGGAGACTGTCGGATTTTTTCAGAATTCCCAGTTGGGAATTTGGTTCGAAGGATTAGGCAGAACCATTCCTTTGGTTTGCTGGACTGAACTCATGCATGTTCTTCTTGGTATAGTATCCCTGATCTCATTGCTTGCTAGGTAGACTCCCGACTAGATTAGTCGCCTAGCGTCTTGATCTGTCCCGTCCGCCGGATTGTGTAAGGAGAGTGGTTCTACTCGGGTGAGGGACTGCTACCCTGGTCCTTGTTTGGTTTAAGGATTGTGGATCTGATCCAGAGTGGTTCACGCAATCCTTGCCTTTTCGACGGTATCACCCATTGGACTCTTGACTCGTGATTCTTCCTTTAGATGGTGTTCTAGTTTAGTTTGTTATCTCATTGTCTGTCCTGTCCGTCGGATTGTGTAAGGAGAGTGGTTCTACTCGGGTGAGGGTCTGCAACCCTGGTCCTTGTTTGGTTTAAGGATTGTGGATCTGATCCAGAGTGGTTCACACAATCCTTGCCATCATCCGACGGCATTGATTAAGTGCTGACCCGTGTGTTGGGATTATGATCTGATTCGAGGATTGACTATGAGGAGATATGATATTGAGATAATGATTATGGTAGACTAAGTGGATTCTTAGATAGTGTTGCTAGTTCTTTGGTGATGTTCTAATTTGATCAGATATGTCTTCGAGAACTTTTGGATTTTGATACTGGTACGAGTGTCTCGCGAAACGAGGAGAATATCGAGGGTATTATTATATGATTTTTACTCGACTTCCCAAACGCCCAATCCGGTACCTTTGTGTATTCCGATAGTTAGAGAACCTGGTTGATTGCTGTGTCTTGGTAGTTGAGGGGCTTGTTTTCTAGTGGCTTGTGATCATTGTCTAGGAGGATTCTTGTGAGTCTGAGGGCCTAGCATTGTTAGGGGGAATGAGATTGTTACTTGGTGGTTGTCTTTATTGACGTGATATTCACTCCCTCATGGATGGGAGACACTTGATAGATTGATTTGGTAGATAGACCGACTTGATGATTGGAGCTGTAGGCTCCCATATATGCTTGAGATGTTATTATAGTAGAGGTTCTGGTCTTGTACTTGACCTGATATCCATGCCACGATGTGGGCAGATGACTTCTTGTGACTGACAGAGTTGTCCTTGTCCCAGACCTGACTACCTATATCCGTGCTATAAGTCCAGCTTACCCCGTGAGGTACTGGCCCTGACCTTGCACTGCGGTGCCCTTTGTCTATTGGCACTTTGAGGTGCTACTTCCATGATTATATGGCATTGCGATGCCATCTTGATATTCTGGCTATATTATATGATTACCTGTACGGGTATCTGGTAGTTGGCCTATAGTTTTAGCGTGGTTAGGATTGCTTGCTTGCTTGTTGCATAACACTAAGGATGGATCACAACTGGGACTATAGGTGCCGCGGCTGATTCTTACTTAGCATTCTCGTACTGAGGTACGACATCTAGGAGGATGAGCATGTGACCACGGCATGTGATTCCGGATAAATGTAGGGTTAATCTAGGCAACTAAAAATGGTAGAAGCATTGGGAGGGAACGGAATCCCGAGATCATGCATTACCGGCCGCCACAGGCTCGTCCTGGCACGTCGGGGTTGGCCGCCACGGATATGGCAGTATCCGACTACTATTTGTACGCCTGCTTAGCACGGTGGCCTTCCGAGGGACCGTGCATACCTACCTGCTATGTGTTATTTGGCCTCGCTAGCCCTTGCGGGATGTAGCACGATCTGAGGATTCCTATATTGCATTATTGGGGTAACCAAACCACCACATAGACAGCCGTAGACATTTGAGTGGCCGCTTATTTACATAATTGTTTGGCTTGTTGCTTGCTAAGCTGGCTGGCACGTAACGCTGTCCCGGTGCAGTAATTTATTCCCTTGTTCTTGTTTGATGTAGGGATGGGTTACTGTTTCGATGACAGACTACGATCTCCAGTTAGCGATGCAGGCATTAGTGTGTGTTAGGATGATTGTGATGATTGTTGAGTTACTTTTGGGAATAACTGAGGAACATGGACTATCGTGGTGCATGATCCAACCCATGTTCTTGTTTGATTGTTGGGTTGGTTATTGTGCTACGATAGGCTATCGACCGAGGTTACGACCAGAATACTTTTAGTTGTTGGATTGTTATCGTACGTTGGTACCGCACGATCCCTTACCTTATTTACTGTTTTTAGATGCTATTCCTGTCATATTATATCCTGCTGGTTTTCTTCGCCCGTCCTTGAGCCTTCCTTTCTGGTACTTGCTACGGTTGGCCTGACCAACCCTAGATTGTTTCCAGATTGCCTATGACCGACCATGTGGATCTTTCAGACTTGACTTGGAGGACGTGCTTCAGTTCCTGACCATGAGGGAACTGTGTGGGAGGGTATTCTTGTCTACATTATTTCTTATTGTAGACTCTCTGATTATCATATGAGTATTTCCTGTTTTTCATATGATTATCTCTCTTGTCGTTATTTCATCGATTATTGCATGTGGATATGAGATCAGATTTAGGCCATAGACTGCTTGCATGCTAGGATACCCAGCAAGATTGATAGCCACGATCGCCGTATGACGTTTTATACCTCATACGGAGTAGCTGGCCTAGTCCGTCCCCGTATTTCGGTACTGGGGCATGACAAGGTTTTAGTGGTGGCCCATGCAGGTCTCGTTTTGAGATAATGTTGGGTATCACATGATTGTTGATCTCAGTCCACTATTCCTTGGGATTCTAACTTGCTACACTTGCCCTTCGCTCCCTTGAACTTGTGAATTGGTCCTCATCTCTACCTGGACCTATTTTGCTTTGCCCTGTCTCATTTGTTGTTATCTACCTCTGATCCTTGTTTGATAGATGTGATCCTCTATTTGGTCATGTCGATCGTTTTATCCGATGAGATGTCACCTTATCTCCATCATTGGGTTACTTGATTATCTGTCTTGGGTTCTGTACTCTCTACCGGTGTTTCATCCTGGTTGATTTCTTGTTATCCCTTTCGTGCGTTGACTTCGTGTTAACTTAGTATCATTATCGCCCTCTTCGAGCGTTGGCTGGATTGCTGCGGAATGAAGATCCCATCTGGACTCTGAGATTGGATATTTTAACATTTGTTGAGTATTAGTGATTCGGATGTTTGGGTTATGGATTTGATTCGTTTTGGGTATTTGTCAAGAGTACCGGGTGACCCTAGTATACCTTGACGGCGTGGTAACGAAAGTTGCAGCCGCTCGATTATAGTGTCCTGATGCATCTTTTGCAGCCATTCCGGATGGCGCGGCACAGAATGATCATGACACACATTTTTTGGATATTAGGAACTACGGTCATCGGTTCGAGACAGATATCCTGTATTTTATGATTTGTGAGGATTTTTATGCAATTGGGATTTTACGTTTTTGGACATTGTTTTCGATATTTTGTACTTGTTTTGATTCATGGGGTTATTTCGTGCATGTGAGATTTTGCCTTTTCGAGATTGCTTCATTGTTTGGATTTACCTCACGAGTTGATTTATGTAGCCGTACACTGTTCTCCTTTATGTTTTCATATTTGAGATTTTGTTCATTTCCTGTTGTATTACTTAATTTCTGTAAGGTGGGTAGAGTTTTCATGGTACCTACATGTACTAGTTTTGAAAATCTTATTCATGATTTTGAAATTTCGAGGACGAAATTTTTGTAAGGTGGGTAGGATGTCATATCCCTATTTTAGAAATAGGTATATGACTGTATTTCGACTGTATTTCAGATTTTGGAGGATTTTAATTTTTGGGGTGTATTTGAAATTTTTATTATTTTATTGGAGGTAATTTTGCACTCATTAATTATTTGTTATAAATTAATTTCATGATCCTAGTCTACCCTCCAAAATATCTACTCCCCCTCTCTCTTGTCATTTCACTCCCTCATATCATCTCTCTCTCCTCCCCCTACCTAACCCCTCACCTCTCTCTTCCTTCTTCCTCTCTCTCCCCTCTCACTTGCTGGATCAGCCGACCCCCACCCCAAATTCCTTCCTCTCTCTCTCATCTCTCTCCCGACCACACTCACCCCCCGGCCCTCTCTCTCCTCCCTCAACTCTCCTCTCTCCCGCTCACTCGGCCTCTCGTTCCTCTCTCTCGCTCGCTGTCTCCCTCTCTTCTCCCGGCCTCCGCCGACCTCCAGCCGCCACCATCACCCACCAGCACCGCCACCGCCTTCGCCGCCTCCTCCCTGAGCCCCCTCTTCCCGGAGCTGCCACCGCCAGCGCCGCCATCTCCTCCGTGGCCGCTGTCTCCTCTGCCGGAGAGCCGACCTACCCCGGTAAGCTCCTCCGGCCTCCCCTCTCTGTCTTCTCCCCTCCGCCGGAGCCTGGCCGACCCCGGCGGCACTTTCTCTCCATGGATCTGCTCCTCCTCTCCCTCTTCCCTTCTGTCCGGCGAGCCGCCGTGCCCCGCCGCGAGCGCCGCACCAGCCTCGAGTGGCGGGTCGCCCTTTGGCCCCGTGCTGCTCGAGCAGTGTACAGCCTTGGGAGTCGCGCTCTCCTCGGGCCGCGTGAACGCTTGACTTGCGTGTTCCCTCGTTTCCCGTACGTCTCGGGAAGCGAGCCCTCGAGCTCCGTGCACGCCTCGAGCAGCGGGACGCTTTAGGCCCCGCGCTGCTCGGGTTATGTGCCATCTCGATACGCGTATACCTTGGTGTACGTGCTGTCTCGGTTCTCGTGTCACCTCGATTCGCGTGTTGCCTTGGACAGCGGGACGCCTCGAGCCCCGCGTTGCCTCGGGCACTGTGCCCCATTGGTTTGCGTGTTGTCTCGTTTATGTGTCTCGGCCTTTGTGCCCATCTCGGTTTTCGTGCCGCTCCGATTTGTGTACCCGTACCGATTTACGTGTCGCCTTGGTTTGCGTATCACCTTGGACTCTGTACTGCATCGATTTGCGTGCATACGTCGACTTGTATGTCGCATTGATTTGCGTGCTTCCTTGAATCTCGCTCCGTCTCGATTTGCGTACATGCCCCGATTTACGTGTCGTATTGATTCGTACGCTATCCCGATATTCATGATTTCCTCGATCTACGTGCATGTCTCGATTTACGTGCACGTTGTCTCCTGTTCATCTCGATTCTCGTGCGCATCTCGATATACGTACACGTCTCGGTTTGCGTGTCCGTGTCGGTCCGCGCGCCTCGTTTTCCATACGAGATCCCTGCACTGCTTGCGGGACCCACACGGTATAGCCTTCTGCCATCTCTTGTGATTATTCTATTATTTTATTATTTAATTCTAATGATTGTTTATTGTGTGTTCTGAGGATCTCGATTGGCGTGCTAGCTTGGATCGCGACTGCCGAAGACTTGCTTACCTAGCCGAGCCCTCTAGGCAAGTATCCCTTGCTCATCGATGGCTTTTGCCCTCTCTCCTGGATTTTATTGCATTTAATTAATTTGTACTTGTAAATTGTATAATCATGATTAGTGTAGCCTAGTAGTAGAACTGCCATAATGATAACTTAGGATAGCTTGGTTCGATACCGGTTTACGACCGTATCGGACAACTCGGACGGGTCATCCACACCTCCGAGGACACGAGCACGACTCACACGTATGGATTGTCCCCATATGCCCCGTGTCCAACTCACGGCCGGGTACGGCTTGGTGAACTACTCTTGTGGCGGTGTTTGTGCTTGGGTTAGGAATTTATGGACATGTGTTGTGGTGCGCCCTGCGAGGCGGTTATCTTATTAGTATGCATATTGGCTTGGCGCCCAGTACGTATTGTAGCGCTGCTGGAGACCGGGACTTAGTGGTCTCGGGTTCGAGAGGTTTCCAGTATGCATCGTAGTGCTACTGGAGGCCGAGACTTAGTGTTCTCGGCTATCGACTTGTTTCCAGTACGCATCGTAGTGCTGCTGGTAGCTGAGACTTAGTGTTCTCCATCTGCGATTCTGCGATTCCGCGGTGGGTTGCGCCGAGTGGACTTTAGCCCCAATTCGTAGGGTGCTCCCGTCCAGAATACAAAGGAGACTCTGCCGAATTTTTTCATAATTCCCAGTTGGGAATTTGGTTCGAAGGATTAGGCAGAACCATTCCTTTGGTTTGTTGGACTGAACTCATGCATGTTCTTCTTGGTATAGTATCCCTGATCTCATTGCCTGCTAGGTAGACTCCCGACTAGATTAGTCGCCTAGCGTCTTGATCTGTCCCGTCCGCCGGATTGTGTAAGGAGAGTGGTTCTACTCGGGTGAGGGTCTGCAATCCTGGTCCTTGTTTGGTTTAAGGGTTGTGGATCTGATCTAGAGTGGTTCACGCAATCCTTGCCTTTTCGACGGTATCACCCATTGGACTCTTGACTCGTGATTCTTCCTTTAGATGGTGTTCTAGTTTAGTTTGTTATCTCATTGTCTGTCCTGTCCGCCGGATTGTGTAAGGAGAGTGGTTCTACTCGGGTGAGGGTCTGCAACCCTGGTCCTTATTTAGTTTAAGGGTTGTGGATCTGATCCAGAGTGGTTCACACAATCCTTGCCATCATCCGACGACGTTGATTAAGTGCTGACCCGTGTGTTGGGATTATGATCTGATTCGAGGATTGACTATGAGGAGATATGATATTGAGATAATGATTATGGTAGACTAAGTGGATTCTTAGATAGTGTTGCTAGTTCTTTGGTGATGTTCTAATTTGATCAGATATGTCTTCGAAGACTTTTAGATTTTGATACTGGTGCGAGTGTCTCGCGGAATGAGGAGAATATCGAGGATATTATTATATGATTTTTACTCGACTTTCCAAATGCCCAATCCGGTACCTTTGTGTATTCCGATAGTTAGAGAACCTGGTTGATTGCTGTGTCTTGGTAGTTGAGGGGCTTATTTTCTAGTGGCTTGTGATCATTGTCTAGGAGGATTCTTGTGAGTCTGAGGGCCTAGCATTGTTAGGGGGAATGAGATTGGTACTTGGTGGTTGTCTTTATTGACGTGATATTCACTCCCTCATGGATGGGAGACACTTGATAGATTGATTTGGTGGATAGACCGACTTGATGATTAGAGCTGTAAGCTCCCATATATGCTTGAGATGTTATTATAGTAGAGGTTCTGGTCTTGTACTTGACCTGATATCCATGCCACGATGTGGGCAGATGACTTCTTGTGACTGACAGAGTTGTCCTTGTCCCAGACCTGACTACCTGTATCCGTGCTATAAGTCCAGCTTACCCCGTGAGGTACTGGCCCTGACCTTGCACTGCGGTGCCCTTTGTCTATTGGCACTTTGAGGTGCTACTTCCATGATTATATGGTATTGCGATGCCATCTTGATATTCTGGCTATATTATATGATTACCTGCACGGGTATCTGGTAGTTGGCCTATAGTTTTAGCGCGGTTAGGATTGCTTGCTTGCTTGTTGCATAACACTAAGGATGGATCACAACTGGGACTATAGGTGCCGAGGCTGATTCTTACTTAGCGTTCTCGTACTGAGGTACGACATCTAGGAGGATGAGCATGTGACCACGGCATGTGATTCCGGATAAATGTAGGGTTAATCTAGGCAACTAAAAATGGTAGAAGCATTGGGAGGGAACGGAATCCCGAGGTCGTGCATTACCGGCCGCCACAGGCTCGTCCTGGCACGTCGGGGTTGGCCGCCACGGATATGGTAGTATCCGACTACTATATATACGCCTGCTTAGCACGGTGGCCTTCCGAGGGACCGTGCATACCTACCTGCTATGTGTTATTTGGCCTCGCTAGCCCTTGCGGGATATAGCACGATCTGAGGATTCCTATATTGCATTGTTGGGGTAACCCAACCACCACATAGACAGCCGTAGACATTTGAGTGGCCGCTTATTTACATAATTGTTTAGCTTATTGCTTGCTAAGCTGGCTGGCACGTAACGCTGTCCCGGTGCAGTAATTTATTTCCTTGTTCTTGTTTGATGTAGGGATGGGTTACTGTTCCGATGACAGACTACGATATCCAATTAGCGATGCAGGCATTAGTGTGTGTTAGGATGATTGTGATGATTGTTGAGTTACTTTTGGGAATAACTGAGGAACATGGACTATCGTGGTGCATGATCCAACCCATGTTCTTGTTTGATTGTTGGGTTGGTTATTGTGCTACGATAGGCTATCGACCGAGGTTACGACCAGAATACTTTTAGTTGTTGGATTGTTATCGTGCGTTGGTACCGCACGATCCCTTACCTTATTTACTGTTTTTAGATGCTATTCCTGTCATATTATATCCTGCTGGTTTTCTTCGCCCGTCCTTGAGCCTTCCTTTCTGGTACTTGCTACGGTTGGCCTGACCAATCCTGGATTGTTCCCAGATTGCCTGTGACCGACCATGTGGATCTTCCAGACTTGACTTGGAGGACATGCTTCAGTTCCTGACCATGAGGGAACTGTGTGGGAAGGTATTCTTGTCTACATTATTTCTTATTGTAGACTCTCTGATTATCATATGAGTATTTCCTGCTTTTCATATGATTATCTCTCTTGTCGTTATTTCATCGATTATTGCATGTGGATATGAGATCAGATTTAGGCCATAGACTACTTGCATGCTAGGATACCGAGCAAGATTGACAGCCACGATCGCCGTATGACGTTTTATACCTCATAGCTGGCCTAGTCCGTCCCCGTATTTCGGTACTGGGGCGTGACAATCCTATTATCAATTCGACAACTAATTCTAAGCTCAAGGTGAAAAGTAAACGTATTGGTAAAAGAAGAGCTCCTCATTGGAGTGATTTCAAAGAGTTTATTGAGAATAGAAATCCAAAAGCGGAGTGTAATATTTGCAAAAAATAATATTATTGTCATCTGGTAATTAATGGGACTACTTTAGTTAAGAATCATTAGCATATGTTCCCCCCTTAACCCAAAACATAAAGGCTCTACCCAATCAATATTGAATTTACAATCAGTTGGAAAGGGGAAGTCAACCCTCACTAGTTGGCAATTTAATCAAGAAGATGTGAGGAAGGCATTGCCTAATATGCTAATTGTTGACGAGCTTCCTTTTCGGTTTGTGGAGGGGGAGGGCTTCAAACGTTTTATTTCTATTGCATGTCCTATGTTTGGTGTACCATCAAGGTGGACCGTTGCTCAAGATTGTTACCATCTTTACACTGACGAGAGGACTAAGTTGAAGACATACTTCAAAGAGTTCAATCAAAGGGTTTGTCTTACAACGGATACATGGACATCCATTCAAAAGATAAATTATATGTGTCTTACGGCACACTACATCAATGATGATTGGAAATTGGGAAAAAAATAATTTTGTCCAATTACTAGTCATAAGGGCGAGGCTATTGGGAGAGACATAGAGTCATGTTTGATTGAGTGGGGCATTGACAAAATCTTTACTATCACCGTGGATAATGCTAGCTCTAATGATGTTGTCATTGCTTATTTAAGCAAGAAATATGCACAACGGAAAATTAGTATTCTTCAATGCAAGTATTTACATATGCATTGCATTGCACATATTATAAATCTTGTTTTGGTTAATGGATTGAAAATGATGTCTTCTTCGGTCTCTCGTGTTCGGAGAGCCATTAGCTATGTGAGACAATCTCCTTCTCGATTTCAAAAGTTCAAAGATTGTGTTCAAATTGAAAATATACAAAGTAAGAAATTATTATGTCTTGATGTGAGTACTCGTTGGAACTCAACATATTTGATGTTGGACACAGCTCAAAGATTTCAAAGAGCCTGCCTTTGAGAGGTTCCAAGATGAAGATCTTTTATTTAGAAGGGAACTTGAGGAGGAGAATTTGTTTCCTAGAGAGGAGGATTGGTCGAATGTGAGAAGATTGTGTACTTTTTTAGAACATTTCTATGAATTTACTTTACGTGTCTCGGGCTCCTTGTATGTCACTTCTAACAAATTCTTTGAAGAGATTGCATATATCGACTTTCTCTTGAAGAATGCTAAGAGTAGTGATGACTTTGAGTTATCTATGATGGCGGATAAAATGAGAGACAAGTATGACAAGTATTGGGGAGACATTGAGAAGATGAATATGATCATCTTCATTGTGCCGCTTTTTGATCCACGTAAAAAGATTACATATGTGGAATGGTGGCTACATCAACTATATGGCAAATCAATGGGTGATGCAATGATGGAGAAGGTGAGAATGGTTGTGTACTCTATGTTTGAAGAGTATAAGATGATCTATTCTCCTATAATTCCATCCTCAACCACTAATGAATTAGTTGAATCATCAATTGTCGAAGATCGTCCTCTTTTTAACTTGAAACATATGATGAAGACTCAATATAAGAACCATAAAATGAATACAGGTTGTTGTGATAGCAAGTCGGAGTTGGATCGTTATATTGTTGAACCCATCGAAGTCGATGAAGATGATAATCCAAATTTTGATCTCTTGGCTTGGTGGAAGATTAATTCTCTTCGTTTTCACGTTCTTTCGAGAATGGTTCGTGATGTGTTGGTTGTCCCTATATCTACGGTGGCTTCCGAGAGTGCATTTAGTACGGGGGGTCGAGTACTTGATGTATTTAGAAGCTCTTTAACATCCAAAATTGCTCAAGGTCTTATTTGTTCACAAGATTGGTTACGATGAAGTCCCAACCAATCTATTGTTAGTAGTCTTGAAAAGAACTTAGAGTCTCTTGATCAACTTGAAAAACGTACATGTTTTTATCAAGAGTTGAGAAAATAACTTTTTTACTTTATTAGTTGTATTGAACATTAATTTCTGTCTTCCTTTCTTATATAGATTTAAGTCAGATGGCAATGGGCTCAACCTCATGCGGGCTTTAAAGATCTAGATATTTTGGACTGTAATATTAAGTACCCTTAATTATTTTGCACTATGTAGTATTGCTTTACAGACTTCATTTCTGCAGTAGGCACTATGCAGAATCTGCAGACATTTGTTGTTGGCACTCTATGTTTGTGGACTATACAGATCATGCAGACTTCAATTGTTAGCACTCAATATTTGTGCACTATGGCGGCTCTGCACTTCTGTTGTTGGCATTTTATATTTGTGGACTATGCAGATACAGACATCAATTGTTGGCACTCTATTTTTGTGCACTATACAGGCTCTACACTTCTATTGTTGGCACTCTATTTGTGTACTATACAGAACTTGCGTACTTCAGTCTTTGGCACTTTTATGTTTGTGCACTATGCAAGCTCTGCACTTCTGTTGTTGGCATTCTATTATGCATTATACAAAATCTGCAGATTTCTGTTGAAGATCACTACAATATATAAATTGCTACAATCTTGCCAAATTGTAACTGCCTGTTTTAAAAAATAAGGGTAATTTTAAACTTTTGTAAAATTAATTATTTAATAATAGGTTTAAACCATGTTATTGATTTATTGGTGATTTTAATTATTTTAATTTAATTAAATTAGTGTTTTGTGATTTTGTTTTTTGGCTAGTCTAATCTTAGAGCTGCTTAGCCTAGAGACTAACCATGACCATGGAGGCCTAACCCATGTGACTAGATTAGCTAATTACCACTTTTTAGTCTAAGAATATTTTGGTCATTTGTGACTTTTGAATTATTTAGGATTTTGATTAATTGGTAAAATTTTATACTATTTTAATAATATTTAAATTGATGTATTATAATTTTGGTCATTTTTAATATTTTAATATTTTTGGGAATTTTTATATTTTAATATTGTATTTTGGGGTTTTATTTGATCAGGTTTGGATTTTGTCTCATTTCGACTTGTGTAGTGACCCGGGTCAGTTTTGGACCCAATTGAACCCAACCAATTTGTCATGACCAAATCTAAATATTTATTTTTAACTAATCATATTTGATTTTAGTGGGATTAGAGTTGGAAATTAGATTTATAACTTGAAATTAGGAGTTTCCAATTTACCATTTTGACCCCAACACAAAACCCTTCTATTCCTTGACTTGGAGGGCATTTGTGACTTTGCACAATGCCCAAACACCCTCCAAGAGTGGCCGGCCAGCAGCACACCCCCTCTCTTCTTCCCATTTCAAGAAAAACTCTCTTTCTCTCTCTCTTCCTTTCTCTCATTCTAAAAAGATCCCTTTCTTTCCCCTTTGGATTTTAGGCTCAAAAGTAAGTCAAATCTCTTCCAATCTCTTCCATTTCTCTAGATCTCTCTCTAATCTTGGTGCTAACCTTTGTTTATCTCTTGTTTGTGATTTTGATCTAGGTAGATCTAGCTTGGTGGTGGTAGGAGCATAGATCTTGTGCTTAGGCCTACAAAGGGGTGAATTTAGGGTTTTTCCATGGGATTCCAACTCCCAAGAGGTAAATCCTCACTCTAACCTTTGTAATTACTTTTATTTAGTACCATTTGCATATTAGAGGATACCCGAGGCGTAGGACAACCCATTAGAAGACGTTTGGAACCCATTGGACTCAATTGGGGACTTTCGGGCTAGGTTTAGTGTCAATTTTAGGGAAAATCCTAAATTGACATGTTTGGGTGATACCCCTAGCCTAATTAGACCTAATTAGGTTAGTTTGGGTAAGATGAGGCTAGGTACGTGTCCATATTTGGATACGTAGGGTCGTTTTACGAGAAATCATAAAAATAGGCTTTTTCGGGGTTTTCGGGTTCCAATACACGGGTGACTTTTTGCACCGACACTAGAATCGGCAAGCTAGTACTTAGAATAGGTTCTAATCATTATTTAGAACTCGTGGGTAGAGTTTGGGTCAAATTCGGATAGGTTTGGTGTCCGTATCACGCGGTATCGCAAATCGGACACCCCGGAGTCGCCAGAATGGCATTTGGCCATTCGGGCCTCGTTTCTCGTTTTTGCTTGCGTGCGCGAGTTAGATTGCTTGTATGGGGCACGTGTCTAGGCCCTAAAGGGTAGAATTGCATAGATTGGGTATTCGAATAAGGTTTTGGATCGTTTAGGAGTATATGTGTATGTGTATGTGTATGTGTATGTGTATGTGTGTATATTTATATGAGGAGTGTGTGTATGGTGGTATTGGTAGTGTGTGTGTGTGTGGGTGTTCATGGATAGATAGATAGATAGATAGATAGATAGATAGATAGATAGATAGGTAGAGGGATGAATGAATTAGTGAATGGATGAGAGGATGAGTGAATGAATAAATGGATGAATGAATAGAGGATGGAGGAGTAGAAGAAGAAGAGACCACAGCAGCAGCTGCTGTAGGAGATGGGGGAGCTGCTGCCCCCCCCCCCCCAAAAAAAAAAAGCAGAAGCAGCAGCAACACCCCCTCCCATTGCACCCCATTGACCCCCCATGTATAATCCCCTATATACACTATATAACCCCCTATATAGCCCTCTATATAACCCCATATAGCCCTATATGTGTGTATGTTTGAGTGATAAATGATAGTGTATAGTTAGAGTAAAAGAATATGAGATAAGTTAGCAAGATAGTTGGATAATGAGTTAGAGGTTAGAGTTTGATAGTGTTAGTTATAGTTAGATAGTGGTTAAGTTAGTTTGATGTTAGCATTGTATCCTAGATAAGTTTAGAGGGCTAGTTAGAGTTTAGATGGTGTGGTATTCTAAGGATACCAAATTGGTATCTCATGTTACCCATTTACCTTAAGATAATACGGGATATACCTTTTTGACTTTTAAGATATCAAGATACCATGATACGGTATCGAGATACTAGAAGAAGGTTGGAATACCATATTAGAGAGTGGGGGAATACTTAGATTGAAGGTGGAGAGGTCCAGAGTCGGAGTTAGAGACTAAGGTAAAGAGATTATCTTGGAAAGGTAAGAAAGGATAATTTAAGGTAATGCCTATTTCCTAACATATGAGTTTATTACTTTAAGATATAGTTATATTTAGGATATTATGGTTGATAATGGTTAGAAATAGTGGACTTAGACTAGTTTTGACCTCGGTTGACCACAGTTGACTATTTTGACCAAAAGTCAACCGAAAGTCAACCGTAGCCTAGAAATGACTAGAACTTGACCGAAGTTGACCAGTTGACCCAAAGTCAACTGTTAGTCAAGTTTGACCTATAGTTGACCAAGGGTTGACCAGAGTTGACCAGTTGACCAAAAGTTAACTGTAAGTCAACCTTTGACTTAAATCGACCTAGTTTGACTTTGTTTGACTTGCCTTGACCTAGTTTGACTTTGTTAGGCCTAGTATGACTTAGATTAACTTTGTATGATCTAGATTGACTTATATTGACTTAGTTTGACCTTGTTTGACTTATATTGACTTAGTTTGACCTTTTTTGACTTAGATTGACTTAGATTGACCTAGTGTGACTTAGTTTGGATTGGTGTGACTTAGTATGACCTAGTTTGACCTTGTTTGACTTAGATTGACTTAGTTTGACCTTGTTTGACTTAGATTGACTTAGATTGACCTAGTGTGACTTAGTTTTGCTTTGTGTAACTTAGTATGACTGAGTTTGACCTAGATTGCATAACATATACTAGAAATTATGCCATACACTGTTAAACCCTAATTAACTCATGATATCTCATCTTTAGGTCTGTGATTTCACTCTGAGCTAGATTACACAGCTAACATATTTCCATCGGATCTCAGGTGAGTACATTCTCTGATAATATTTCTGTTTTATGATATCGTCTATGTTTCTTATATTTAGTGTAGATATTCTTGTTATCTTGACACATTGTTCATACGGATTGGTATTTGTCTGGATTCCTTCATAAGATGTTATTCCTTATATTTCTTGGTATATCATGTGCAAGTCTTTCCTTGTTCCTTGTGCATTGTATAGACACGATTTCTGTGAAGGCTCGCTACCTCCTCGAAGAATCATGTGCCATGACATGTCATTACTGGATCCACTTTACTGGCTGGGGATGGGGGTACTTAGCGTAGATATGTGATCATTTTTCTTCATGTGATTCATGTTCCCTGAGAGTGTTAGCCATACACTTCACGTATGACTAGCCAGGCCCTTTTTTTCCTGTGCAACCCAAGCCGATCACATGTTGAAACTAATACTAAAGTCACATAGATATAGTTCCAAATTTTTGTACATGATATATACCATTTTCTTGTTCTTACATTCAGTTACAGTCTTGATATGCCTTACCATGTTTCATGTATACTTTATTTTACTTTGTATATTCTCTCTATTTACTGCTACATTTTTAATATCGTCTAACTAGAATTGTTATTTGAGATTTGTGCTCGTTCCATCCTGACTGGATATATTGATAAAATTTTACAAATTATGGCGAGGACGAGTGTCCTACCTACTACGGTCCTCATGACGTAGTTGGCCTAGACTTGGAGACCCTAGTTCAACAAGGGTCAGCGCCAGTCGATGGGGCTTTAGAGTAACTTAGCTGGTTTAGTTTGGTACTAGACTTTGTCTCCAGATTACATTTTGGCTTGTTATTATTTTAGTATTGTATTGAAATTATTGACTCTGTGACTCTGGACTTGTATTATTATGTGTTGGATTTTCAGGATGATATTTCATATCTTGTTGTTTTATCTTTCAGTATCATGTATATTTCTTAGAGTTTGCGATTGAGTATATTATATTGTCATTGCTTGTCCTCCATTCGGAGTTGACCGTTCTCGACAGGTTTTGATATTATAATTGTTGTTAGATAGTAGACCTAGACAGCGTTCTACGTCATTTCTACGGCGTAGGCTGGGACGCTGTCACGCACTCATGCCCTTACTTTAGGTGCGGGTCGTGACACAAATGGTAAACCTTGTGCTTTATAATGTAGTTTACTTGTTTTATTCAATGATAAATTGCTAACGAATTGTTAAGAAAGTGGGAAATGATGAGATGGTGTTAGTAGTGGACAAATACTGCAATGTATCTTTTGACGCACAACTCGCATATCTGAGCCTTCAAACTTCAAAAAAACTTGTCAATGTCTATTATTTTGCAGCAAGGCACTCATTGAAGTCGCCACTAAGAAAATCCTCACATTGCCATTTGACAGGTGATTGCAATTAGTAAGAATGAAACCTGAACTCCTTTGATATGATTTACCATTATTGTTAATATTTAAACTTGGTTTTACAACTGTGCTGCATCATTTTGATTATGTCTTGTATCCAAACATCACTGGGATTTTGGCATTCAGTTATCTTGTGTTGAATATTCAAGCAAATATCTGGTTTTATATTAATGTGCTGGCCATTCAGTTATCTTGGGTTGAATATTCAAGCAAATATCTAGTTTTGTATTAATGTGCTTTAACCTGATTTTAATTTCATGTGTAGCATTAACCTGATTTTAATTTCATGTGTATTAGGTTACAGGAGAAACATTTGGAGAGGTCAAAGTAGTGACAAGCATGCATCAAATTAGGCTGGAATTTCTTTTTTTTCCTTATATGTAATTGTCTTTTTTTCTGGCTATTTAGGGTTTTTATATGTCACGACCCGCACCCTTATGAGGGGCACGAGCACGTGGGTACGTCCAGCCTACGTCGCAGTATCGGCAGTAGAACGCTGTATATAACGTCTGTAAATACTACGACTAACAGTATAAATGTACCTGTACAGTATATACTCTCCGAATGGAGGTGACATATCAATACAGTCTCAATCACAGAATAAAACTAAGGTAGATAGCTCAGAAGGAAAGACATATGATAGATGAAAGAGTAAATAAGTCCAGAGTCCAATACAAGCCCAGATATATACAACATCACAGGGTATCAAAATATAATATAGAAACTACAGTCTGAATAAGCTAGCTGGATCGCAGTCCAGTCAAACCTAGCTAACCTACACTACTCTGGAAGTACAAAATCTAGTGGCTCTACTATAAGGCCACGATCCAAGGCTACTCCATCTAACTCGAGCCCATAATAGGTCGAGCAGTCTACCTCAGAGTCATCTATAATATATCATAACGGTATCCTGTCAGGAAAATGAGCAAGTACAAACACTAACAGCAGTTCCATGTGAATTGACAAATTCTATAAGAGATAGTATAATGAACTACAAGACAAAAATATATGAAAACTTGGGAACCGTTCGGAAGCCTAGTTACAACCCTTAAACCAAACAAGGACCGGGGTTGTAACTCTTCTCCCGAGCAGAACTTAGTCTCCAATCAAGGTACAATATAAAGGCAAGTAGAGCATGTGAGTAACTGTATATCATGGCATGGTGAAAAAATACTGAATGTAGAACAGAGCAGGATATACGATAAGATAAAGTAAATATAAAATGTGATTTGAATTATTAGAGCGATATGTGATCGGCTTGGGATAAGTGACATGACAGGCTATCCACTTGGCCAGACAATCCACGGTGACCTCAACGGAAAGTCATGCCGACCAACCTGGATAACGAGCACAAGGCAAAAGAATCTCGCTACACCCTTCGTCAGGGAAGAGTGGCGCGAGCACATGAATAGTGACAGGGTGGCTTGGATCACATAGCCCCTAATAATTCCCCATCCCCGAATAGTACAATGGATCTGGACATGACACGTCATGGCACGTGATTTCAAAAGAGGGTAGCAAATTCCCTTAGAAATCGGTGTCTATACAAGTACAGGGAACAAGACAGAAAGTGTACCTATATACCCAGAAATCTAGGAACAACATCTCATGTCATGATCCAACGTGTACTAGTCCGTGAACTATCGTGACTAAGAATCAAGTAAGACACTACGACTAAATCGGATGTAGCAGATATCAAGACAATAAAAACTATCAGTGAATGTACTCGCCTGCTGTCCTGAGCTGTATGGTATATCAATGCTCAGAGTAGAAATCAGAGACCTAAAGATGAGATACTGTATGTTAATTTAGGTTTAAACAAGTTTAGGAATGATTCACAATGAATGATATGCAATCTAGGTCAAACTAGGTCTCACTGAGTCACACTAAGTCCTGTCAAGTCAATCTAGGTCAAATCAAGTTGTCACGGGTCAAAACAAGTCGACGAAAGTCAAACGGGGTCAAGAGTTGGCCTACAGTTGACTTTTGGTCAACTGGTCAACCCTGGTCAACTCTGGTCAACTCTAGGTCAACTCTAGGTCAATCCTGGGTCAATGGTGACTAATAGTTGACTTTCGGTCAACTACACAAGTCTAAAGGAATTTGGGACTAAATTGGGTAAAGCGTTGACCCATAGTTGACTTTTGGTCTAAAAGGTCAACCGTGGTCAACCGGGATCAAGACTAAGTCTAGGCGACTATTTCTAACTATTACCAACCTCTACAACCCATATCCAAGTCCATCTTGGACTTCGAAACTCAAATCTTGGCCGTAGGCCAATATCCTATTTTGCCCTTAAAAAGGGTAAAATTCTAGCTTAGGCAATTATCAAGTTAGCCTACCTACGCTTGGTATTTTGACCCGAGCTCCCTAGGGTAGTAAGGTACTAGCCTATACATATATTACCTACCAAGATACCTAAGTAAAGTGGACATCTAGTCCATGATACGACCTATTGCCGGTATCTTGAATATTTCAAGATACGCAATGGTACGACGCGATACCGGTGCCCTACAACCCCGATTTCCACTCGGGAGCCTACCCGCAAAATCTAATTCACGTATTCTTGCCCCACGCCAAGTTTTAACTCATTTCGATACTCTGAGCTCCGTTTCGCCCTCTAACTCGATCTCCTCTATTTCCTATTTCCCTCTTTTCTCCCTATTCTTCTAACCTCTTCTAATTCTCTCCTTCTAACTTCTTCTTATTCTTTTCTAACTTCTAATTCCTTAAACTTCTTCTAATTTTAACTATCTACCAACTTATATATATATATATATATATATATATATATATATATATATATATATATATATATATATATATATATATATATATATATAATACAAACACACACACCCCCTCACACAACACAAATACACACACACTCTCACCACTCTCACATACCATTTCCCTTACACACACACAATACTTATAATAATACACACTCATAAATACACATGTATATATATATATATATATATATATATATATATATATATATATATATATATATATATATATATACCACTCTCAAAAGGATTAAACCCTAATAAATCCCTAACCTATTTTTCTAGGAAAAACCTACAAATTTGTGGGCAAAGGGTGGAGAATGAGCTCCTCTCCATTTATTGTGAGGGAGATGAATGCAAATGAGTAATAAATGAAGAATTAAAAGCATACCTAACAATGGGTTCTCTCTTGAGAAGAAGCTTGGAAGAAAGAAAGAAATAAAGATGGAGAAGTTACTTGGTGGTGAAGGAAAGAGAGAGATAGGGGGGGGGGGGGGGGGGGGGGCTATTCATGGCCGGCCAAGGCATGGTGGGTTAGGGGCACTTGTATTTACAAGTTTGCCCCTCCCAAGCCTAAATGCTAATTAATTCCAAAATAGGTTTAGGAAGTTGCTAAAAATAAATAAAAATCATAATTAAACTAAATTACTCATGGGGGACTAGTCCAAATTCCTAAACCCTAAAGTTTAGTGTGGTGGGCCATGGTTAGCTAACATACTAATTACGGCTCAAGTCGAAATTCACCGGGGTCCCGAATTAACTCGGAATGCGATAAAATTCGAACCCGACTCTTGTAGTAATTAAATAATAATATTCATGAAATAAATTCCCAAAAAATATTATAAAATAGAAAATTACCATTTTACCCCTAACTGGAAAAAGTGAGGGTGACAAGTCTATCCACCTTAAAAAAATTTCGTCCTCGAAATTGAAGACACAAGCACAGGAAATCACAAACAGAAAGACAAAGAAATAGATTTATACCTCAGGGCGCGAAAAGATAAGGGAAACGCTCCCACATGTCGTCCTCCCTCTTCCAGGTAGACTCACCTGGAGAGTGATGTCTCCATGCAACCCGAACCAAGGGTATGTGTGAAACTCATAACTTTAGTTTACAATTATTCTAATTTTAATGGTTAAATAAATTTTCTAGAATAATGTTGGATGTAAATAATTAATTAAATTGATAATAATTATTTAAGTGTAAATTATTAAACATGAATTTTTGGTTTGTCAGCCAGACCCGGACCTGATAATGAACCCAATTGGTACTCAAAAATATTTTTAAACAAAAGTATTAAATTTAAAAAAAAAATTATTATACATTATATTTTTCTAAAAAAATGAATTTATATTTGGCCAAAGTAAATTGCTATGTTTTTAAACAAAAGCCATTTTATTAGCCCAGCCCAAACTTTCTTTCTAAACCCAAGTTTTTTTTCCTTCATGCCTATAAAACCCATTAATGGGTATAAACCCATTAAGCTTTTGTAACTTAAGCTTGCTGTAATCATTCATTTCCTTTAGGAATGAAGTGAATTTTGGTTTGGTTGTGCTGGAGGAATAAGTACCATTCATTTAATCCCTTAGTCCATTTATTTGTAATGAATAATATTCATTAGCTTGGTGGGTTGCTGAAGAAGCCTTCTTCTTCTTCTTCCCAACCAAAACCAACGTTGGTCCCTTGGTCTCCCCAACCGCTCGGCCCTTCCCCTCCTTGGCCGCCGAAATTTTGGAGGGAGGAGACTCTCCATCTCCCTCAAATGGGTAACCCCCAACCCTTATTTCCTATTTAAACCCCATGTTCTTCAATTTTTCCCCACACCAAAGTTTCTTCCCCAAAGTTCTCCCTAAATCCCTAGACCTCCGGTGAGTTTTTCGACCAACCACCCTTCCCGGAGTTCCCGTGACCGCAGCCATCTTTTCCGGCGCGATCCCCGACCGGCGCCCACTTCCAGCGGCCTCCCGCGCGGCCCACTCCGGCCGTCCGATCGCCGGCGTTCGCCCCCATTCGCCCCTGGTTGCTTCTCGGTGCTGACCTGTGTGGCCGTGTGCTCTGTCGGATTCCGTTCCCGAGCAGTTCGGTTCCGAGTTCCATTTCGGGATTTTCGTTGCACCTTCGGTTTGGGTACACTCTGAACTAATTTTATTTACTGTCTATGATGATATTGGTCCAACCCAATTCCTGTGGGAATTCGGGATTTCGGTTTCGTTCCGTTCTATTTTTGGTTTCAGAATTTTCCGACAGTTTCGGAATTTCTTTCAGTAGATTTTTTCCTCTTCAGGAAAATATTGCTGTGGATTTTCTGTGGGTTTTTCTGATGATTTCGGGATTTCCGTTTCATTCTCGGGTTTCCGAAAATTTGCGGGATAATTTGAAAATCTGATGGTGGTTCTGTTCTCTGATTCAGAGTTCCGGATTTATACATATATATATACTGGGTTCTTTGCTATAAGAATAAAGTTTTGGAAAATGGTAGGAAGTTTTCCTTTAAAGTTCTGTTGTAGTTTTGGTTTATACTTGTGATGGAAATATTTTTCTCTTGGAGGGATGGTTCTGTTGGGTTGATTTGTTGGGTTCCTTAGTACTATTTGGTTATTCGGTTACATATAAATGCTGGATTGGTTTTGGAAAAGTATTTCTATATGGATGGTTATATAAATATCGGGTTTGGAATTAATTTGCAGGTTAACGGAAGCACTCCCAGTTTTTGGGTTGACCGAAAATAGAGGGAGTGCTGCCGAAATTTTTGGGAAATTTATTAAATGATTATTAAAATGATTTTTTGGATTAAATATTATTTAAATAATATTTTGGGCGACGACCTTAACGGTCACTGGGCCCCAACGCAAATGCAAACGCACCGGTTCGACCGGACGTTGAGGCAGAGCAGTTGAAAATGAAGTTTGGACCAGAGTCTGAGACTCGAAATCAATTTAATTTAATTTATTAGTTGTAGGATAATTTATAAAGACTAACCAAATGTTTTCTCTTATTTAAATTTATGTAAATGGTCTGTAAGGGCATAAGCCCATTCATTCCTGTTGGTGTGTAAAGTTTGTAATAGCTTAGTACTTTTTTATTTATTTGTTTTCTAGTTTGTTGGTTGACGTAAAACACGTAAAACAATAAATAAATATTTATTTTATTATAGAAAATAAAATAATTTTCTCACAATAAATAACTAGGAAAAGTACAAGTTTGTAATTCAACAAATTCACAACTTTCTCATTAAAAGAAAAACCTAAATTTTATATATATATTACAAAAAAATACAAGTTTTGCGAAACAGTCGGAAAGAAACAAATTTTCTCAAATAAATGTTAACATGATTTAGTTCATTCGCAAATTGATTTATAGAAACTATCTCGATAAGCGTGTAATTTAGTAACAACATAAAACTGGACTAGGACCAATTCTAGAGATTGTAACTAGCACACTTAGAATGGTTCAATTTTCTGATGCTGAGTCAGGATTCTCAATTGTAGGATTTCAAGGACGGTACTAGTCTCCATCAACAATCCTTTTTCCAGTCATAATCCAAGGCAAGTACGGTTGTGGTTAATTACAGTTTAATTAATATTAGAATTTTGCATGTTAAATACACAATTGTTACACGTACTCTCTCCTAGAGTTACATATTGAATCATTGCATCGGGATAATGGGGAGTAGCGTAGTTATCTATGATCAAAGCCCAATAGTTAATGAATGTGCGAGCTTACCCCTCTTCACACGGGGTTAGGCCGGACCGTATCAATAGGATACAATTGAATCATCCTAAACCGATCATAGATACTGCATACTCAATCACATTGTTTACTTCATAATTGAAAATTGTTGTTTCGAAATTATTTAATATTGCAAGTTTCTAATCATTATGCAAATTGTTATTTTCATAATTGTACTTGCTCCTTTCCTGACTGGATACCCCACCCCCAATAGGTTCTATTGATGAATCCGAGCTTCTGATTAATACTTACTATGACCCGGAGCTGTACCCTGCTGTGCTCCCAGAGGAGGTTCCTGATGATGATGATGACACTTCTGCTTAGTTGGAGTTTTAGTTTATCTTTTAAATAAAAGAATAATGTTATGTTAAAATTGTGGACAAGCTTTGTAATGAACAAGTTTTATTTTATCGTTTAAATAAATGTTGTGGCAATTATTAGTATCAATTGTTGTTGATTGTACCTGCATATGGATTACAGCTTACTGCCGCCGTCTCAACAACGGTGCAGGCTGGGCATGATCCGAGTCGACCCAAGAAATTGGGATCGGGTCGTGACATGTTTTTAGTGGTGGCCCATGCAGGTCTCTAACAACAACTTAGGAAAACCTAGGAAACAGTTAGAACACTAGAACATCAAATTGCCACAATATAGGACCGATATATACATACATATTATTATTAAATATTTTTGTTTGACTATAGATAGGCTACCTTGCTTATGTTTTTATCCTAAAACTTCCAGAGAATGACCACTGACAATACCAACCCTGCTGGCGATAGGATGTCAACACCTGACCACACCCCACCTCCCCAATCAAGTCCGGATCCTACACCTCGACATCTGGCTGACCGTCCCCACAATACAACAATGGATCCATCATCTTCTCGGACGAAGATGCAACCCCCAGTAGTTACGCCTACTCCAGCTGCCCCACCGTTACCTGTGGACCCCACTGACCTCATCAGTCTGCTAAGAGGAGTGCTAGAAGCTCAGAGAACTCAAGCTGAAGCTCATCGCGAGCAGACGACCATTATGAAGGAAGGCATGGAGAATGCCCACAATGTGGCAATGGCTGCATTGGAAAGAGGAGAAGCAGCTCAACAGGAACCAAGGCCTGCCAAGGTAAACATAAATTTAAAAGATTAATTTATGTAATAATAAGGCCATTTAATTAATGGAAATCATATTGCCAAGGTGGGCGATATTGAGAGCTTTAAGAAGCAGAACCCTCGACCTTTCAAGGGTACCGAGGGAATTGTCTATGCTGATGAATGGCTTGACAATATGGAGCGTCTTCTGAGCGTCGCTCGACTTCCAGAAGACCTCAAGGCCGAAGCAGTGGGACTTCAACTGCAGAATGTAGCTAGCACCTGGTATCGGAATGAACCCCGACTCCAGGATAGACAGGTTGACTGGGACACTTTCAAGAAGTTGTTCCAGAGGAAATTCTTCCCAACTTCTGAGATGCGGGAGATGGAGCGACAATTCCAGAACTTGAAGCAGGGCAATATGACTGTGGGAGAGTATGCGGCAGAATTCGGCCAGCTCAGCCGATTTGCCAAGAACATGGTGGCTGATCCTGCTGATCGTGCTGAACGATTCAAGTATGGACTTCGAGAGGAGATTCGCACTTATGTGATCTCTGGCGGAGCTAAGACTTATGAGAAGATTCTGGAGAGAGCACAAGATATAGAGAAGAGCCAACCTGTCCGTTCAAAGAGAGATTATCCTGGAACTAGCAACTTCCAGGGAAATCAGAAGAAGCCCAACAACAACAACAACAGGCCTCAGCATCATCAGCAAGCAAGGAATAATGATGTAGCACCCCAGAAGCAGATCCCTATCTGTAGCTATTGCAAAAGGCCAGGTCATCAGGTGAACATCTGTCGGAAGAGGCTTGGACAATGTCTGATCTGTGGGTCTACCACCCACCAAGTGAAGGACTGCCCCTCAGCGACCAATAGAGCTGGAGGAAATCAACAGAGGGGACCTCTGCCCACTCAGCAGCAACAATTTGGGCAGCATCAACAGAGGACTGGGCGAGCTTTTGCCCTAACTGCAGAGGAACCAGAGCAGGAGCAGGAACCTAATGCGGATGTCATATCAGGTTACATCTATGTACATTCTCATCCTGCATTAGTTTTATTCGACTCTGGTGCAACACACAGTTTCATAGCAACAAAGTTTATCTCTGCACACCACATAGTTACGGGCCTTAGCAAGAGGATTTGTAGGGTTATGACTGGAGGTGGACCCCTACCTATAACAGAAACCTGTAATTGCCCCATTTCAATATCTGGCCATAAGTTTGTAGCACCTTTACTAGTAATGCCCTTGCCCAACTATGACATAGTCCTTGGAATGGACTGGTTGAGCAAGCAGCATGCGCTGATAGATTGTCACAGAGGATGTGTAATCTTCAGCCCACCTGGAGGGCCAGAGTTTGAAGTCTCTAGAGCTCCGGAGGTTATGGAGAGTATTGTCTACTCTATTACTGAAGAACCTGGACCACCCCATCCTATCATAGCGGAATTCATGGATGTTTATCCTGATAGTCTTCCTGGGCTACCCCCAGATCGGGACATAGAATTCACTATTGATCTAGTCCCTGGCTCTTCCCCGATTTCTAAGGGATGTTATAGAGTCAACCCGAAGGAGGCCAAAGAGATGAAGGAGCAGATCAACTGAACTGAAGTCTCTGGGATTCATTCGAGACGGGGCTTCACCCTGGGGAGCACCTGTTTTGTTTGTGCCCAAGAAGGATGGAACGGTGAGGATGTGCATCGACTACCGGGCGCTGAACAATGTCACAATCAAGAACAAGTACCCTCTGCCCCGGATCGATGACTTATTTGACCAGTTGAGTGGAGCCAAGGTGTTTTCCAAGATTGATCTCAGGTCTGGCTATCATCAGATCAAGGTCAGGAAGGAAGACATTCCCAAAACGGCATTCAACACCAAGTATGGGCAGTTTGAATTCTTGGTCATGCCGTTTGGTTTGACGAATGCTCCTGCGGTGTTCATGAACCTTATGAACAAGGTTTTCCATGAATACTTAGACCAGTTTGTCGTCGTCTTCATTGATGACATACTGATCTATTCAAAGACGAAGGAGGAGCACGAAGAGCACCTCAGGAAAGTTCTGGAAACTTTGAGGAAAGAGAAGCTGTACGGTAAGCTATCCAAGTGTGAATTCTTTCTAGACAAAGTGGATTTTCTTGGCCATGTTGTCACAGGAGAAGGAATTTCTGTGGATCCTAAGAAGATAGCTGCTGTGGAGAAGTGGCCTACCCCAAGCTCAGTTGCTGACATCAGAAGTTTCTTGGGCTTGGCGGGCTACTATCGGAAGTTCGTAAAGGATTTTGCTAGAATTGCTGAACCAATGACCAAGTTGACTCGGAAGAATGAGGAGTTCATCTGGACGGAGGACTGTCAAGCAGCGTTCGAGGAGTTGAAGAGGAGGCTCACCACTGCACCAATCCTTGCGCTACCCGCAGGATCTGGTGGTTTCACAATCTATAGTGACGCCTCAGGCAAAGGACTGGGTTGTGTTCTTCAACAACATGGGAAAGTGATTGCTTATGCATCTAGGCAATTACGGACTCATGAAAAGAACTATCCCACTCATGATCTGGAGCTTGCTGCAGTGATCTTTGCGTTGAAGCTTTGGAAACATTATCTCTATGGAGAGAGAGTGGAAATATACACAGATCATAAAAGTCTGAAGTATGTTTTCACTCAGAAAGAGTTAAACATGAGGCAAAGGAGATGGCTGGAGTTAATGAAGGATTTTGACATCGACTTGCAATACCACCCGGGTAAGGCTAATGTGGTCGCTGATGCACTTAGTCGATACCCAGTGGCGATGTTCTTAACCAAGGAGAGGCACCTGTTGGAGGACATTGAGAAGCTTGAACTGGAGATTGTACTACCTGGACGGAAGGAATTGGATGCTGATTCTGTATTGATGAAGTTGCAAGTGAGCTCGTACCTGATGGACAAGGTCAAGGAGACGCAGTTTCAAGACGAGGCACTTTGCAAGCTGAGAGATCAAGTGTTAGCAGGAACACTGGAGGGTTTCTCAATCGCCAGCGATGGAGCCCTGAAGAATGGTACGAGGCTTTGCGTACCGTCTGGCGAACTGAGGAACGAGTTGATAAAGGAAGCGCATCAGTCTCAATATTCCATACATCCTGGAGCCAATAAGATGTATCGGGATATGCGCACTATTGTCTGGTGGAGTGGAATGAAGAAAGATGTCACCAGGTATGTTGCTAGATGCTTGATTTGTCAACAAGTGAAGGCTAGTAGACAGAGACCTGCAGGACTTCTACAACCGCTGGACATTCCAGAATGGAAGTGGGAGCACATCACGATGGATTTCGTGTCAGGACTGCCTCGTTCCCAAGGAGGGAAGGATGCCATCTGGGTAATTGTGGACCGACTAACCAAGTCAGCTCACTTTATCCCCTTCAAAGTTGGTTTATCCACTGAGAAGTTGGCAGCATTGTACATGCGGCACATCTACCGGATTCATGGCGTACCGGTAAGTATTGTTTCTGACCGAGACACTCGTTTTACCTCACATTTTTGGAAGAGCTTGCATGACAGCTTGGGGACTCAGTTGAAGTTCAGCACGGCTTATCATCCTCAGACTGATGGGCAATCTGAGAGGACTATTCAGACACTTGAAGATATGCTGCGAGCTTGTGTCTTGGAGTTTGGAGGATCGTGGGAAGACCATCTGCATTTGGTAGAGTTTTCTTACAACAACAGCTACCAAGCCAGTATTGGTATGACCCCATTCGAAGCTCTTTATGGACGTCGTTGCCGTACACCACTGGCATGGGATGACGTTGGTGAAAGAGTACTGCTGGGTCCAGAGATGGTGACTGACGCAGCAGAGAAGGTGAAGATAATCAGAGACAAGCTCAGGATTGCTCAAGACAGACAGAAGCACTGGGCAGACAGCGGTCGTCGACCAATGGCATTTGAAGAAGGAGATAAGGTCTTCGTGAAGATTTCTCCTACCAGAGGGACAATCAGATTTGGTAGAGCTGGGAAGCTGAGTCCCAGATACATTGGCCCGTTCGAAGTTCTGAGCCGGATTGGAGAAGTGGCGTATAGGTTAGCTCTACCAGCTAATCTAGAAGGCGTGCATAACGTCTTCCACGTTTCACAGCTCAGAGAGTATGTACCTGATGAGAACCACGTCTTGGACCATTCAGAGTTGGAGATCGGACCAAGCCTCACTATACCAGAGAAGCCAGTGGCAATCTTGGACCGAGGTGAGAAGAAGACCAGAACCACAGTGACTCCCATAGTTCGAGTGATGTGGAGGCATGATTCCCCAGGCGAATCTACCTGGGAGCGAGAGGATGAGATGCGGGAGAAGTACCCGTACTTGTTTGAGACCTGAGGTAATTTTCTCAACCTAACTCTTTAAATTTCGAGGACGAAATTTTCTAAGGAGGGAAGGTTGTGAAACTCATAACTTTAGTTTACAATTATTCTAATTTTAATGGTTAAATAAATTTTCTAGAATAATGTTGGATGTAAATAATTAATTAAATTGATAATAATTATTTAAGTGTAAATTATTAAACATGAATTTTTGGTTTGTCAGCCAGACCCGAACCTGATAATGAACCCAATTGGTACTCAAACATATTTTTAAACAAAAGTATTAAATTTAAAAAAAAATTATTATACATTATATTTTTCTAAAAAAATGAATTTATATTTGGCCAAAGTAAATTGCTATGTTTTTAAACAAAAGCCATTTTATTAGCCCAGCCCAAACTTTCTTTCTAAACCCAAGTTTTTTTCCTTCATGCCTATAAAACCCATTAATGGGTATAAACCCATTAAGCTTTTGTAACTTAAGCTTGCTGTAATCATTCATTTCCTTTAGGAATGAAGTGAATTTCGGTTTGGTTGTGCTGGAGGAATAAGTACCATTCATTTAATCCCTTAGTCCATTTATTTGTAATGAATAATATTCATTAGCTTGGTGGGTTGCTGAAGAAGCCTTCTTCTTCTTCTTCCCAACCAAAACCAACGTTGGTCCCTTGGTCTCCCCAACCGCTCGGCCCTTCCCCTCCTTGGCCGCCGAAATTTTGGAGGGAGGAGACTCTCCATCTCCCTCAAATGGGTAACCCCCATCCCTTATTTCCTATTTAAACCCCATGTTCTTCAATTTTTCCCCACACCAAAGTTTCTTCCCTAAAGTTCTCCCTAAATCCCTAGACCTCCGGTGAGTTTTCCGACCAACCACCCTTCCCGGAGTTCCCGTGACCGCAGCCATCTTTCCCGGCGCGATCCCCGACCGGCGCCCACTTCCAGCGACCTCCCGCGCGGCCCACTCCGGCCGTCCGATCGCCGGCGTTCGCCCCCATTCGCCCCTGGTTGCTTCTCGGTGCTGACCTGTGTGGCCGTGTGCTCTGTCGGATTCCGTTCCCGAGCAGTTCGGTTCCGAGTTCCATTTCGGGATTTTCGTTGCACCTTCGGTTTGGGTACACTCTGAACTAATTTTATTTACTGTCTATGATGATATTGGTCCAACCCAATTCCTGTGAGAATTCGGGATTTCGGTTTCGTTCCGTTCTATTTTTGGTTTCGGAATTTTCCGACAGTTTCGGAATTTCTTTCAGTAGATTTTTTCCTCTTCAGGAAAATATTGCTGTGGATTTTCTGTGGGTTTTTCCGATGATTTCGGGATTTCCGTTTCATTCTCGGGTTTCCGAAAATTTGCGGGATAATTTGAAAATCTGATGGTGGTTCTGTTCTCTGATTCAGAGTTCCGGATTTATACATATATATATACTGGGTTCTTTGCTATAAGAATAAAGTTTTGGAAAATGGTAGGAAGTTTTCCTTTAAAGTTCTGTTGTAGTTTTGGTTTATACTTGTGATGGAAATATTTTTCTCTTGGAGGGATGGTTCTGTTGGGTTGATTTGTTGGGTTCCTTAGTACTATTTGGTTATTCGGTTACATATAAATGCTGGATTGGTTTTGGAAAAGTATTTCTATATGGATGGTTATATAAATATCGGGTTTGGAATTAATTTGCAGGTTAACGGAAGCACTCCCAGTTTTTGGGTTGACCGAAAATAGAGGGAGTGCTGCCGAAATTTTTGGGAAATTTATTAAATGATTATTAAAATGATTTTTCGGATTAAATATTATTTAAATAATATTTTGGGCGACGACCTTAACGGTCACTGGGCCCCAACGCAATGCAAACGCACCGGTTCGACCGGACGTTGAGGCAGAGCAGTTGAAAATGAAGTTTGGACCAGAGTCTGAGACTCGAAATCAATTTAATTTAATTTATTAGTTGTAGGATAATTTATAAAGACTAACCAAATGTTTTCTCTTATTTAAATTTATGTAAATGGTCTGTAAGGGCATAAGCCCATTCATTCCTGTTGGTGTGTAAAGTTTGTAATAGCTTAGTACTTTTTTATTTATTTGTTTTCTAGTTTGTTGGTTGACGTAAAACACGTAAAACAATAAATAAATATTTATTTTATTATAGAAAATAAAATAATTTTCTCACAATAAATAACTAGGAAAAGTACAAGTTTGTAATTCAACAAATTCACAACTTTCTCATTAAAAGAAAAACCTAAATTTTATATATATATTACAAAAAAATACAAGTTTTGCGAAACAGTCGGAAAGAAACAAATTTTCTCAAATAAATGTTAACATGATTTAGTTCATTCGCAAATTGATTTATAGAAACTATCTCGATAAGCGTGTAATTTAGTAACAACATAAAACTGGACTAGGACCAATTCTAGAGATTGTAACTAGCACACTTAGAATGGTTCAATTTTCTGATGCTGAGTCAGGATTCTCAATTGTAGGATTTCAAGGACGGTACTAGTCTCCATCAACAATCCTTTTTTCCAGTCATAATCCAAGGCAAGTACGGTTGTGGTTAATTACAGTTTAATTAATATTAGAATTTTGCATGTTAAATACACAATTGTTACACGTACTCTCTCATAGAGTTACATATTGAATCATTGCATCGGGATAATGGGGAGTAGCGTAGTTATCTATGATCAAAGCCCAATAGTTAATGAATGTGCGAGCTTACCCCTCTTCACACGGGGTTAGGCCGGACCGTATCAATAGGATACAATTGAATCATCCTAAACCGATCATAGATACTGCATACTCAATCACATTGTTTACTTCATAATTGAAAATTGTTGTTTCAAAATTATTTAATATTGCAAGTTTCTAATCATTATGCAAATTGTTATTTTCATAATTGTACTTGCTCCTTTCCTGACTGGATACCCCACCCCCAATAGGTTCTATTGATGAATCCGAGCTTCTGATTAATACTTACTATGACCCGGAGCTGTACCCTGCTGTGCTCCCAGAGGAGGTTCCTGATGATGATGATGACACTTCTGCTTAGTTGGAGTTTTAGTTTATCTTTTAAATAAAAGAATAATGTTATGTTAAAATTGTGGACAAGCTTTGTAATGAACAAGTTTTATTTTATCGTTTAAATAAATGTTGTGGCAATTATTAGTATCAATTGTTGTTGATGGTACCTGCATATGGATTACAGCTTACTGCCGCCGTCTCAACAACGGTGCAGGCTGGGCATGATCCGAGTCGACCCAAGAAATTGGGATCGGGTCGTGACAGTATGACCTGGTTCCGCAGCACCTTCTCCCTGCGATCCAGAATCTCCACCGGCTGTTCTGGATAGCTGAGAGTAGGTCCCACCTTATCGCTGAATGGTCCAATACGTGGCTAGGATCTGCCACGTACCTCCTCAGCTGAGATACATGAAACACGTTGTGCACTCCCTCGAGCCTAGTAGGCAAGTCCAGTCGGTAGGCTACTGCACCGATCCTCTCTAAGATGGTGAAAGGTCCGATGTAGCGCGGACTGAGCTTCCCACCGCCGCCAAAGCGAATAGTGCCACGTGTCGGGGATATCCTCAGAAATACCATGTCATCAACCTAGACACAAGACAAAAACTCAACACACAACTAACAAACAAACACAACAAACATGACAAGAACTGAAACTAACCTCGAACTCTAACGGTCTCCGGTGACTATCGGCCCAATACCGCTGCCTATCCTGAGCCACCCGAAGTCTGTCTCTAATCATCATGACCTTCTCGGCCGCATCCACAACCATCTCCGGCCCAAGAAGCGCCCGCTCGCCGACATCGTCCCAAGACAAGGGAGTACGACATCTCCATCCATATAGAGCCTCAAATGGTGACATCTCTATTCTGGCCTGGTAGCTGTTGTTGTAAGCAAACTCTACTAGGTGAAGATGGTCCTCCCAAGAACCCCCGAGATCTAGCACACATGTGCGAAGCATATCCTCCAAAGTCTGGATGGTCCTCTCCGACTGCCCGTCTGTCTGAGGATGATAAGCAGTACTAAACTTGAGCGAGGTGCCCAAGCTAGCCTGTAAACTCCTCCAGAAGTGGGAAGTGAATCGGCTATCCCGATCTGAAACTATGCTCACCGGAACTCCGTACAATCTCACGATCTGACGAACATACAGCTCAGCCAGCCTCTCCGTAGACAAACCCACTTTGAAAGGCAAAAAGTGGGCCGATTTGGTCAATCTATCAACTATGACCCAAACCGCGTCCTTTCCTCCAGGCGACCGTGGAAGTCCAGATACAAAGTCCATGGTGATATGCTCCCACTTCCACTCGGGAATGGGTAGCGGCTGTAGCAATCCACCTGGTCTCTGTCTCTCGGCCTTCACCTGCTGACATACAAGGCAACGAGATACAAACTGAGCTACCTCGTGCTTCATGCCATACCACCATACGTGCTCTCTCAGGTCCCTATACATCTTGTTGGCTCCAGGATGCATAGAATACTGAGAGCGATGCGCCTCCTGAAGAACCTCCTCCCGAAGCTCTCTACGCGGAATGCACAGCCTAGTACCGTGTCGCAACGACCCGTCTTCGGCAACAGAGAAATCGTCAAGCAATCCCGTCCTCACCTGCTCCCTGATGCTCCTCAGGGCAACATCATCATACTGCGCTGACCTGACTCTATCCATCAGCTCAGACTGAATCTGCAAACCCCACATCTGGATCTCCATGCCCGAAATGATGACCTCGATACCCAAACTATCCAGGTCGGCCAACAAATGATGATCTGTCGTCAAGAACATAGCAACTGGATACCTGCTCAAGGCATCTGCAACTACGTTAGTATTCTCCGGATGGTACTGCAAGGATATATCAAAGTCCTTCATCAGCTCTAACCACCGCCTCTGCCGCATGTTCAACTCCTTCTGAGTGAATACGTACTTCAAGCTCTTGTGATCTGTGAAGATCTCAACTCGCTCTCCGTACAGGTAATGCTTCCATAACTTTAAAGCAAATATAATCGCGGCCAACTCCAGATCATGAGTAGGATAGTTCTTCTCATGAGGACGCAACTGCCTGGATGCATAGGCAATCACCTTCCCGTGCTGCTGAAGAACACACCCTAAACCCTTTCCGGAAGCATCGCTGAAGATCGAGAACCCTCCTGTCCCAGATGGCAAAGTCAGGATCGGAGCTGAAGACAACCTCCTCTTCAGCTCATCGAATGCAGCCTGACACTCAACAGTCCAGACGAACTCTACGTCCTTCCTGGTGAGTCTAGTCATCGACTCTGCAATCCGCGAGAAGTCCTGGACGAACTTCCGGTAATAGCCAGCCAAACCCAGAAAGCTCCGAACCTCGACAACTGAACTGGGCGTAGACTAAGACTCCACTGCCGAAATCTTCCTCTGGTCTACTGAAATCCCGTGCTCGGTCACAACATGACCTAGGAACTCCACCTGGTCTAAGAAGAACTCACACTTCGAAAGCTTGCCGTAGAGTTGCTCCCTCCTCAGAGTCTCTAACACAACTCTCAAGTGCTCCTCATGCTCCTCCTGCGTCTTCGAATAGATCAAGATATCGTCTATAAAGACCACCATGAACTTGTCAAGATACTGATGGAATACCTTGTTCATCAAGTTCATGAATACCGCGGGAGCATTGGTCAACCCAAATGGCATCACTGTAAACTCGTACTGGCCGTACCGAGTCCGAAATGCCGTCTTGGGAATGTCATCCCGCCTCACCTTCAGCTGGTGATACCCGGACCTCAAATCTATCTTCGAAAAGACCTTTGCCCCACTCAGCTGATCGAACAAGTCGTCGATCCTCGGCAAAGGGTACCTATTCTTGATAGTGAGGTTGTTGAGCGCCCGGTAATCAATGCACATGCGGGACGTACCATCCTTCTTCGGCACGAACAGGACTGGCGCTCCCCAGGACGAAGAACTGGATCTGATGAACCCCTTGTCCTGCAGCTCGTCGACTTGCTTCTTCAGCTCTATCAACTCGCTGTTGTTCACCCTATAGACATGCTGCGAGATGGGCTCGGCGCCCGGCACCAAGTCTATGGAGAACTCAATGTCCCTGTCGGGCGGTTCCTCGGTAACTCCTCGGAAAAGACATCCGAGAACTCAGCAATCAACGGATGCGGCAAATCCTGCCCCGCCAACAAAGCTCCACAGAATCCAGCCTCCGGCTCCGCTGTTCCTCGAGCAAAATCGATCTCTGGCTCTCCCGACGTCCTAAAAAGAACTCTGCCTCCTCTGCAATCAATGCTAGCATGGTACATGCTCAACCAATCCATACCGAGTACCATATCGTACCTCGGTAGGGGCATTACGAGCAGACACGCACTCAAGTCCCGGCCTCTCAGAGTGACTCTCCGTCCCTTGCAAATATTATTAACCAGGATAATACCTCCCCCGGTCATAATCTTGCAAGTCCTACCCATATATTCAGCAATGATATTGTGTCTCAGAGCAAAAAAAACAGACACAAAACTATGGGTCGCCCCAGAATCAAATAATACGAAAGCAGGAAAAGAATCTAGGAGAACATGACCTGCTACAACATCTCCCACGGGCTCTGTCTCCTCCTCTGCTGCCAAAGCGAACACCCTGCCCGCGGGTGCTCCCCTCTGGTGCTGAACAAAATGCTGCTACTGGGTCTGAAGTGGAGGACCCCTCTGCTGAACCGCTGGTCCTCTAGCCGGCTGCGCTCTATCCTGGCCTCCTCTGACTCCGCGAAAGTGACAATCCCTCAGCTGGTGATCGGGCACCCCACAGTAGAGACAGACGCCCAACCTCTTTCTGCAAGCCTCCTTGGTGTGCCCTGGCTTCCCGCAGAAGTCGCACGGAGTAGCCGGTCTCTGGCCCTGTCCCTGGTGCTGCTGGGCACGCGCCGCTGCCTGCTGAATCTGCAACAAAGGCTGCCTGCTGAATCAATTTCTAGCTAATAAAATTCTAGCAATTGATTTCCCTCAAATTAATCATCACCATCCATTTTCCTCCATCCCACACTCTCACAGCCAATACTTGGTCGGCCCTAGTTTTTAGGAATTCCTTTCCTCTCTCTTTCTCTCTCTTTAATTATTATCTCTCTTCTCTCTCTCTCCCACTCTTTTATTACAACAAAACAACAACTCTAACAACAGCTACAACACCATGCCACAGCAACACTTCTTCATAGCAGCCCGACCAGCACCACCCGACCTCCCTCCTCCGGCGTGGCCTCGCCGCCGGCCACCCCTGGCTGAACACAGCCCGGCCATCTCCTCCCCTTTTTCTTCTCCATTGAATAATCCACCACCATCATCATCCAAACTGTCACCACCATCACCATGGTCTCCACCACAACAGCCTCCTCTCCTGGCCCGACCCCGACCAACTCCTCCGGCCACCGGCCTCTGCCGCCGTCGGCCTTCCATCCATAGGACCCTCTCTCCTCCTCCTTCCTCCTAACCATCATCACCACCACCACCATCGATAACTCAATCTGCCACCACCACTCCACCACCTTAGCCCCGCCGCCACTCTTCGGCCGCCGCCCTGTCTCGTCGGGCCAGGCCTGACAGCGCGCCGCCGTACCTCGTCGGCCAGGCCAGCCGCGCGCAGCGTGGCAGCACCGCATAACCGTATGCACAGGCGCGCACGCGTGCGCGCGGGCCGCCGTCGTGCACCGCCGTGCCGCAGCGTAGGCCGCCGTGGCTCGCCGTGGGTGCACCCCACTCCGGCGAGTTCTCTCCTGACAGCTACCGTCCTCCGGGACGCGCCGTCGAGGTGATTCGTGCGTTTTGCACGACGTCCCGTCGTGACGCGCGCGGAATCGAGTTCATTTTGGCGTTCCGTCGCAGAGACTTCGCACGCATTTTTCCGGAAATTCGACCATTGGATCGGCGATTTCTTTACTCCGTCACAATCTCGGTATATCCACCTTCATTCCTGTCAATTTTCGTCCGTTAATTTACCCGTTTGATACATCAAAACCGGCCACCAAGTTGATCGTTTAAATTGTATTAATTTTAGACAGTTTCGCGGGGCCAACTTCGTCAGCTTATATCTCCTCCATCGCAGCTCCATTTGGCGTGCTACCAGTTCTGGTGCGAAGCTGGTATAACCCTCTTGCTACCCCTCCAGTTTTGTTTCATTGTAAGCTTGTTTGATTGGTTGAATTCGACGCCAAAGTTGGCCGTCCGAATTCATAATTTCCAACTTGTAAAATTTCATTTTTGAACACGGGACTCCAGATTTCATTTCTGACACCACCATTAGACTTGTGGCATCGTTCTGGCATGTTTTCATATAAATTTTGTTAGATTTAGAGAACGTGGGCCCTGGCACGTTTTTTCGGTGCAAAGTGGGTCCCACATTCTGGGTCAACGGGACTTTTTGACGCCGGCTCATCGGAATCCAATTTCGGAGATACCATTGAGTTCGTATCGTCATTCTGGACTCGTTGACATATAATTTGTTAGGTTTTGGTGGACATTGGATCCGACACGCATTTCGGTGCAAGTTAGATACCAATATCCGGGTCAACGGGTCATTTTGAGATCGGCTCATCGGAATCCAATTCCGGAGGTACCGTTGAGTTCGTATCATCATTCTGGACTCGTTGACAGGTAGTTTGCTGAGTTTTGAGAACATTGGCTCTGACACGCATTTCCGTGCAAACCAGAATTCTAAGTTTTGGTCAACGGACCAAATTGAGATCGGGTCAACGGAATCCAATTCTGGAGATTCCGTTGGGTTCGTATCGTCATTCTGGTTTCGTGGACATATAATTTGTTATATTTTATAGACTTTTTTCTTGCACATTTTTCGGTGTAAAACGACTCCGACACGGACACCGTTTTGATCCAAAATTACCTTTTTGCCCTTGTGTCCAAATTGGACCGTTGGGTAGGCTATCCTAGCTAATTTGACCATTCTGGACACGTTGGCGATGTTCATTTCATCGTCCGACAATGTTTGTTGATAATTTCTCTGAGTTTAACCTTTTTATAATTAATTAATAATTAATTCTTATAATGTTCGTATTTCGGGATTAGTACAACGAAACTGAGATCAGTCAATTCCAGTGATCTCACATCGCTGAAATTGACAAGTTGGACACGTGGATCACTATAATAAGATTATCAACTTTACCGTTGATCATCTGTCTCGATTTGCGTGTCGTAAGTTTCGACGTACGAATAACGAAGTACACTTTACATCTTTAATATTAGACTAGAATTGACCCTGTTTGACCAGAGTTGACCAGTTGACCCAAAGTCAACTGTAAGTCAACACTTGACCTAGTTTGACTAGATTATTGACCGGAGTCGACTTAGAGTTGTTTTGACTTAAAAGAACCGAGGATAATATAGATGGCTAGTAGAGTTTCATTTATTTCAACTTGAACACCTTGTAACCTGTGTTGCTTTAAATAGGACTCTGTGGCTTCAGTTGGACCCCCCCTATACTTATCAGCTGTTCAGGTTATCAGGCGAGTACATTCTCTGATCGTTTCATACTTGTCACGAATTATATTCTCGCTCTAGATTACTTTTACTTGATGCTGTCACGTTATCATCACGGATTGGTACTATACGGATCTCTTCTTGGGATGTTACCCCCTTAGCGGGCGCATCGAATACTTTATGACATGTGTTTCTTGTACATCATGTATTCCTTGCTTCTGCGTTATTCATGTACACTCATGTTCTCTCATGTTCTTACATGTACGTTCATGTACTCTCATGTTCTTTCATGTACGCTCATGTTTCCTCATGTGTTTCTTGTATAACCAAAACATCATGTCCGTAACGTAACTTGAATAGATCCTTGTGTATTGATTGTGGGTAGGGGTGAGTATAAATAGTCATGTGATTTACCCATCATGTACCCTCTGTTACTTTTCATGTTCATCATGTGTCACGACCCGCACCCACTGTGAGGGTACAAGAACGTAACAACGCCCAGCCTACGCCGCAGTGTCGGCGGTAGAACGCTGTTCTAGGTCATGAACTATAACTACATAATATGAATACTCTTCATAAGGAGGCCAACACAGAGGTACAACTCAATCACAATCTAGAGATAGAATATGGCACGATAAAATAGATAAGAGAATCCTCAACCGAGGTACAACAGAAATGAAATACAAGTCTCAACATCTCTTCAATATACAAACTCTGAATCAAGAACAACCACTAAATATAAAAGGAAAACAGTCTAAACTATCTATACTAAGCAAGGTATCGTCCTCAGCAGCTGCCTGAACCTCCCCTGGGGTCCAGGTCGCGAGTGTCAACTAGGCAAACTCCAAGTAAGGGTGCAGGGTGACTCATCATCCTCTGTAAAAATTTTAACAGGTCCAGTCAGGACGAAAGCGAGCACAAAACATCTCACGCAGTTCATATCATGTTAGGAAATATAAAGCATGCAATAGAGTAAGGTACATAAAACGCTGAAAGTAAGAAGTATATGAAAAACAGTAGAGATTTGATAACAGGAAATATCTAAATATGATAAATAAGAACTGTAAGCCTACTGTGATTTAGAGTACAATATGGTTATGTAAACGGTCTAGGAAAATGCAATGGTAACTCCATTGTACGTAGGTGTACAATAGACATATACAATAGTTATACAATGTTGTACAATAGGATTTGATTACATAACCAATTCTACTCTCCCTCCCCAAATCAATACACAAGGATCTACTCCGGTTACGTTATCTTGCACAATAGTGTACAATGTTATACAATAGATGTACAATATTATACAATAGATGTACAATGTTATACAATGGATGTACAATGTTATACAATGGATGTACAATATTATACAATAGATGTACAATATTATACAATAGTTGTACAATGGTCTATCCCTGGGACTCATGTGATACTGAGAGTACAATATGCACAAGGAGTATACAAGGATATGGGTATTCAATAAATACAATATGTAAGTGAAACGCACATCACAATATGTATTTAGTGAATACAAAGAGATAACATCTCAGAAGAAGATTCGTATAGTACCAATCCGTGATAATGATCGTGTCAGCATCAAGTACAGTAATCCAGAGCAAGAATATAAATCCAGACAAGTATGAAACGGTCAGAGAATGTACTCGCCTCGTATCTGAATGTCTGAAGTAAATGTACTGTCCGAGATGAGGTACCTGACTCCTAGTTAGAGCAACACAAGTCAAGATGTACACAGGGAATGATAAATATAATCTATAATGCATCTGCATGCTGTCTAGGTCAAACTAGACTAAAGTCAACACTTGGTCAACTCCAGTCAAATAGACTAGTCAAACTAGGTCAACTAGGTCAAATCCTAGTCCAACAAGTCTAATAAGTCTCACTTGGCCTAACCAAGCCTAGTCTAGCAATCTCACACCAATCACAAGGCTATACAAGCCAAACACAAGCCATCACATTCAATATTATACATAAGAGAAAGGAAGCTAACATGTAAAGCTATGTGTGTTTGTGTACATGGAGGTGTACTTGAAAAGAGAATTCAATACTAGACCCTATATCACATATATGTATATATAACTATAGAAAAACTCTATTTACCACATTAACATATTTAGCCATTTATAGTATATATATATATATATAGAGAGAGAGATAGAGAAGAGCATGTGTATGTGTTCATGGGTGTGTGTGTGTGTCATGAAAGTGCACAAGAACATGTGTGTGTGTTATCATGGAATGAGTGTTAGGCAATGTGTGAGTGAGAGTGTCAATGAGTGATGGTGTGAGGGTTATATAGTGTAGTGTGCATTGTGTGTGGAGTGATAGTGAGGCATGACAGTTGTGTAGCAAAGTGTCAATAGGAAGTTAACATTCACATATATGAGTTCTCATGTATCTCTTATTTAGTGAAACAAAACTAAATTCCAGTTTTATTCCTAACAAGGCTACATATATTACATTTATTATTACATTACATTCATGCTTGCATTCATTCATCATTCATTTATTCTCTTGCACCACTATATGCACCATACATTACATACTATGGAACCTACATATTCATTACAAGCCATACTTATACATGCTTACATTAGATAGGATACTAACACCTCATACATCATTTATTTAAACATTTACTCATGCTTGCATTCTCTATTTAATTACATAATGTATACATTAATATGGGTTAAAATCAAATAGAACATTATATTACACACAAGGGTGCATAAAATGCATATGCCGAATAGTAACTCCTACTAATAATCAATACTGTACCATCTCAGCATGAATTAAAATCTAAGATTAAAGTATGTTATAGATCTATGTGTTAGCTTTCCGAAACTTCAAACGGATCGCATTTTCGTTTCCGGAAACTCCCGAAATCGCGAAAACACCGAGAACGCGTTTGTCTTTCGTACAGCTGACACTCAAATAATTCTTCAGAAAGTTACAGAAAGAATTAGGCCTAATAATACATGTTTTTGGAAATCTAACTTCAATACGCTTCTTTTTAAAAAAACGGAAGATTAAACCGAGCTTTGAGCTAGAAGTTATGACATTTCTAAGTTAGGGCTGAAATTAAAAACGTGGATAAAAATCATGACGGATTTGGGTAGTTTGAGACAAAAGAACACAAGTATACAACATAATATATCAAGAACTCACTCTCTACACTAATATATATATATGAGACACTATAGAACACATCTCCAATACAAAAATATGAGATTAAACATGTAATAATTCATTCATACATAACAACAACACATAGTGTCCAAATTTGAGATTTTCCCACATGGACACAACCACAACACAAAGGACACTCATATGACCTCCAAATCGACACGAAATAGACACAAATGGAGATAAAACCATGGGAGTCATTCCTATGGGTTCAAAATAGACCAATATGGATGAGAAAATGAAAATGAGAAGGGATTTATACCTCCCGGTAGATCAAATCGAAGAAAAGCCTTCCCGGAGCGACACCGACACGTAGAGATTTCAAAAGGACACGAACGAGCTCCGAATCCTCCCAAACTTGGGTAGCTTCCTCCTTGGCTAGAATGGAGAAGGAAAGAAGAAGATTTGGTGGCAAAATGGAAGGATTTGGTGGAGAAATTGCTAGAGATTGCTCTCTAGGAATTTGGGGAAGAACAAGAGAGAGAGTGTGGATGAGAATAATGAAATGAACTTGAGCCTATCCTCTCCCAAAGTGGCTGGCCATATGGGGCTATTTGTCCTATTATGGTAAGGTCCAAAATGCCCCCACTAACCTATTCTATGAGTATTAGGAAAGGGCTAATTGGTTGGGGCTAAATTAGTCATTCTAAAGTCTCTAATCACACTAACCTTATCCATAATAATTAGTCTAACCTCTAACTAAAATATTTCTATCATATGGACTAAATTTAATATCATGTGGGCCATGCCTAACTAGTGTGTGGGTCCCACTAGAGTCAAACTATCCCCGGGTCCCCGTTTCAAGTCGGATTGAGTTGAAATTCGAACCCGACTCAAATAACCCCAAAACAATATCATAAATAATAAAATAATATCAAAATAATTCAAAGAGGTCAAATGCAAAAATATTCTTAGGCCAAAAATGACATTAAAATATCATAATCACATGGTTAGGCTCTAGGTCAAACAGTCTCTAGGGTTTCACTAGCAAAACGTCAAAACCACAAGTCATGAATTTAAATAGTTTAAAATAATTTAAAAATCACTAAAAATCATAATATGAGATAAATATCATTAAATAATAATTATAATTATAAAATTTTAAAATTACCCTCATCTGGAAAACTGGGTGTTACAATCCTACCCACCTTATAAAAATTTCGTCCTCGAAATTAAGATGATCGTACCCTTTTCTAGGCCGAACATAGACAAGGGTCAATCACTAGTCAATTTCCTTAACATCCTAGTACTTGGTCATCAGCTGGTCAACTTCTTAGGACTTTTACCTATGCTAGCTACCTAGTGTTGGCAACTAGGGATTAGCAAAGAAAACTCTATAATAGACTAGCTCTTAACTTCCAAATCCTATCAAGTCACCCATAACTAATTACCCACAAGCTAAGCACACCAATCCCAAATACCACATATATATATATGCTCAAGAACAACAACCCATCACATATATCCTAAGTATATCATCTATATATATAGACCTCTTAGTCCTAGGTGAAACTACAACTATGTTCAAGGGCAGGCTCTGGTTACTGGATGCCTTACTGGAAGGGTAAAGGAAAACAATAAATAATCATCAAGGTTGTATGGCATACTAACATCCTATACGTAACTGGTTGGTATCATAATAACATAAAATTATCTACAATGGGTTACTATTCTAGCACCAATGCTAACTATCACCTCTAGGGTACAGACACTCTACAAGTCACCATATCTATATACTATGAAGGAACTACCTATGAACAAGCTCTACAATCTAAATATCCCTACTCCTAAGTCATTTATAACAACAAAAAGGGTATGATGTTTTAAACCTTCTCAGGATACAATCTGCTAATCATATGCGTCTGTCCAAAATCATGTTGTCCAGAGTCTTCATCATGCTAGTGAGCAAGGCTACGATAATCACAGAGTCCTTGACTAAGGTACGTACCTCTAGGTTCATGGTATTTAAAATTTTCGTATAGTCGCATGCGACGACGAAAACCTTAAATTCCTATACCCAAAAAATACATCTAAAATCTGACTATATGTCCTCACTATGCCAACTAACATGACTATCGAGGATTCTAGATCCCATGATTTAGGCGACCTAGCCCATATGATTTTCTCAGAAGAAAAAAAACAAACACAACAAAAGAGTAACATGACAAAATTAATCAATCAACAAGGAACAGATGGAATTGGATTTCAAGGTAATTATAAAAGACAATTGCGGGAATGGAATTGAGAAAAACGGAACTTACTGCAAGATCTCCAACGGTCTGTGCATCCTCGACTGGCCTTACGATAGCTCGCCCTGCTGGTTTCCCCTGGTCTGCTGCTGATGCTGCATGAATCACCGCTGCTGAGAGAAATCAGAAATGACAGGAGAAAATCTCTGTACAGATAGAGGTGCACCTCCAATGTAGCAGATACGCCAACCTGAGTCGGCACAACAGGAGCTGCGATCTCGAGGCCCTGATGAACAGGACGAGAGGTGGCCAGCCTCTCGATAGTATCCCCCGAACCGAAGTGATGAGATCCTGTCTTCATAACCATCATGAAAACAGATCAAAACAAGGAGCAATTTCTGAGAATGAAACAAAAATTCAAAGGAGGACAGTTTATATTCAAGGGAAGTCAATAAGCAACAATTTTAGATAAAGGAATCTGATTAAGAGTTTTTCCTAATGTGATTGAGTACCTCTAAAAATAATCCTAATCCTGCTGCAGGCTGTAGTGATACTCTAGTTCGAATACCACTACATAAACTCGACCTGCATGGGCCACCACTAAAAACGTATCACGATCCGCACCCACTGTGAGGGTACAAGAACGTAACAACGCCCAGCCTACGCCGCAGTGTCTGCAGTAGAACGCTGTTCTAGGTCATGAACTATAACTACATAACATGAATACTCTCCATAAGGAGGCCAACACAGAGGTACAACTCAATCACAATCTAGAGATAGAATATGGCACGATAAAATAGATAAGAGAATCCTCAACCGAGGTACAACAGAAATGAAATACAAGTCTCAACATCTCTACAATATACAAACTCTGAATCAAGAACAACCACTAAATATAAAAGGAAAACAGTCTAAACTATCTATACTAAGCAAGGTATCGTCCTCAGCAGCTGCCTGAACCTCCCTTGGGGTCCAGGTCGCGAGTGTCAACTAGGCAAACTCCAAGTAAGGGTACAGGGTGACTCATCATCCTCTGTAAAATTTTTAACAGGTCCAGTCAGGACGGAAGCGAGCACAAAACATCTCACACAGTTCATATCATGTTAGGAAATATAAAGCATGCAATAGAGTAAGGTACATGAAACGCTGAAAGTAAGAAGTATATGAAAAACAGTAGAGATTTGATAACAGAAAATATCTAAATATGATAAATAAGAACTGTAAGCCTACTGTGATTTAAAGTACAATATGGTTATGTAAACGGTCTAGGAAAATGCAATGGTAACTCCATTGTACGTGGGTGTACAATAGACATATACAATAGTTATACAATGTTGTACAATAGGATTTGATTACATAACCAATTATACTCCCCCTCCCCAAATCAATACACAAGGATCTACTCCGGTTACGTTATCTTGCACAATAGTGTACAATGTTATAGAATAGATGTACAATATTATACAATAGATGTACAATGTTATGCAATGGATGTACAATGTTATACAATAGATGTACAATATTATACAATAGATGTACAATGTTATACAATAGTTGTACAATGGTCTATCCCTGGGACTCATGTGATACTGAGAGTACAATATGCACAAGGAGTATACAAGAATATGGGTATTCAATAAATACAATATGTAAGTGAAACGTACATCATAATATGTATTTAGTGAATACAAGGAGATAATATCTCAGAAGAAGATCCGTATAGTACCAATCCGTGATAATGATCGTGTCAGCATCAAGTACAGTAATCTAGAGCAAGAATATAAATTCAGACAAGTATGAAACAGTCAGAGAATGTACTCGCCTCGTATCTGAATGTCTGAAGTAAATGTACTGTCCGAGATAAGGTACCTGACTCCTAGTTAGAGCAACACAAGTCAAGATGTACACAGGGAATGATAAATATAATCTATAATGCATCTGCATGCTGTCTAGGTCAAACTAGACTAAAGTCAACACTTGGTCAACTCCAGTCAACTAGACTAGTCAAACTAGGTCAAATCCTAGCCCAACAAGTCTAATAAGTCTCACTTGGCCTAACCAAGCCTAGTCTAGCAATCACACACCAATCATAAGGCTATACAAGCCAAACACAAGCCATCACATTCAATATTATACATAAGAGAAAGGAAGCTAACATGTAAAGCTATGTGTGTGTGTGAACATGGAGGTGTACATGAAAAGAGAATTCAACACTAGGCCCTATATCACATATATGTATATATAACTATAGGAAAACTCTATTTACCACATTAACATATTTAGCCATGTATAGTATATATATATATATATATATATATATATATATATATATAGAGAGAGAGAGAGAAGAGCATGTGTATGTGTTCATGGGTGTGTGTGTCATGAAAGTGCACAAGAACATGTGTGTGTTATCATGGAATGAGTGTTAGGCAATGTGTGAGTGAGAGTGTCAATAAGTGAGGGTGTGAGGGTTATATAGTGTTGTGTGCATTGTGTGTGGAGTGATAGTGAGGCATGACAGTTGTGTAGCAAAGTGTCAATAGGAAGTTAACATTCACATATATGAGTTCTCATGTATCTCTTATTTAGTGAAACAAAACTAAATTCCAGTTTTATTCCTAACAAGGCTACATATATTACATCTATTATTACATTACATTCATGCTTGCATTCATTCATCATTCATTTATTCTCTTGCACCACTATATGCACCATACATTACATACTATGGAACCTACATATTCATTACAGGCCATACTTATACATGCTTACATTAGATAGGATACTTACTCCTTATACATCATTTATTTAAACATTTACTCATGCTTGCATTCTCTATTTAATTACATAATGTATATACATTAACATGGGTTAAAATCAAATAGAACATTATATTACACACAAGGGTGCACAAAATGCATATGCCGAATAGTAACTCCTACTAATAATCAATATTGTACCATCTCAGCATGAATTAAAATCTAAGATTAAAGTATGTTATAGATCTATGTGTTAGCTTTCCGAAACTTCAAACGGATCGCGTTTTCGTTTCCGGAAACTCCCGGAATCGCGAAAACACCGAGAACGCGTTTGTCTTTCGTACAGCTGACACTCAAATAATTCTCCAGAAAGTTACAGAAAGAATTAGGCCTATTAATACATGTTTTTGGAAATCTAACTTCAATACGCTTCTTTTTAAAAAAATGGGAGATTAAACCGAGCTTTGAGCTAGAAGTTATGACATTTCTAAGTTATGGCTGAAATTAAAAACGTGGATAAAAATCATGACAGATTTGGGTAGTTTGAGACAAAAGAACACAAGTATACAACATAATATATCAAGAACTCACTCTCTACACTAATATATATATATGAGACACTATAGAACACATCTCCAATACAAAAATATGAGATTAAACATGTAATAATTCATTCATACATAACAACAACACATAGTGTGTCCAAATTTGAGATTTTTCCACATGGACACAACCACAACACAAAGGACACTCATATGACCTCCAAATAGACACGAAATAGACACAAATGGAGATAAAACCATGGGGGTCATTCCTATGGGTTCAAAATAGACCTATATGCATGAGAAAATGAAAATGAGAAGGGATTTATACCTCCCGGTAGATCAAATCGAAGAAAAGCCTTCCCGGAGCGACACCGACACGTAGAGATTTCAAAAGGACATAAACGAGCTCCGAATCCTCCCAAACTTGGGTAGCTTCCTCCTTGGCTAGAATGGACAAGGAAAGAAGATTTGGTGGCGAAATGGAAGGATTTGGTGGAGAAATTGCTAGGGATTGCTCTCTAGGAATTTGGGGAAGAACAAGAGAGAGAGTATGGATGAGAATAATGAAATGAACTTGAGCCTATCCTCTCCCAAAGTGGCTGGCCATATGGGGCTATTTGTCCTATTATGGTAAGGTCCAAAATGCCCCCACTAACCTATTCTATGAGTATTAGGAAAGGGCTAATTGGTTGGGGCTAAATTAGTCATTCTAAAGTCTCTAATCACACTAACCTTATCCATAATAATTAGTCTAACCTCTAACTAAAATATTTCTATCATGTGGACTAAATTTAATATCATGTGGGCCATGCCTAACTAGTGTGTGGGTCCTACTAGAGTCAAACTATTCCCGGGTCCCCGTTTCAAGTCGGATTGAGTTGAAATTCGAACCCGACTCAAATAACCCCAAAATAATATCATAAATAATAAAATGATATCAAAATAATTCAAAGAGGTCAAATGCAAAAATATTCTTAGGCCAAAAATGACATTAAAATATCATAATCACATGGTTAGGCTCTAGGTCAAACAGTCTCTAGGGTTCCACTAGCAAAACGTCAAAACCACAAGTCATGAATTTAAATAGTTTAAAATAATTTAAAAATCACTAAAAATCATAATATGAGATAAATATCATTAAATAATAATTATAATTATAAAATTTCAAAATTACCCTCATCTGGAAAACTGGGTGTTACAATCCTATCCACCTTATAAAAATTTCGTCCTCGAAATTAAGATGATCGTACCCTTTTCTAGGCCGAACATAGACAAGGGTCAATCACTAGTCAATTTCCTCAACATCCTAGTACTTGGTCATCAGCTGGTCAACTTCTTAGGACTTTTACCTATGCTAGCTACCTAGTGTTGGCAACTAGGGATTAGCAAAGAAAACTCTATAATAGACTAGCTCTTAACTTCCAAATCCTATCAAGTCACCCATAACTAATTACCCACAAGCTAAGCACACCAATTCCAAATACCACATATATATATATGCTCAAGAACAACAACCCATCACATATATCCTAAGTATATCATCTATATATATAGATGAAGAACAGTTTGGCAACTCTAGAGGGGGGTGAATAGAGTTTATATAGAAAAATAGCCAATTAAAAATAACTCTTTCACCAACAATAAAAAATCAGAGTAAAGTGCGGAAAATAAATGAAGAGCAGAAGAGCATACGCAAACACAACGATTTTAACCTGGTTTCCCTCGTGGACGACTAGTCCAGACCTGAGAACTCTAGCTCAGGATTAAATCCACTATTTGTGAAATAGTAGCTTACAACCCGTGCCTTTTCTTCAGAAGAGCACGTCAACTTCTAACAGAGGATCGCAGTGGCGATTTGCTTGGAATTGTCCAAGCGACTTCTTCACTCTTGCACAAGAATCCTAACTGAGAGATGCTGAGCACTCGAGACTTAGGAGGCTTGTGGCTAGTAGATAGGAAGGGTATGGCTTATTGAGCTTGTAGGAGAAAAGAGAAGAGAAGATTGAGTGAATTGAAATGAGAGAATTCATGCCCTATTTATAGTGTTTTTAGAGGCAGAATTCGGCCAGAATTCGGGTAGGAAAATTCAAAAATTTGGCCGTTGGACAGCTAGCAACCAGCTAACCCTAAAATTAGGGTTCCTGATTTCTAGGGGACAGAGTTCGGCCCGAACTCTGTGTGGAGGCAGAGTTCGGCCCGAACTCTGTCTCCAGAGCACAGAGTGGTTCTAAGTGGGACTTGTGGGCAATTTTTGTTTTGGTGGAGCTTGGGATTTTGGGTAGGCTTATAGACTAAGTTCCAAGAGCTCAGCATAACTCAGAGTACATACTTCTAGACTCAATAAAATGTAAAAGTACAGACTCGAAAATACACTGAGAGTCAGAAACTGAGCTGTTGTCTGTCCTGAACTGAATGCAGATGTCGTGTGTCGTATTGAATTTATACAGATATTATTTAGTCAATGTAGTCAATATTTGGTTGACTGTGACTTTGTGTCAACAATCTCCCCCATATTGATAATTGACAAAATAATAAATGTATATTTCAATATTCATACCTGGACACAGTTGGTTAAAACACAGCTCCCCCATAAACAATGCCGAGCTAGAATAAGATAGCTCCCCCGTAATCAGTGAACGGTGCCGAGCTAGAATAAATAGCTCTCCCCCGTAAATAATGCATAGAACCTGTGGCCTGATAAAAATATTTTCCCAAAAGCAAACACAAGCACACAAAAATACATAATATACATATTTCTCCCCCTTTTGGCAGTTAGCAATATAAAGGATCATATAGACTGCATAAGGAAAAGCATGGGAATAGCAGTATAAACAATGAAAAGTAATCCAACCACACCAAGCAGAGAAGAAACAGTATAATACTAATAAAACAAGTCACTGACATAAAATAGAACTACGAAAAAAAGCATAAAATGTTATCCACCAACCAGCACATCATCAGGGTTTGAAGACATAAATCCAGTACATAAATTCATAACAAACTGAAATAACTAAAATCAAAAAGGCAACTAAGACCATCAGCAGTGTCAGCAGCATATCAAGCCAATCTCCATCATGGAGTACGAGAAGGTCCTGGAACATCGAAAAGGTCCTGGAACATCTGAAGATCCACAAAAGCATCATCCGGATCCATATACCTCATGACCCACGGATCGTCTATACGATGACCCGCGCGATCTGGATCCCGCTCAATAGGCACATGCAGATCAGGATGACGAGCAAGTGAATACCGCATATCATGCAGAGAGTTCCCAAGGGCACTGATCTGTAAGGTGGTACGGTAATCCTGCTGCGTCCAGCGATCATCCTCAATGGCAAAACGATCGCGAAGCAAGGTCTGAAGAGAATCCAGGTTGGCAGGAGGAGGAGGTGCATCCTGTCCGAGTGGAGGGGCATCAGGCGCCTCATCAGCAGAATGCTCAGATGACTCAGAAGCAGCGACAGGCTGAAGGAGTCGTGCCTTGGATAGAAAGGTAGGTGCAGGCATGAACGGACAAGCATCAAGTGGTATTTGAAAAGCACGAAAGATCAAAGGAAGATACAGAGGATAAACCAAAGCTCGTGGTTTCCTCCTACAGTGAATCATCCAGTCCATCATGGTACGTGGAAGATTGAAAGAAATTCCAAAGTGAAGATGATAAAGAGCAGATATCTCAAGATAAGTGATGTCATCATGGGAACCTGTTTTGGGTAAAATGGTGTTAGAAGTAATCCAATGAAGGTCAGAAAAATATGGGTTGAGATATTTAGCCGTGAGCTTGCGAGGACGTGTGTATGGAGTACACAAATCGTCCTTGAAGCTTTCAAGGGAAATTTCGTCGGAAAAATGGAACGAGCGAGCGTCAACTAGCTTTTCCCAAGAATTTGGCTCTAGAAGATCAAGATATTCGGCTAAGTCAAAGTCATCAAAAGATATATTGATACCTGCAACTCGTGAATAAATATGAAGGTCATCAAAGGTTAAGTTGCAGTAGAACATTTGAACGGCATGACGATAGATAGCAGAAGTTGTGGTAACTAGTTCATCAAGATAGAGATCATGGAATAAAGAATCATATTGAGAGAATATGGAAAAATTAATAGGATGTCCTGTGAATACCTGTCGATTCCGAAAGTCACTAAACCAGTTGTTTGATGCATCTAGTGAGACAAAAAGTCTGTTGTCATAGGTGGAAGGATTTTGAGGACGAGGTGGATTAAACAAAGGATGGGATGGTTGAAGTTGTTCAATGAATTGTTCAATTGATGGAGGAGAATCCGAAGAGGAAATGCTCTCAACTCGAATTCTCTTCCCACGATTGAACAAGCAAGGAGCCATTAAAAGATTTTAACTAGAAAATAGGAATGGTACCTCAAACAAGTAATAAACAATGGAAGAGAATGGAGAGAAACCCCTTTTTCTTGATTTTGAGAAGCACTGGAGCACTCTAGATCAAAAACTAGGGTTAGGGTTTCAAGGAAAGATTTTGTATAGGTGAGAAAAGTGGTAGTAGTGAAGGAGAGAGATGGAATCCCGACATAAAGTAGGGTTTTGTCTTTGGTCGGGTGAAATATTGACCATTGGATTAAGATTGATCCAACGGCAGAGCCAGATCCCGACCCTGGAACCTAAGAACCGAACTCGGCCCGAACTCTGATAGGGGCAGAGTTCGGCCCGAGTTCTAGATCAATGGTCCAGAACTGAAAACAGGCAAAGAACATGAAAAAAGTTTAACAGTTAAACAAAAGATAGTTGAGGACAACAAAGAGTGAAAAAAAATAGATAGAGAGGTACTCAGAAAACAGAATGAACTTTAGAAAATCTCAATTAGGCAACATTAAATCGAAAACGAGCCATATAATAAATAAGGACATATACTGTGGTTCAATAGTCCAAATTTGCCATGGGTTAGCTGCAGGGGCCGGATCCCAGCTAGCGGTAGTCCTGAGGACTAGTGCACCGTGTCGCTTAGGCTTTTACGCCTTGTTGTCAGAAGGACCCTTTCGGCTTGTACCCATACCAAATTCTTCGAAAAAGAATCACAATATACTCGATATTTACGCAGGTGAGTTTCAATTTATAACTGCTTCATCTAAAATTCCAAGTTCACGACAAAGAAAATTGAAGCGCTCTTCGGATAGTGGCTTAGTAAAGAAATCTGCCAGCTGATGATCAGTGTCAATAAATTCTAAGTTAATCGTGCCATTTTGCTGATGATCATGCAAAAAGTGGTGTCTGATCTCAATGTGTTTAGTGCGTGAGTGGCAGACAGGGTTCTTAGTCAAATTGATTGCACTAGTATTGTCACAGAATATAGGAATATGCATGAAAGATAACTTATAGTCTTCAAGGGTTTGCTTCATCCATAGAATTTGTGCACAACAACGCCCAGCTGCTATGTATTCAGCTTCTATTGTGGATAGTGCGACAGAGTTCTGCTTCTTGCTAAACCATGAGACTAAAGCCTTTCCTAATAAATGACACGTACCGCTCGTACTTTTACGGTCGACCTTGCATCCAGCAAAGTCAGCATCAGAGTAACCGATGAGGTCAAATGATGTTGACTTGGGATACCATAGGCCCACTGTAATCGTACCCTTAAGGTATCGAAAGATACGCTTAACCGCGGTCATGTGAGATTCCTTAGGATTTGCTTGATATCTAGCACATAGGCAAACACTAAACATGATATCGGGGCGACTAGCAGTTAAATAAAGTAAGCTGCCTATCATACCTCGATACTTACGTTGATCAACGGGTTTGCCGCTTTCATCTGGTTCGAGTTTGGTTGAAGTAGCCATTGGAGTGCTGATTGGTTTGATGTTGTCAAGATCGAACTTCTTCAGCATGTCCTTGGTATACTTCGATTGACAGATGAAGGTTCCATTAGCCAGTTGTTTTACTTGCAGACCAAGAAAGTAGTTGAGCTCTCCCATCATGCTCATCTCAAATTTCGTCTGCATACACTTGGCAAATTCTTGACAAAGAGTTTCATCAGTAGACCCAAAAATAATATCATCAACATAAATCTGAATTAATAGAATGGTGTCTTTGAAAGATTTGATAAACAGTGTGGTGTCAATTTTCCCTTTTAAAAAACCTTTCTCAAGCAAGAAACTGCTTAGCCTTTCATACCAAGCTCTGGGGGCTTGTTTAAGGCCATAAAGTGCTTTCTTCAGCTTGAACACGTGGTCGAGAAATTTGTGATTTTCAAAGCCAGGAGGTTATTTGACATAAACTTCCTCCTTAATAAAGCCATTCAAGAAAGCACTTTTAACATCCATTTGAAATAATTTAAAGTTTTGAAAATTAGCAAAAGCACAAAGCATCCGAATGGATTCTAGTCTAGCAACTGGAGCATACGTCTCATCGTAGTCGATACCTTCCTCTTGGTTGTATCCTTGAGCTACTAGACGAGCTTTGTTACGTGTGACTGAACCATCTTCATTTACTTTGTTTCTAAACACCCATTTGGTACCAATTATTGAGTGATTAGCCGGTCTAGGAACTAGTTCCCATACTTGGCTCCTCTCAAATTGGTTGAGTTCTTCTTGCATAGCAGAAATCTAAAATTCATCATTAAAAGCTTCAGAAATGTTTTTAGGCTCTACTTGTGAAATGAAGGCAGTGCTAGCAACGGAGTCTCTTAGTGATGATCTAGTAGTTACTCCACGTGAAACTTCTCCTATAACTAAGTTTTCTGGATGAGAAGGTTTGAAAGAGAATTTCTTAGGCAAACCCTCCAGAGAATTAGTTTCGGTTGAAGTATTCATTGGAGTAGAAGTTGATGGCTCAACGTCATCATCAAGAGTACTTGCTGCACTGTTATCTTCATCAAAAGTCACATTTGTTGACTCTTCCATAATAAGTGAGCGTTTATTGAAAACTCTATATCCCTTACTCTTGGCGGCATAACCAAGAAAGATACCATCGTCAGCTTTGGCATCAAATTTGCCTAAGTTGTCTTTGGTGTTAAGGATAAAACATCTACAGCCAAAAACTTTAAAAAAAGAAACATTGGGGGTTCTCCCAAACCAAAGCTCATAGGGTGTTTTCTTCGTAATGGGACGAATAAGCACCCTATTCAAAATGTGGCATGCTGTACTTACAGCCTCTGCCCAAAAATATTTCGGAAGAGAAAATTTATTCAACATGACTCTAGCCATATCGCCAAGAGTCCTATTCTTCCGCTCCACAACACCATTTTGTTGAGGAGTTCTAGGACAAGAAAATTCATGATCAAAACCATTTGTATTACAAAAACTTTCAAAATCATAATTTACGAATTCGCCTCCATGATCACTTCGGATTCGAGTAATCATGTAGCCTTTTTCGTTTTGAACTTTCTTTACAAAAATTTTGAAAGCAGAAATAGCATCGCTCTTATTAGCGAGAAAGAAAACCCATGTAAATCTCGAAAAATCATCAACAATAACAAATACATAAAGTTTGCCTCCAAGGCTAGCTATTCTACTAGGACCAAATAAATCTATATGAAGTAGTTGCAAGGGTCTAGTAGTACTTACAGAGTTGATAGAATGAAATGAGGATTTGGTTGCCTTGTTTAGTTCACATTCGGCACATATCGTGTCCTTTTTGAACGAGATTTCAGGCAATCCTCTCACTAGCTTCTTGGTGGAAAGCCTGGATATAGCATCCATGTTGGCATGACCAAGACGCTGGTGCCAAAGTAGTCGTTCGTCTTTGTGGGCATATAGACATCTACCTGCATTGTTAGAATTTATAGAAAGATAGAAAATGTAGATGTTGTCCTCTCTTTTCCCTTCAAAAGCAATATCTCCTGTTGACCTATCATAGTTGTAGCAACTGTTTTGTCCAAAGTTAATATCATATCCATGATCAGCAAGATGACTAATGCTGAGCAGGTTATGCTTTAACTCGGTCACTAGGCAGACATCCTTTATTACAGGAGAAGGAGGATGACCAATGATACCATTACCTATAATATGCCCTTTGAGATTGTTACCGAAGGATACGTATCCTTCTCTCTTCATCGATAGTGATGCAAAAAGATTTGCGTCTCCCGTCATATGTCGCGAGCATCCACTATCGAGAATCCACTTACTTTCAGTTGAGGAGGGAAGGTCCACCTACATCAAGAGTAGATGTGACCTTTGGTACCCGAGTTCTTGAGGGTCCTGAAAAGTTAGTCTTTGGGAACCAAGCATATATCCTTTTATCTACAAGTCTTCTAACTCTGCACTGTGGTGAGATGTGTCCATGTAATCCACAATAAGTACAGATAGCATTCTTATTTATACTAGGAGCATGAGAATAATATCTATAAGCAACAGGATGAGGATGAACATGATGTGAAGAGTTAGCATGGTGAAGATGATTATGCATGGAATAAGTGGCATGTTGATGGTGTCTATGAGGCATAGAATGATGGTATTGTCTATGATGTGTGACATGCTGATATTGTCTAGATGGCATGGCATGATGATTTTGTCTATATGGTTTATGAGGACCTTGTCTATATGGCATTGCATGATGATTTTGTCTATATGGCATGGCATGATAAATTTTATGTGTGGAGTGATGTTGATTGTGTCTTTGTGCAAGATGAGTGTGTACTGAGTGAGAATTGTTCTTACGTGCACGTGGTTTATGAAAGTTTGTGTATATAAAAGCATGGTTATGTGCTGCATGAGATTGACGTGGTTGACTAGCATGAGTGGTATTGTGCCCATGTGATTGGGTTTGAGGTTGAACAACCTGTTTACCCAATTTGGTTTCTAATCTTTTAGAAACAGCTTGCAGTTCATCAACCTTAATATTTAAGCCATAAATCTTAGTCATGAAAATCTTGTGTCTACTCTTTTCTTCAGCAAGCAACGTGTTGAGAGTAGTGATTTCTTGAGTTTGTTGCTCAATACGTGCTTCAGCATCATGTAAGCTTAATTTAAGCTTGGATGCTTCATCAGTGTCATTTGTGGGTGATGTGTTTCTAACATTATCAAGAAGTAAAGAAATTCTTTGTATCTCATCTTCTAGACTTTTGATTTTGTCCTTGGCATGTTTATATTTACCGATGACCTTTTTATGATCATCGAGTAAATCAGTGAAAGCATCGCCAAGTTTATCAAAAGAGAAGTCATCCAGAGTTTCGTTAGATACCTTGTTGGAAGTTGCCATCAGGCACACATTTGCTGTATCTTGAGGAGAGTCCTTTTCTTCCTCAGAGTCACTCGCTTCACTTTCATGCCAGATACCTGTGTTGGCATATTTCTTTGATGAGTTCTTTTTGTATGGCTTCTCATAGCGGTTGCTCTTCTTCAGGAATGGGCAGTCTTTTCGGACATGTCCAGTTTTCTTGCAACCATAACAAGTTGGTTCTTCTTCATCGTCTTCTTGAGATTCCTTCTTCCTTCGATTGAAGCGAAGGAATTTTTTGAAGTTGCGAACCATGAGAGCTTGGTCTTCATCATCCGAATTATCTTCTTCGGTCTCATCATGATTAGCTCTTCGTTGATGAGCTTTGAGTGCGATCTCCCTGGTCTTCGGAGCAGGCTCTTCGAAGTCCTTGTGGTCAAGCTCGTGAGTCATAAGCTTACCCATCAAGGTCTCCATTGACATTGTTGTGAGATCGTTTCCTTCTATGATGGCTGTCACCTTAGGGTTCCAAATCTTTGGTAGCCCTCTGAGCAGCTTATGAATCTTTTCGTGGTTTGAGTACTGCTTTCCAAGCGAAGATAGAGGATTGATGATGTCGAGGAATCTTGTGATCATTTGAGTGATCGTCTCACTTGGCTTCATCTTGAAGGCTTCGTATTCTTGAGTGAGACGGCTTATTTTAGATTCCTTGACCTGTGTGGTTCCTTCATGCGTCACTTCTAGAAGTCTCCATACTTCATGAGCAGTGGTGCATGTAGAGACCCTGTTGAACTCATTCCTGTCTATAGCACAGAATAAAGCATTAATAGCCCTAGCATCTAGACTTGCCTGTTTCTTCTCCTCGACAGAATATTTGTCGTGTGGTTTCTTAATGAGGTCACCATCGACAACTATCCTGGCGGGCTTTTTGTAACCGTCAGTGACGACAGTCCACAGGTCAAAGTCTAGAGACTTAAGATAGAAGCTCATCCTTGTTTTCCAATATGTGTAGTTAGTCCCATCAAATAGGGGAGGCCTATGAGTGGACTGACCTTCACCATGATTGGAAATCAAGGATTGTGTGGTTGCCATGGATCAGCTCTTAGGATGTTAGTCCTTGTAAAGAGAACAGAGCTCTGATACCAATTGAAGAACAGTTTGGCAACTCTAGAGGAGGGTGAATAGAGTTTATATAGAAAAATAGCCAATTAAAAATAACTCTTTCACCAACAATAAAAATCAGAGTAAAGTGCGGAAAATAAATGAAGAGCAGAAGAGCATACGCAAACACAACGATTTTAACCTGGTTTCCCTCGTGGAGGACTAGTCCAGGCCTGAGAACTCTAGCTCAGGATTAAATCCACTATTTGTGAAATAGTAGCTTACAACCCGTGCCTTTTCTTCAGAAGAGCACGTCAACTTCTAACAGAGGATCGCAGTGGCGATTTGCTTGGAATTGTCCAAGCGACTTCTTCACTCTTGCACAAGAATCCTAACTGAGAGATGCTGAGCACTCGAGACTTAGGAGGCTTGTGGCTAGTAGATAGGAAGGGTATGGCTTATTGAGCTTGTAGGAGAAAAGAGAAGAGAAGATTGAGTGAATTGAAATGAGAGAATTCATGCCCTATTTATAGTATTTTTAGAGGCAGAATTCGGCCAGAATTCGGGTAGGAAAATTCAAAAATTTGGCCGTTGGACAGCTAGCAACCAGCTAACCCTAAAATTAGGGTTCCTGATTTCTAGGAGACAGAGTTCGGCCCGAACTCTGTGTGGAGGCAGAGTTCGGCCCGAACTCTGTCTCCAGAGCACAGAGTGGTTCTAAGTGGGACTTGTGGGCAATTTTTGTTTTGGTGGAGCTTGGGATTTTGGGTAGGCTTATAGACTAAGTTCCAAGAGCTCAGCATAACTCAGAGTACATACTTCTAGACTCAATAAAATGTAAAAGTACAGACTCGAAAATACACTGAGAGTCGGAAACTGAGCTGTTGTCTGTCCTGAACTGAATGCAGATGTCGTGTGTCGTATTGAATTTATACAGATATTATTTAGTCAATGTAGTCAATATTTGGTTGACTGTGACTTTGTGTCAACAATAGACCTCTTAGTCCTAGGTGAAACTACAACTATGCTCAAGGGCAGGCTCTGGTTACTGGGTGTCTTACTGGAAGGGTAAAGGAAAACAATAAATAATCATCAAGGTTGTATGGCATACTAACATCCTATACGTAACTGGTTGGTATCATAATAACATGAAATTATCTGCAATGGGTTACTATTCTTGCACCAATGCTAACTATCACCTCTAGGGTACAGACACTCTACAAGTCACCATATCTATATACTATGAAGGAACTACCTATGAACAAGCTCTACAATCTAAATATCCCTACTCCTAAGTCATTTATAACAACAAAAAGGGTATGATGTTTTAAACCTTCTCAGGATACAATCTGCTAATCATATGCGTCTGTCCAAAATCATGTTGTCCAGAGTCTTCATCATGCTAGTGAGCAAGGCTACGATAATCACAGAGTCCTTGACTAAGGTACGTACCTCTAGGTTCATGGTATTTAAAATTTTCGTATAGTCGCATGCGACGACGAAAACCTTAAATTCCCATACCCAAAAAATACATCTAAAATCTGACTATATGTCCTCACTATGCCAACTAACATGACTATCGAGGATTCTAGATCCCATGATTTAGGCGACCTAGCCCATATGATTTTCTCAGAAGAAAAAAACAAACACAACAAAAGAGTAACATGACAAAATTAATCAATCAACAAGGAACAGATGGAATTGGATTTCAAGGTAATTATAAAAGACAATTGCGGAAATGGAATTGAGAAAAACGGAACTTACTGCAAGATCTCCAACAGTTTGTGCATCCTCGACTGGCCTTACGATAGCTCGTCTTGCTGGTTTCCCCTGGTCTGCTGCTGATGCTGCATGAATCACCGCTGCTGAGAGAAATCAGAAATGACGGAAGAAAATCTCTGTACAGATAGAGGTGCACCTCCAATGTAGCAGATACGCCAACCTGAGTCGGCACAACAGGAGCTGCGGTCTCGAGGCCCTGATGAACAGAACGAGAGGTGGCCAGCCTCTCGATAGTATCCTCCGAACCGAAGTGATGAGATCCTGTCTTCATAACCATCATGAAAACAGATCAAAAGAAGGAGCAATTTCTGAGAATGAAGCAAAAATTCAAAGGAGGACAGTTTATATTCAAGGGAAGTCAATAAGCAACAATTTTAGACAAAGGAATCTGATTAAGAGTTTTTCCTAATGTGATTGAGTACCTCTAAAAATAATCCTAATCCTGCTGCAGGCTGTAGTGATACTCTAGTTCGAATACCACTACATAAACTCGACCTGCATGGGCCACCACTAAAAACATGTCACGACCCGCACCAACTGTGAGGGTACAAGAACGTAACAACGCCCAGCCTACGCCGCAGTGTCGGCAGTAGAACGCTATTCTAGGTCATGAACTATAACTACATAACATGAATACTCTCCATAAGGAGGCCAACACAGAGGTACAACTCAATCACAATCTAGAGATAGAATATGGCACGATAAAATAGATAAGAGAATCCTCAACCGAGGTACAACAGAAATGAAATACAAGTCTCAATATCTCTACAATATACAAACTCTGAATCAAGAACAACCACTAAATATAAAAGGAAAACAGTCTAAACTATCTATACTAAGCAAGGTATCGTCCTCAGCAGCTGCCTGAACCTCCCCTGGGGTCCAGGTCGCGAGTGTCAACTAGGCAAACTCCAAGTAAGGGTGCAGGGTGACTCATCTTCCTCTGTAAAATTTTTAACAGGTCCAGTCAGGATGGAAGCGAGCACAAAACATCTCACACAGTTCATATCATGTTAGGAAATATAAAGCATGCAATAGAGTAAGGTACATGAAACGCTGAAAGTAAGAAGTATATGAAAAACAGTAGAGATTTGATAACAGGAAATATCTAAATATGATAAATAAGAACTGTAAGCCTACTGTGATTTAGAGTACAATATGGTTATGTAAACGGTCTAGGAAAATGCAATGGTAACTCCATTGTACGTGGGTGTACAATAGACATATACAATAGTTATACAATGTTGTACAATAGGATTTGATTACATAACCAATTCTACTCCCCCTCCCCAAATCAATACACAAGGATCTACTCCGGTTACGTTATCTTGCACAATAGTGTACAATATTATACAATAGATGTACAATATTATACAATAGATGTACAATGTTATACAATGGATGTACAATGTTATACAATAGATATACAATATTATACAATAGATGTACAATGTTATACAATAGTTGGACAATGGTCTATCCCTGGGACTCATGTGATACTGAGAGTACAATATGCACAAGGAGTATACAAGGATATGGGTATTCAATAAATACAATATGTAAGTGAAACGTACATCACAATATGTATTTAGTGAATACAAGGAGATAACATCTCAGAAGAAGATCCGTATAGTACCAATCCGTGATAATGATCATGTCAGCATCAAGTACAGTAATCTAGAGCAAGAATATAAATCCAGACAAGTATAAAACAGTCAGAGAATGTACTCGCCTCGTATCTGAATGTCTGAAGTAAATGTACTGTCCGAGATGAGGTACCTGACTCCTAGTAAGAGCAACACAAGTCAAGATGTACACAGGGAATGATAAATATAATCTATAATGCATCTGCATGCTGTCTAGGTCAAACTAGACTAAAGTCAAAACTTGGTCAACTCCAGTCAACTAGACTAGTCAAACTAGGTCAAATCCTAGCCCAACAAGTCTAATAAGTCTCACTTGGCCTAACCAAGCCTAGTCTAGCAATCACACACCAATTATAAGGCTATACAAGCCAAACACAAGCCATCACATTCAATATTATATATAAGAGAAAGGAAGCTAACATATAAAGCTATGTGTGTGTGTGAACATGGAGGTGTACATGAAAAGAGAATTCAACACTAGGCCCTATATCACATATATGTATATATAACTATAGGAAAACTCTATTTACCACATTAACATATTTAGCCATGTATAGTATATATATATATATAGAGAGAGAAGAGCATATGTATGTGTTCATGGGTGTGTGTGTCATGAAAGTGCACAAGAACATGTGTGTGTTATCATGGAATGAGTGTTAGGCAATGTGTGAGTGAGAGTGTCAATGAGTGAGGGTGTGAGGGTTATATAGTGTAGTGTGCATTGTGTGTGGAGTGATAGTGAGGCATGACAGTTGTGTAGCAAAGTGTCAATAGGAAGTTAACATTCACATATATGAGTTCTCATGTATCTCTTATTTAGTGAAACAAAACTAAATTCCAGTTTTATTCCTAACAAGGCTACATATATTACATCTATTATTACATTACATTCATGCTTGCATTCATTCATCATTCATTTATTCTCTTGTACCACTATATGCACCATACATTACATACTATGGAACCCACATATTCATTACAAGTCATACTTATACATGCTTACATTAGATAGGATACTTACACCTCATACATCATTTATTTAAACATTTACTCATGCTTGCATTCTCTATTTAATTACATAATGTATATACATTAACATGGGTTAGAATCAAATAGAACATTATATTACACATAAGGGTGCACAAAATGCATATGCCGAATAGTAACTCCTACTAATAATCAATACTGTACCATCTCAGCATGAATTAAAATCTAAGATTAAAGTATGTTATAGATCTATGTGTTAGCTTTCCGAAACTTCAAACGGATCGCGTTTTTGTTTCCGAAAACTCCCGGAATCGCAAAAACACTGAGAACGCGTTTGTCTTTCGTACAGCTGACACTCAAATAATTCTCCAGAAAGTTACAGCATAATATATCAAGAACTCACTCTCTACACTAATATATATATATGAGACACTATAGAACACATCTCCAATACAAAAATATGAGATTAAATATGTAATAATTTATTCATACATAACAACAACACATAGTGTGTCCAAATTTGAGATTTTCCCACATGGACACAACCACAACACAAAGGACACTCATATGACCTCCAAATAGACACGAAATAGACACAAATGGAGATAAAACCATGGAAGTCATTCCTATGGGTTCAAAATAGACCTATATGCTTGAGGAAATGAAAATGAGAAGGGATTTATACCTCCCGGTAGATCAAATCGAAGAAAAGCCTTCCCGGAGCGACACCGACACGTAGAGATTTCAAAAGGACACGAACGAGCTCCGAATCCTCCCAAACTTGGGTAGCTTCCTCCTTGGCTAGAATGGAGAAGAAAAGAAGAAGATTTGGTGGCAAAATGGAAGGATTTGGTGGAGAAATTGCTAGGGATTGCTCTCTAGGAATTTGGGGAAGAACAAGAGAGAGAGTGTGGATGAGAATAATGAACTGAACTTGAGCCTATCCTCTTCCAAAGTGGCTGGCCATATGGGGCTATTTGTCCTATTATGGTAAGGTCCAAAATGCCCCCACTAACCTATTCTATGAGTATTAGAAAAGGGCTAATTGGTTGGGGCTAAATTAGTCATTCTAAAGTCTCTAATCACACTAACCTTATCCATAATAATTAGTCTAACCTCTAACTAAAATATTTCTATCATGTGATCTAAATTTAATATCATGTGGGCCATACCTAACTAGTGTGTGGGTCCCACTAGAGTCAAACTATCCCCGGGTCCCCGTTTCAAGTCGGATTGAGTTGAAATTCGAACCCGACTCAAATAACCCCAAAATAATATCATAAATAATAAAATGATATCAAAATAATTCAAAGAGGTCAAATGTAAAAACATTCTTAGGCCAAAAATGACATTAAAATATCATAATCACATGGTTAGGCTCTAGGTCAAACAGTCTCTAGGGTTTTACTAGCAAAACGTCAAAACCACAAGTCATGAATTTAAATAGTTTAAAATAATTTAAAAATCACTAAAAATCATAATATGAAATAAATATCATTAAATAATAATTATAATTATAAAATTTCAAAATTATTCTCATCTGGAAAACTGAGTGTTACATCATGTACAACCTAAGCCAATTACATGCCATCTCGTACTCTAAATCACTAGTCACTTACAGTTCTTACTTATCATGTATATATTTTCAGTTATCAAATATCTCTCCTATTTTCATGTACATCTTCTTACAGCGTTTCATGTATCTTATTCTATTGCCTGCTTTATATTTTCTGACATGATATGAACTGCATGAGATGTATTGTGCTCGCTCCTGTCCTGACTGGACCTGTTGATAAATTTTACAGAAGGCCTAGGATTGCCTGCTAGCCTAGAGGAGACACAGTAGAGGTTTTTAGATAGTTATTTCTTTTTGTTTGGAGTTGTATTTACTTTGTGGATTACTGTATTTGAGTTTTGAGATGTATTTCTGGGTTTATGTATCTTAGACACTTAGACTTCTATCTCATGTATTTATTTTGGATTTCATGTTTTATCTATCCTTATCATGCTCTACCTTAGATGTGATTGAGTCTATATCTGCTATGTCACCCCCATTCGGGGAGTATAAACTGTTTATCCTTATACTGCTAGATGCATGAGACCTAGGACAGCGTTCTACTGCCGACACTACGACGTAGGCTGGGCGTTGTTACGTTCTCGTGCCCTTACTCTAGGGTGAGGGTCGTGACACGTTTTTAGTGGTGGCCCATGCAGGTGGAGTTTATGTAGTGGTATTCGAACTAGAGTACCACTACAGCCTGCAGTAGGAATATGATATATTTTTGAAGATACTCAATCACAATTAGGATCCCTTGAAAGATTTCTGGGACGACCCTTGAGAATCTTATTTTAACTTCGATTTGAAAACTCTTTTTTCCTTGATTTGATTTATCTTTACTTTCTGTTGTTGAATTTGATTTTGATGGATTATTGTTGAATTTGAGTTTGTATTTATTGATTTTGATGGAAGATTGTTAAATTTTGAATCTTGATGTTAGCTGTAGCTTCCGAGTTTGTATTTATTTGATTTAAAGGATTTTTGTTCATTTTTGAATTTTGATGTTCGTTGATAAATTTGATTTTTTTTGGTATTCATTGTTGATTTAATTTAATTTTTGGCAGGATAAAATTATATGGGCTAGGTCATCTGAGTTTTGGAATCTAGTCTTCTATAGTCACATTAGCCAGCATGGTGAGGACATATAGTCTGACTTTGGATATATTTCTTGGGTGTGGGAATTTAATGTTTTCGCAGCCAAGCTAGCGGCATCGCAAAAATGTTAAATACCATGATTCCAGAGGTATGTGCATAAGTCAAGGACTCTGTGATTATCGTAGTCTTGCTTACTAGTATGACGAGGATTTAGAGTACCATGATTTTGGATAGACGCATATGATTATCAGATTGTACCTTAAATATTTTCGAACATGTTTTCTCTACTTTTGTTTCAGTCATTCAAAATTTTTTGGTTGAGTTTTGTGTTTGAATTTGTCCAATCTAAGACTGTGTGCATATTAACCCTTAAATACGGGATTTTAAATGTTAGTTCAAATTGTTGTTTTAAATGTAATACTTAGAGCTGTATACATTGTTGTTGTAGGGATATAATGTTAGGTTTCATATTCTTACATGATAGGTTATGATAAACATTGAGTTGGTTTTGATGTGCAAATTCTCCAAAATCCTGAAAACTGAATACATGTTAACATTTTTGCATTGATTTCCATGTTTAGTTTAATTTCAGATTTAACATGTAATATTGAACTGTATGCGTTGATAAATGTATGGATAGTATGTTAGGGTTTCATTTCTATCATGTTAGGATGTATTGGGAGCATTGAGATTAGTTGTGATGTTTCAAACTCCTAAATTTTGAAATTGTATTATGTTAATATTGCACTGGTTTAAATGTTAGCTTATTTTTAGATTTTGTATGTAAATGCTGAACTAAAACTGGATTTAACCTTTTAATACTAAGCTATAACCCTGTACAAGGACACACACACACACCCTAACTTAGTATACACTGTCATGTAGCCTAACATTTCCTCTCTATGTTATGTTCATATACCTGTATAGATATATATAGAGTTTATTCATACATGTTATAATGTATATAGATACATAACCAAATCTCTACCTCTTTATATATATATGTATATGGTTAGCCATGCATGTTATGAGTAAATAAGTTGCGTATTGTAGATTGTTTAACCAATATGCCATGATTAGTGTAACGTGATAGTCGTTGTTTTGAAACCCAATTTCTCATATACAATTTCATGTATATTTCACCTATACACATGCCTACTATCTAACCATATGAACCTGTTCACATACACCCATACACGCACAAACCATATAACATTACATAATGCTAGCTTTTTCCTCTCTAACGCTCTCTATATATATATATTGTGATTGGATTTCCATGCAATTGACTTTTATTCCTTAACTAGTGATTTTGATTTTCTTGGGATAGTACCCCTTTTAGATGATTGGTAGTTACCTTTCTTTATTTTTTGATGAGTACCAGTTTTCATATAGGATGGTAGACTGCCTTACAGTTTTAATGGTTTGTTGTTTCTGTAACTTCTCTAGTTTAGCACCCTAGATTGCTTGTGTGTTTTGATATCCTATGACCATTTTGGTTTAGCATGACTAGTATACCTAGGTGAGACTTAACTACCACCGTATGCCATGACCCTGTACGTCGTCCTTTTTAATCATATGATTTGTTTGAGTTCTGGGACTTTGATTGTGGGGGTTTGACCTAGAAGGAGTATGAACAATTTTAATTTCGAGGACGAAATTTTTATAAGGTGGGTAGGATGTGAGCACCCTAAAATTCGGGTTGATTTTTTTAAATTTTTTTGATTGATTTAGTTTTTAATAAATAATTTATTCTGTATTTTTTCCTTAAGTGTACTTTTTCGTGCCATTGATATTTGGAGTGTCAGGGATGTTCAACTCTGGAAATCTTCTTCACGAGTTTTGGAGTGGACAGGATTACCTTCATGATTTTATATAGTGTCCCACTCAGACTTGTTCCCTTGTGCTCTTTTGTTTCGCAGAACTTTGGGTCGATTTAGACCATTTGATCATTAATTATTTTCCCACTCTTTTCCTTGATCATTATTAGCACGTTACCGTGACTTTTAATTTTGGAGCGCAAGACCAGTTATTTTCTTGAAACCAACTCCTCATTGATGATCTACTCGAGACGCTCTTCACCCTTGACCTTCGTGTCCCACTCCGACACGCCATCTTCTGCTCCATTTGCTTCGCACAACTTTTCTGACACATGACCCGATTTTATTTCACTCCACGGCGTCACATTCATTTTCTAACTTGATTTGTGGGTCCCCTGTCGACCAAAACCTGTCAGTCCCAATTATGGACATGGCCCACATTGAGCCTACTACCCGTCCGCCACTTGTGTCTCATTTATTGGAATCCTCATGTGCTACTTATTCACTCATGATCATCAACGCCTAATTTTATTTTAATTTTTGCACAATGTCCGGTTTTGATCCAATCCGGCTCCACCGAGTCCAGCCCAGCCCATGTTGCTCTCCATCATGACACCGTCATATTTTTTTGCCCAAAAATATTAATTATTCCTTCTACCTATTTCTAATATTTATTGGAAATTTCCGTTGAATTAATCCCTAGGAATAAATCAATTTCTAGCTAATAAAATTCTAGCCATTGATTTCCCTCAAATTAATCATCACCATCCATTTTCCTCCATCCCACACTCTCACAGCCAATACTTGGCCGGCCCTAGTTTTTAGGAATTCCTTCCCTCTCTCTTTTTCTCTCTTTAATTATTATCTCTCTTCTCTCTCTCTCTCCCACTCTTTTATTACAACAAAACAACAACTCTAACAACAGCTACAACACCATGCCACAGCAACACTTCTTCATAGCAGCCCGACCACCACCACCCGACCTCCCCCCTCCGGCGTGGCCTCGCCGCCAGCCACCCCTGGCCGAGCACAGCCCGACCATCTCCTCCCCTCTTCCTTCTCCATTGAATAATCCACCACCATCATCATCCAAACTGTCACCACCATCACCATGGTCTCCACCACAACAGCCTCCTCTCGTGGCCCGACCCCGACCAACTCCTCCGGCCACCGGCCTCTGCCGCCGTCGGCCTTCCCCCCACAGGCCCCTCTCTCCTCCTCCTTCCTCCTAACCATCATCACCACCACCACCATCGATAACTCAATCCGCCACCACCACTCCACCACCTTAGTCCTGCCGCCACTCCTCGGCCGCCGCCCTGCCTCGCCGGGCCAGGCCTGACAGCGTGCCGCTGCGCCTCGTCGACCAGGCCAGCCGCTCGCAGCGTGGCAGTACCGCACAGCCGCATGCACAGTCGCGCACGCGCGCGCGCGGGCCGCCGTCGTGCACCGTCGTACCGCCGCGTGGGCCGCCGTGGCTCGCTGTGGGTGCGCCCCACTCCGATGAGTTCTCCCCTGACGGCCACCGTCCTCCGGGACGCGCCGTCGGGACGATTCGTGCGTTTTGTACGACGTCCCGTCGTGACGCGCGCGGAATCGAGTTCATTTTGGCGTTCCGTCGCAGCGACTTCGTGCTTGTTTTTTTGGGAATCCGACCATTGGATCGGCGATTTCTTTGCTCCGTCACAATCTCGGTATATCCACCTTCATTCCTGTCAATTTTCGTCCGTTAATTTTATCGTTTGATACATCAAAATCGGCCACCAAGTTGACCGTTTAAATTGTATTAATTTTGGATAGTTTCGCGGGGCCAACTTCGTCAGCTTGTATCTCCTCCACCGCAGCTCCGTTTGGTGTGGTACCAGTTCCAGTGCGAAGCTGGTATAACCCTCTTGCTACCCCTCCAGTTTCGTTTCATTGTGAGCTTATTTGATTGGTTGAATTCGACGCCAAAGTTGGCCGTCCGAATTCGTAATTTCCATCTTGTAAGATTCCATTTTTGAACACGGGACTCCAGATTTCATTTCTGACACCACCATTAGACTTGTGGCATCGTTCTGGCATGTTTTCATATAAAATTTGTTAGATTTGGAGAACGTGGACCCTGGCACATTTTTCGGTGCAAAGTGGTTCCCACATTCTGGGTCAACGGGACTTTTTGACGCCGGCTCATCGGAATCCAATTTTGGAGATACCGTTGAGTTCGTGTTGTCATTCTGAACTCGTTGACATATAATTTGCTAGGTTTTGGTGGACATTGGATCTGACACGCATTTCGGTGCAAGTTGGATACCAATATCCGAGTCAACGGGTCATTTTGAGATCGGCTCATCGGAATCCAATTCCGAAGGTACCGTTGAGTTCGTATCATCATTCTAGACTCGTTGACAGGTAGTTTGCTGAGTTTTGAGAACATTGGCTCCGACACGCATTTTCGTGCAAACCGGAATTCCAAGTTCTGGTCAACGGACCAAATTGAGATCGGGTCAATGGAATCCAATTCTGGAGATACCGTTGGGTTCGTATCGTCATTCTGGTTTTGTGGACATATAATTTGTTATATTTTATAGACTTATTTTCTTGTACATTTTTCGGTACAAAACGGCTCCGACACGGACACCGTTTTGACCCAAAATTACCTTTTTGCCCTTGTGTCTTAATTGGACTGTTGGGTAGGCTATCCTAGCTAATTTGACCATTCTGGACACGTTGGCGATGTTCATTTTATCGTCCGACAATGTTTGTTGATAATTTCTCTGAGTTTAACCTTTTTATAATTAATTAATAATTAATTCTTATAATGTTCGTATTTCGGGATTAGTACAACGAAACTGAGATCAGTCAATTCCAGTGATCTCACATCGCTGAAATTGACAAGTTGGACAGTGGATCACTATAATAAGATTATCAACTTTATCGTTGATCATTTGTCTCAATTTGCGTGTCGTAAGTTTCGACGTACGAATAACGAAGTACACTTTATATCTTTAATATTAGACTAGAATTGACCCTGTTTGACCAGAGTTGACCAGTTGACCCAAAGTCAACTGTAAGTCAACACTTGACCTAGTTTGACTAGATTATTGACCGAAGTCGACTTAGAGTTATTTTGACTTAAAAGAACCTAGGATATTATAGATGGCTAGTAGAGTTTCATTTATTTCAACTTGAACACATTGTAACCTGTGTTGCTTTAAATAGGACTTTGTGGCTTCAGTTGGACCCCCCCTATACTTATCAGCTGTTTAGGTTATCAGGCGAGTACATTCTCTGATCGTTTCATACTTGTCACGAATTATATTCTCGCTCTAGATTACTTTTACTTGATGCTGTCACGTTATCATCACGGATTGGTACTATACGGATCTCTTCTTGGGATGTTACCCCCTTAGTGGGCGCATCGGATACTTTATGACATGTGTTTCATGTACATCATGTATTCCTTGCTTCTGTGTTATTCATGTACACTCATGTTCTCTCATGTTCTTACATGTACGTTCATGTACTCTCATGTTCTTTCATGTACGCTCATGTTTCCTCATGTGTTTCTTGTATAACCAAAACATCATGTCCGTAACGTAACTTGAATAGATCCTTGTGTATTGATTGTGGGTAGGGGTGAGTATAAATGGTCATGTAATTTACCCATCATGTACACTCTGTTACTTTTCATGTTCATCATGTACAACCTAAGCCAATTACATGCCATCTCGTATACTAAATCACTAGTCACTTACAGTTCTTACTTATCATGTATATATTTCCAGTTATCAAATCTCTCTCCTGTTTTCATGTACATCTTCTTATAGCGTTTCATGTATCTTATTCTATTGACTGCTTTATATTTCCTGACATGATATGAACTGCATGAGATGTATTGTGCTCGCTCCTGTCCTGACTGGACCTGTTGATAAATTTTACAGATGGCCTGGGATTGCCTGCTAGCCTAGAGGAGACACAGTAGAGGTTGTTTAGATAGTTATTTCTTTTTGTCTGGAGTTGTATTTACTTTGAGGATTACTGTATTTGAGTTTTGAGATGTATTTCTGGGTTTATGTATCTTAGACACTTAGACTTCTATCTCCTGTATTTATTTTGGATTTCATGTTTTATCTATCCTTATCATGCTCTACCTTAGATGTGATTGAGTCTATATCTGCTATGTCACCCCCATTCGGGGAGTATAAACTGTTTATTCTTATACTGTTAGATGCATGAGACCTAGGACAGCGTTCTACCGTCGACACTGCGGCGTAGACTGGGCGTTGTTACGTTCTCGTGCCCTTACTCTAGGGTACGGGTCGTGACAGGTGGTAGACCTCCCTGTGCAACTGCCGGGGTCTCTGGAATAGTAGAATCACTGGGGTCAGTCTCATGAACCTCCTCCTCGGCCGGGTCAGATCTCTCGGGCAAGCTACTCGATCCAGAGGCCTGCGGATGCGTCTTCGTCATCCTGGAGACGAATTGAAACAAAGAGGTCAGTATGGCACATGAGTAGATTATCAAAGAAGGACAGTTAATTTAATACAAGGTGAATAATCATGATAATCAAAAGATCAAAATTTTCCTAGGTGTGATTGAGAAACTCCTATCATGTCCTAGGTCCTACGTCCTAATTACAGGCTCGTAATTAGTACTCTAAGTCGAGCACCATTACGAAATCGCACTAATTGTGACACAGATCTGCATGGGCCACCACAAAAATGTGTCACGACCCGCACCCTTATGAGGGGCACGAGCACGTGGGTACGTCCAGCCTACGCCGCAGTGTCGGCGGTAGAACGCTGTATATAACATCTGTAAATACTACGACTAACGGTATAAATGTACCTATACAGTATATACTCTCCGAATGGAGGTGACATATCAATACAGTCTCAATCACAGAATAAAACTAAGGTAGATAGCTTAGAAGGAAAGACATATGATAGATGAAAGAGTAAATAAGTCCAGAGTCCAATACAAGCCCAGATATATACAACATCACAGGGTATCAAAATATAATATAGAAACTACAGTCTGAATAAGCTAGCTGGATCGCAGTCCAGTCAAACCTAGCTAACCTACACTACTCTGGAAGTACAAAATCTAGTGGCTCTACTATAAGGCCACGATCCAAGGCTACTCCATCTAACTCGAGCCCATAATAGGTCGAGCAATCCACCTCAGAGTCATCTGTAATATATCATAACGGTATCCTGTCAGGAAAATGAGCAAGTACAAACACTGACAGCAGTTCCATGTGAATTGACAAATTCTATAAGAGACAGTATAATGAACTACAAGACAAAGATATATGAAAACTTGGGAACCGTTCGGAAGCCTAGTTACAACCCTTAAACCAAACAAGGACCGGGGTTGTAACTCTTCTCCCGAGCAGAACTTAGTCTCCAATCAAGGTACAATGTAAAGGCAAGTAGAGCATGTGAGTAACTGTATATCATGACATGGTGAGAAAATACTGAATGTAGAACAGAGCAGGATATACGATAAGATAAAGTAAATATAAAATATGATTTGAATTATTAGAGCGATATGTGTTCGGCATGGGATAAGTGACAGGACAGGCTATCCACTTGGCCCGGCAATTCGAAGTGACCTCAACGAAAAGTCATGCCGGCCAACCTGGATAACAAGCACAAGGCAAAAGGATCTCGCTACACCCTTCGTGAGGGAAGAGTGGCACGAGCACATGAATAGTGACAGGGTAGCTTGGATCACATAGCCCCTAATAATTCTCCATCTCCGAATAGTACAATGGATCTGGATATGACACGTCATGGCACGTGATTTCGTAAGAGGGTAGCAAATCCCCTTAGAAATCGGTGTCTATACAAGTACAGAGAACAAAACAGAAAGTGTACCCATATACCCAGAAATCTAGGAACAACATCTCATGTCATGATCCAACGTGTACTAGTCCGTGAACTATCGTGACTAAGAATCAAGTAAGACACTACGACTGAATCGAATAAAGCAGATATCAAGACAATAAAAACTATCATTGAATGTACTCGCCTGCTGTCCTGAGCTGTATGGTATATCAATGCTCAGAGTGGAAATCAGAGACCTAAAGATGAGATACTGTATGTTAATTTAGGTTTAAACAAGTTTAGGAATGATTCACAATGAATGATATGCAATCTAGGTCAAACTAGGTCTCACTGAGTCACACTAAGTCCTGTCAAGTCAATCTAGGTCAAATCAAGTTATCACGGGTCAAAACAAGTCGAAGAAAGTCAAACGGGGTCAAGAGTTGGCCTACAGTTGACTTTTGGTCAACTGGTCAACCTTGGTCAACTTTGGTCAACTCTAGGTCAACTGTGGGTCAATCCTGGGTCAATGGTGACTAATAGTTGACTTTCGGTCAACTACACAAGTCTAAAGGAATTTGGGACTAAATTGGGTAAAGCGTTGACCCATAGTTGACTTTTGGTCTAAAAAGTCAACCGTGGTCAACCGGGGTCAAGACTAGGTCTAGACGACTATTTTTAACTATTACCAACCTCTACAACCCATATCCAAGTCCATCTTGGACTTCGAAACTCAAATCTTGGCCGTAGGCCAATATCCTATTTTGCCCTTAAAAAGGGTAAAATTCTAGCTTAGGCAATTATCAAGTTAGCCTACCTACGCTTGGTATTTTGACCCGAGCTCCCTAGGGTAGTAAGGTACTAGCCTATACATATATTACCTACCAAGATACCTAAGTAAAGTGGACATCTAGTCCATGATACGGCCTATTGCCGGTATCTTGAATATTTCAAGATACGCAATAGTACGGCACGATACCGGCGCCCTACAACCCCGATTTCCACTCGGGAGCCTACCCGCAAAATCTAATTCACGTATTCTTGCCCCACGCCAAGTTTCAACTCATTCCGATACTCCGAGCTCCGTTTCGCCCTCTAACTCGATCTCCTCTATTTCCTATTTCCCTCTTTTCTCCCTATTCTTCTAACCTCTTCTAATTCTCTCCTTCTAACTTCTTCTTATTCTTTTCTAACTTCTAATTCCTTAAACTTCTTCTAATTTTAACTATCTACCAACTTATATATACATATATATATATATCTATATATATACATATATATAGATAAAAAGGGGGTGTTAAATAGGTGAAAAGGGCTCAAGAGGGGAGGGGGGCAAAACCTGGCAGCAGCTGCTGCCAGGCTGCTGCTGTTACTGCAGCAAATGCTACTGCTGTGGCTGTTTCTTCTTCTTCTTTTTCATCTCTTCCCCTTCCCTACGTCCTATCTCTATATATATATACATCTATATATATATATATCCCTCTATATATATCTATATCCATCTATAGATATATGTATATATCTATCTAACCATCTATATATATATATATATAAATATATATATATATATATATATATATATATATATATATATATATATATATATATATATATATATATACACACAACACTCACACATCTATATATATACATACATACGCACCCATATCCATATACATATATAAATACACACTCATATCTAAATACACACTCATATATATATATATATATATATATATATATATATATATATATATATATATATATATATATATATATATATAATACAAACACACACACACCCTCACACAACACAAATACACACACAATCTCACCACTCTCACATACCATTCTCACATACCATTCTCACATACCATTTCCCTTGCACACACACAATACTTATAATAATACACACTCATAAATACACATGTATATATATATATATATATATATATATATATATATATATATATATATATATATTAAAAAAAAAAAAAAAAATATATATATATATATATATATATATATATATATATATATATATATATATATATATATATATATACACACACACAATCTCACCACTCTCACATACCATTCTCACATACCATTTCCCTTGCACACACACAATACTTATAATAATACACACTCATAAATACACATGTATCTATATATATATATATATATATATATATATATATATATATATATATATATATATATATATATATATATACCACTCTCAAAAGGATTAAACCGTAATAAATCCCTAACCTATTTTTCTAGGAAAAACCTACAAATTTGTGGGCAAAGGGTGGAGAATGAGCTCCTCTCCATTTATTGTGAGGGAGATGAATGCAAATGAATAATAAATGAAGAATTAAAAGCATACCTAACAATGGGTTCTCTCTTGAGAAGAAGCTTGGAAGAAAGAAAGAAATGAAGATGGAGAAGTTACTTGGTGGTGAAGGAAAGAGAGAGGGGGGGGGGGGGGGGGGGGGGGGGGCTATTCATGGCCGGCCAAGGCATGGTGGGTTAGGGGCACTTGTATTTACAAGTTTGCCCCTCCCAAGCCTAAATGCTAATTAATTCCAAAATAGGTTTAGGAAGTTGCTAAAAATAAATAAAAATTATAATTAAACTAAATTACTCATGGGGGACTAGTCCAAACTCCTAAACCCTAAAGTTTAGTGTGGTGGGCCATGGTTAGCTAACATGCTAATTACGGCTCAAGTCGAAATTCACCGGGGTCCCGAATTAACTCGAAATGCGATGAAATTCGAACCCGACTCCTATAGTAATTAAATAATAATATTCGTGAAATAAAATTCCCAAAAAATATTATAAAATAGAAAATTACCATTTTATCCCTAACTGGGAAAAGTGAGGGTGACATTATATCAGGTGGATATGGACTTGTGTAATGTATATGTATAATGTGTATATGCTTGGAAGGAGCATTCAATTTATCTGTGTAGTTGTAGCATGTTGGGGAGCAGAAGAGCCACTTTTTTGTGTTGTGTATATTAATGTGTATACATTGTGATCTGTTGTGTACTATTTATTCTATGGTTAAGTGCCAACATTTGTATATATGAATTATGCTTTCTCATTTGAGAATATTTTGTTTGGACATGAATTTATCTGTGTATTAATGTGTATATTTGTATATATGAATTTATCTGTGTTTTAATGTGTCTATTTTGCCAATATTTTTTATGAAGTCCTTTTTTTAATAAGAAATTCAATTTTAGGCCTGGCCCATTATGAGTTAAAAAGCCCAACCGATTAAACCGGATACAACCGAAAAACTAAACCGAATAAATCGATTTTGGTTCGAATCGGTTTTAACTCAGATCGGTTCCACTACTAAAATCTGCTAGAATAGCGACGTATATTAGCGACGGCGGAAAAAGCAGTCGCTGATAATTGCCTATAGCGACTCCAAGTGCTAGACGTCGCTGACCGTCGCTGATTAGCGACGTTCAGCGACGTAGTATTTTTTACGTCGCTGACGGGCGACGTTTTGCGATGGACGTACCTTGTACGTCGCTGTATTGTGACATTTTGCGACGTATACTTTATACGTCGATGTCTTATTTAATATAGGGTTCCTGGCCCGATCGAAATCACAAAATTTTCACCCAAATTTTTTCTTCCGGCTCGATCCCCCTCTCCCCTCTCCCCCCGACGAACCCTCCCCTCCGGCGACCCCTCACTCCGGCGACACCCTCCCCTTCTCCCCCCGACGACCTCGCTCGCCCGCTGACCCCTCCCTCCGGCGACCAGCCTCGCTCCTCCAACGAAGGAGCCTTCCTCGCCGCCTTTCTCCTCCGACGAAGCCACCCTCCTCGCCACCTCCATCCTCCGATAAAGCCACCCTCCTCAGGTAAACCCTAACCCTAGCCCTAGCTATTTAGACACAGACACGGACACGAGAAACCTAACCCTAGCTGGGGTGGTCTTTCTGTCGAGGGGGGAAGAGAGGGGTGGGGGTGGGTGCAGGGGAGTGGGGGGGTCTTACTGTCGAGGGGTGGAGGGAGGGGTGGGGGTACCCGAGGGTGGGGGGTCTTGTTGTCGATAGGGGCAAGGTTGGGGTAGGTGCAGGGGTAGGGGAGAGGGGGCAGGGGAGGGGGGGTCTTGCTGTCGAGGGGGGTAGGGGGGAGGGGGCAGGGGTGGGTGGGTGTTAGGATAGGGGGAAGGGGCAGGGGTAGGTGGGTGCAGGGGGGGCAGGGAAGGGGGGGCTTGCTGTCTAGGGGGGCAGGGGAGGGGGGGTCTTGCTGTCGAGGGGGTAGGGGGGAGGGGGGCAGGGGTGAGTGGGTACAGGGGTAGGGGGGGAGGGGGACAGGGGTAGGTGGGTGCAGGGGTAGGGGGAAGGGGTGCAGGGGACATGACACAGGACACAGGACACAGACACACACAATACATACATATATGCCTATATATATATATATTATTTTTTTATAAATACACATATCTACATATATACATGTATATATATATACTCACACACTTACATACACACACAAGTACATATATAAATATATATATGTATACAATGTATATACACACAAATACACATATATATACAATCAAAAATCTATTTGAAATTCATTTTAAGAATCTGAAATGTTGACGATATATACCCAAGGTTCACAATATCGGTATCGGAATCGGTATCGGACTATTCCTATGAGTATTGGTATCGGCGATATCGGTAGTATCGACGGTATCGTATCAGAGTATCGGACTTTGGTATCGGAAAACAAATAATTATTAATAAATTATTTATATTTAAAAACATATATTTTATACATTTAGGCATAATTTTAAGTATTTTAGCGTTATTTCTTAGTAGTTTTGAAATTATATGAAATAGTAGTCACCCTTACCGATTGGTTTTGCCGAATTGACGGAACAATGACCCCCAATGTCGGTATCGATCAATATTTGGTATCGGTCGGTATCGGATCGGAACATGCCAAACCGTATCGGTATCGGCCGATACTTTAAACCATGTATATACCATGGTTTTGCCTTTTAGTTGCAGGAATATGAGAGTTATTAGATGTTAAAGTAGGATATTAATTTATTAGTTATGATAGAGAGTTTGAGATAGATAGTTCATGTGAATGTTAGGTAGTAGTCTACAGTTCATGATTCGCATTGTTTAGATATTAGTTTCAGTTAAAGGGTTAGTTTAGATTAAGATATTAGTTTATGTTAGAAGGAACTACCTGCAACTGTATCGTAGCTGCAGGAATATGAGAGTTATTAGATGTTAAAGTAGAATATTAATTTATTAGTTAGGATAGAGATTTATTAGTTATTTTTATAAACCGTGATATGTTAAATGCCTGCAGCTGCATCGTAGCTCAGGGATATGACTGAGAGGGTGACATGGTTGTCACATTAAGGATCTTTGAGGAGGTGACATGTTGTGAACAGATATATCCTTATAGTTCTCCTAAGTAATGTTAAAGAAAATCCGTAGGAGAACTATATATAAGGATATATCTTTTTATAACATGTCATCTTGTCAATGACCCTTAATGTACCAACCATGTTACCGCGGTATTGGTATTGGAATACCAATAACGATAAGGTAAAGGGTACTGATAGCGATAAGGTAAAGGGTACCAACTTAAGGTATTGGTATTGGGATACCAATAGCGATAAGGTAAAGGGTACCTTGGTTGGTAATGACTAGAAATAGGATATTTGACTTAGATTTGACCTTGTTTGACCAAGGTTGACTATTTTGACTGAAAGTCAAAGTAGAGTCAACATCTGACCTAGATTGGACTAAGAGTTGACAAAGTCAACTGTAGGTCAACCCTTGACCTACTTTGACCTTGTTTGACTTTGCTTGACTTAGCTTGACCTTGTTTGACTTTGTTTGACTTAGTACAACCTAGTTTGACCTAGATTGCATATCATTGTTATTAGTAACTGTCCACTACTAATGTGTCTCCCATAATAAGACATAATATACAAATTTGTGCCTATTAGATAATGTGTGTCCATCTTTGCAGAATTATTTCCAAATGGATATGAATTACTACTTGCAAAATCGTTCATAGATGTACAATCGTCGTCCTGATGATATGTGTGGTGTGCGGGATGAATACATAGCGGAAGTAGAGCAGTTCCTGCAGTTTGCCAAGGCGTTCCCTCAGTACATGGACGGCACCAAAATTAAGTGTCCGTGTGTGAAATGTCATAACGTGAAATATTATCCAGAAGTGAAAGTGACATATCATTTGTACTCGAGGGGTTTCATGCCTAATTACTATCAGTGGACCGCACACAGAGAACTTGTGTCTTTAGCATCAGAGCCGGAGCCTTATGTTGAGCCGTATATGCATGCGGGACCTAATTTTGTTTCAGATAATCATGCATACGACGACGGGTGCGTGAACATGGTTTTTGACGCTGTGGGGCCTAGTTTCGTTTATGATGCACCTGAGGAGGCACCGAACGCCGATGCTGCACAGTTCATGGAGTTGCTGGAGAATGCAAGGACTCCATTATATCCTGGTTGTGAGGATCATTCACCGTTGGAGGTGGTTACAAGACTGTTGAGCATTAAGTCAGATTTTAACATGTCGCAAGAATGCTACAACCGAGTGTTGGAGTTGATTATAGAGATCTTGCCGGCGGGTGCTAAGTTGTCTAAAGACTTCTACCGGTCTAAGAGGATGGTGAGATCACTCTGGATGGGATACGAGAAAATCGATTCTTGTCGCAATGGGTGCATGCTGTACTACAAAGACGACAAGGACGCAGATGTGTGCAGATTTTATGGTGCTGATCGCTATAAGACAACTAGTACAAGAAGGTCTACCGGTATAAGAAGACCGACCGATTCAATGTACTACTTGCCTTTAACGTCGCGGTTGCAAAGATTATTTATGGCGAAAGAGACGGCCGAAAATATGAGTTAGCACATGCGAGAACAGATTTTAGGAGTGTTGGATCACCCATCCGATGGAGAAGCGTGGAAGCACTTTGATCGAGTGTATCCTGATTTTGCTTCAGATCCGCGTAATGTCAGGTTGGGGCTATCTTCTGACGGTTTTACTCCTTTTAGTCTTTCGGGATCCCAGTATTCGTGCTGGCCTATGATTGTCACTCCGTATAACCTACCGCCTTGGATGTGCATGAAGACTCAGTACATGTTTCTAACCGTTATAATTTCTGGTCCGAACAATCCCAAGAGAAACATTGATGTGTACTTACAGCCTTTGATAGATGAGTTGAATTAGTTATGGAAAGTAGGCGCTAACACGTACGATGTTTCCAGGAAGCAGAATTTTCAGATGAAGGCAACCCTTATGTGGACCATCAACGACTTTTCGGCCTATAGAATGTTATCTGGATGGAGCACTCATGGCCGTCTCTCATGTCCGTATTGCATGGACCGTAGTAAGGCTTTTCGCTTGAAATACGGAGGAAAACCGTGCTTCTTTGATTGTCATCGGCAATTTCTGCCAAAAGATCATCCGTTCAGAAGGAACAGGAATACATTCCGTGCCGACGTTGTAGAGAAGGGTGATCCACCGCCAAGGTGGTGCGGAGCCACGATATGGAAGGAGGTTAGAGATTTTCCAAGTGCTATCGAAGATCCTACAGCTGGGTACAAGTGCGATGGATTTGGTATAGGTCATAACTGGACAAAGAGGAGCATATTCTGGGATCTGCCATACTGGAGTACCAATCTGATCAGACATAATCTTGATGTCATGCATATTGAGAAGAATGTGTTTGATAACATAATTAATACTGTGATAGACGTAAAGAAAAAAACGAAAGACAATCCCAATGCCAGGTTGGACTTAGAAGAAATATGCAAACGCCCTGCGTTGCATTTGATAGAGCAGAATGGAAAACAGTTCCTGTCGAAGTCAATTTTCTCGCTGGACAAGGAGGATAAAGTGAGACTTTGTCGGTGGATCCAGGGCCTAAAATTTCCAGACGGTTATGTCAAATCTGAGAAGATGTGTCGATCCGAAGGAAAACAAATTGACGGGTATGAAGAGCCACGACTGTCACGTATTCATGGAGAGGTTAATTTCGATTGTATTTCGAGAATTCTTACCGCAGGCAGTTTGGGATCCATTGACGGAGCTTAGCATATTCTTTAGGGATCTTTGTTCTAAGAAATTGCTCGTTGATCGTCTAGAAAAGCAAGAGAAGGACATTACGGTAACACTATACAAGCTAGAGAGGGTGTTTCCTCCTGGATTCTTCAACTCTATGGAGCATTTGTCGATTCATCTATCCAATGAGGCACGTGTTGGTGGACCCGTCGAATATCGATGGATGTACCCGTTCGAGCGACATTTGAATTACCTAAAAAAAAATGTGAAAAATAAGGCACGGGTCGAGGGTTCTATTTGTGAAGCCTATGTTCTCGAGGAGATTACAAACTTTTGTTCAATGTATTTCAAGCCTCATGTTGCTACTAATAGAACGAGAGCTTCCAGAAACGACGACGGAGATCATGAAAGTAATGATACAATACTGAAGGTATTCAATGCTCCAGAAAAGCCATCGGGTAAAATGAAGAAGAGATATCTGAACGATGATGAGCTAAGGGCTGCTCAGGTGTATGTATTACTCAACTGCGACGAGGAGGAAGTAGAGAAACTGGAGGGGTAAGTAATTAATACGTCTACATTATTTTAATAGTGTTGATTATTATACTATTACATTAATTGCACAATATTATTTTCAGCATATTTAATGATGATGTGAGGTCAGGTAGGCCACACATAACAGAAGAAGAACTATAATAAGAAATGAGGCATTATTTTCTATCATGGTTGAGTGCATATGTAAGACTTGAGAACTCTGTAATTACCTTTCTGTATATGCACTTGATTGAGAATGAGCTTAATTGCTTCTTTCATGGTATTTAGGTCGATCGTCCATACGCAAGACTTGAGAATGAGTCTATTAGAACGCTAGCCAAGGGACCAATTTATGCTACAAAAATATGGCCAAGCTACTGTGTTAATGGGTTTAGGTTCAAGTCAACAACTTGCCCGATCAGAGACAACTTTATGGATCTCGACTCCACCAAAAATAGCTGTTTGTGTATCAGATCTTCGAACTACAAAGATGTTGATGCGGGCAACGATTTCTATGGCGTGCTACGGGAGATCGTGGAGCTGACATATAGTTATGGAATAAAGCCTGCTAAGATTGTGTTATTCAGGTGTGATTGGTTCGATCCGATTGAAGGTCAAGGTTGGAAAGTAGACAAGCACGGTCTTGTTGATATAAACTATCGGCGTCGATATCAAGCCTATGAACCATTTGTCCTATCAAGTCAGGCTCAGCTCGTGTACTTCACAAGTTATCCTAAACGGGGAACAACAAGGTCGGACTGGTGGGCAGTATGCAAGACCAAAGCTAGAAATACCTTTGAGGTTGACGATATAGCTTATCAAGAGGATGAACTACCTCTTGTAACAAATATTATAGAAGTGGACACGACGAAAGTTCCTCATTACACATCTAATTGTGCAGAAGAAGTAGAATTATCTGAAGAGGAAGATGCAGATAAAAGTAAAGATGTAGAGGAGGAAGAAGAAGAAGAAGAAAAAGAAGAAGAAGAAGAAGAAGAAGAAGTAGATGAGCTAAACGAACTAGATGAATTTTCAGAAGAGGATTAAATCTGTACGTTTGTTTTATCATCATATTTGACACTTTGGTGACACTTCTATCATATAAATCAGTGACACTTTAGTGACACTTTATTGACACTTTTATCTGTGACTATGATATTTTTCAAAATCTGTGATGTCTATCATATAAATATGTTTTTTTATTTTATTGTCATATGTTATTATCAGGTATGACTAGACCATCTGGACGACGCGGAGGATTTTATATTAGGCAGTCCCGTCAGCCTCGGGCTGGGGAGGGAGATTTCGTACCCTTATCCTTATCTCCGAGTACGCCATTGTACCGTTCTGTTCCCGGTCCATTACCGGGACAGGGCAGTTCCAGCAGGTTGGCAACTCCTCCCTCGTCGTCTAGCCTTCCTGATCCCGCGTCCAGCATCCCTGATCTTCCGTCCAGCATTCCTCCTGTCGACGGCTCTATGGGGGGAGCCGATGTCGAGCATATGGAGGACGACGATCAGACTGATCTTGTCCAGGCAGGAGGTGAGAGCGACCCTCCATGCGCTCCCCCGTGCGAGACGCGTATGGAGATTTGGACGGACGGGCCTACGAAGTAAGTTAAGTAATTAATATATATTTCTCAAATAATTATATGTACATATATATTCATGAAAATTATTATTGTATAGATATCGGCCTTCTGCAGTACAAAGACAGCTGGGGGTATTTCTGAGGCAGAACTATGGTGGGCCTTGGATTAACTACTCAGATGCTCCCGCAGATAGGAAGGCCTTTTGGTTCGCCCACTTCAAGGTAAAAAATTTGTTTATTTTTAAATTTTAATAATTATTTGTGTATATTATACAACTTTTGTATTTTACTTCTTGTATAGGACCTATTTCTATCCACCACACTGGGCGGCGAGGATCGAGGGCCAATTTTCTGCCACCGCAGCCACGCTCATCCGTGATGCGATCCACGACCAGAAGTCTCGTGATCGCTCCGGACAGCCGATCCATGGTTGGATCATGCCAGAGCAGTGGGCTGCGATGAAGGCTAGATTCAGCGAGCCCAAGTACCAGGAGCGGTCTGACAAGGCCAAGGTGGCACGGTCGAGCGCCGGTAAGTGGTGTGGTGGCTCCATTTCGATGACGGAGCATTTTCGTCGTCAGGTACATTTTCTATGACGGACATTAATTTATATATAGTTCGATAGAATGTTTAATACTAATAATAGATAATATATTTTAACAGGTAAAAAAGGGTGAGGACCCGAACATGGTGACCGTCTTCCTGGTCACCCATCGGAGGGCTGGGGAGTTCATTGACGAGAGGGCGACGCAGGCATATGTACGTTCTATTCTTTATATTAATTTACTAGAATTTAGAAAATAGGAAAATAGATATCAATATAGACTTTAGCAAACACTTACACGTTCGCAAACATGTTCTAGGCCGAGTTTGTTCGGCTACAGGAGGAGGCGGCTGCTGCTGCTGCTAGTGCGCCAGCAGAGGGAGGGGCTGGTACTTCCTTCCAGCCGCCTACAGCTCCATCGTCGGACGACCTCTGGATGACTACCGTTGGCGGTCTTCAGAAGGGTACGTACTACGGTACGGGATCCTACGGCGCGTATTTGGCTTCGGAGTCATCCCGGGCCCCCTCTGTCAGTGTGCGGCCTCCGGCTTCGCAGGCGTCGTCACGAGCTCAGGATATTCGTCGTCAGATCGAGGAGTTGCGTCGCGAGTTGCAGCAGCAGATTTCTGATGCGGTCGAGCGACGATCCGACCCTCCGATCATCCCCGGACGATTTGATGCGGTCGAGCGCAGTATACAGGAGCTGATGAGTCTGCAGCAGGCTAAATCTGCCAGCTTGCACACGCTTACCGAGTCTACGCAGCGCACAGAGCATAGACAGGTCGAGCTGGAGGGATCGCAGAGGAGCATGTCTGCCTCACTCACTCAGGTATCGGCTTCGCTTGAGGTGAGTACTGAGAGGGTGGTGAGTACCCTTACTGTTTATAGTGAGCGACTGCGAGAGCTGGAGCAGATACGTCCTTCCGGTCCATCGACGGCGCCGACTCCAGACATTGTACTGCCTCCTACTGCCCCTACGGTGCAGCTCACACAGGAGCAGTATGAGTAAATGCTATCCCAGATGCACGGCAGGGGTCCTCAGTGATCCATTAGATTTTTTTATCATCTTTGTTGGACATGTATGTTTGTTGGACATGTATGTTAGTGATATTTAATTTGTTACTATTTTCATTTAGTACATGTATGATATTTAGTTGTAGACTGTTATGATGGGAGATTGTTATTCATCTATTAGTTATAGACGGTTATGATAGGAGACTGTTAATTGTGATGATATCTGCGACGGGGATGACAAATATACCTACGCTGGATTATAAGCGATGATCTGATATACAAAGGAGGTGTTGCCCAAATTTTAAAAAAATATAATGTGTATTTTTGTGATGATGTGTGTCTGTGTTTACAGTGAATGTGAAATGCAGTGTTCGGAACCATCAACAGTTTCGATTACTGTTGTATGTTTTATCTTGGATAGAAAGAGCAACAGTTCAGGGTGTACTTCTGAGAGCTTCATTTTCACGTCCTTTACTTTCTCGGGATGTCGTAAAGGATCCCAAGAAGGCGAAGGACGTGAAGAGGAAGCTCTGAGAAGTGCACCCTGAACTGTTGCTCTTTCTATCCAAGATAAAACATAGAACAGTAAGCGAAACTGTCGATGGTTCGAATACTGCACTTCACACACACTGTAAACACAGACACACAGCATAACAAAAGTACCAATTATTTTTTAAAATTTTTTTATAACATCTGTGACGTATAGCGACATTCTGCGACGTCCTGTACATGTCGCTATATGTCGCCAAATAGTGACGTGACGTCGCTATCTGTCGCTATACTGCTGACGTGTATATGACCACCTGAGAGCCGACGTCGCTAATGTTGTCGCTAGGCGTCGCTAAAATGCTGACGTGGCTGCCATGCCATGTCATCATATGTAAAGTTGACGGCGTCGCTAAGTGGTCGCGCTATGATGACGTCGCTATCTGTCGCTAATATTGCGACGTCTAGCGACACTAAACGTGACGTCGCAACTAGCGACGAATTGCGACAAAATTGTAATCTGCGACTAGCCTATAAGCGACATCCATTTTTCGTCGCTAAATACGTCGCTAATAGAAATTAGCGACAGATTTTCCTTTTTTAGTGACGTACTCTGACGTCGCTAAAAGGGGTTATTTTAGTAGTGTTCTATTTCGGTTTCGGTTTTGTTAATTTCGGTTAGTTTGGTTTTCAGATATTCGGTTCGGTTGGAACCGAATTAACCGAATGCTCACCCCTACACATGATGCATAAATAATAAATAACATGTTGATTAAAGAATATTCTTAAACTATAAATAGAAAATTTTATTATTCTACCCGATTACAACCATTAACCCAATATATATAATACACAACTAGTTACAAAATACTACTAGCTGATGCCCAAGGTCGACCTCCTCTTTGTCTTATTCATTAAGCTCCTCTTCAGTCTACATTGGCATTTCCTCCTGACCTTCATCAAAAACTTAGTGAACAAAACTAGGTCGTCAATACGACGAGCAAGCCCTCAGTCAATGAGTAAGGAATATAAATTAAGATGATAAATTATCGAGATTGAACTGGAGAAAAGATAATTTTAAAAGTAGATTTACTGATAAGAATTTTCTTAGGGTATTTGCATCTTTTTCTAAAAGAATTCAGGTGTCAGGTATAAATGTGTAAATCTTAGACAAATCATGTATGCAAATGCAATATTTAGAGAAACGCTTCTGGATCATACAACTGCTAGTATCTTGGCAATAATCTTATTTACTCGGGATCAGGTTTATACTAAATGGGTGGTGCTTAGATTTATCCGTCACATTAGTATCAGGAATCACATAATGATGTGATATAATTCAGGATAACACATGAGTTGTTTTCCGAGTTATTGAAATCAAGTGTTATAACAATTATCGTATGACTTGAAATTTTTCAAGAATATCATAACCAGGCTACATTGGACATTACAGGGCCGAATTCGGTGATTCGGAATATAAAGGAAAATAAGAAACAGGAAAGTGAGATAAGTCTCACCTCGGACATCGTATGGCCGTACGAATGCCGATAACAGGAACTGATCAGTTTTTTTTAAATATAATATTACAAGAGTTCGAAGGTGTGATCCAAATATTTCTCTCCCATCCCAATGCAATTCTAATCTACAGTGTAGTCTAAGTTATGGTTTAAATTTAAATTATATTTCGTTCTTAGTGTGATAGGAAACACACACAAAACGAAAATAAATTTATGCAGGAGATTTTCGTCTTTAGCAGAAAATAATGTCAAACTAGAATTTGTGTGCTTAAGGTTCAAGGATTTCAGGATTAGAATTGTACTAGAAAATTTGATAAAATCTAGGAACTAGGGTTTAAACATTTTTACTTTCCAACATTAGGAACTAGAATTTGGTGATGGTTGTTTCATCATCCGATAACATCTGTAGATTTTTTTCCCTTATCTATCACCATTTGTTATAATCCTTCTCTTTTTGGTTCGTATTTTGAGATTCGTGCATCAAAATTGAGATCCGTCGATTCCAGTAATTTCACGTTACTGAAATTGATAAATTGACAATGTGGATGATTATAGGGACTAGCTTTGGCCTAGTTTAACCTAGAGTGGACTAAGAGTTGACCAGAGATGACCAGTTGACTAAAGTCAACTATAAGTCAATATTTGACTTAATTTGACTGAGTTTGACCTAGAATAGGCCAAGAAGCATATAATTAATGTATTTATATATATATTGTTTACTCTAGAACACTAAGTAACTATGTAAATTCATATTAGGTCTCTGTGACATCGGTTCAGGCATAGACCCTCACTTATTGCTCAGGACAGCAGGCGAGTACATTCTCTAATAGTTTTTATTGTCTTGATATCTACTATATCCGATTCAGTTGTAGTATTTTACTTGATTCCCGACACGGTGGTACACGGACTAGTATACGTCAGATCCTGTCATGAGATATCATTCCTGGGTTACCATGGTATATTGGTACATTATTCGTCTTGTTTCTTGTACTTGTATAGACGCCGATTCCTAAAGGAATTTGCTACCCTCTTAGAGAATCTCGTGTCATGACGTGACATGTCCGGATCCATATACTATTCGGGGATAGAGAGTTATTAGAGGTTATGTGATTAATACCCCTCTAGTATTTCTGTTACTACTTGCATCATAGCTTTACCCTCGCCTCACGTAGGATAAAGCCTGACCTGTGTTACTACTTGCCTCATAGCTTTCCATTGTGGCCGGTTTGATATGGTTTTTCTTGTATTTCCTGACATAGCCGATCAAATGGAAGAGCCTGGTCTTGACCCAAGCCGGTCACATAATGCTCTAATATCTCAAGGCACCGTTTATGTTTACATTATACATCAGATATTGCTGTATTATTCTACATTCCAGTATTTCATACCCTGACATGATATCCAGTTTTACGTATCCAGTTTATATTCCAGTCTTGATATTTTATCTTGTATTTCATTATAATTGTCTCTTATAGAATTTGTCAATTCATATGGAACTGTTGTTTGTTTATGTACTCGTTTCCATTCTGACTGGATACGTTGGCAATATTTTTAGGAGTTGTTATGCCCTCTATTGGACTACAGGATGATGCTAGCTGAGGCGGATCTCAATATTCTTTTACCGTGAGTTGTCTTCCAGGAGTTCTAGGTCTGATAGTTATTTTAGTTTTGTTATTGTTTTTCTCCATTTTATTTCTTGTATCATATGATACTTTATAGATTCTAGTTGTTCTAGTGATATTGTTATCTTTCTTGTCTTATCTTCCTTAGCTTTTGTGATGTGATTTGAGTACATTTATATTTATGGATCTTTTAGATATAGTTAGTATCGAGTACTTGACAGCGCTCTACAACCAATACTGTGGCGTAGGCTGGGCGTGGCCCACGTATTCGTACCGAATATCCGGGTGCAGGTCGTGACACATTTTTAGTGGTGTCCCATGCAGGTCAGTCTTTGCTATTAATGTGAAGTCGTAGTAGTACTTAAGCTTATCCGTACCACTGTGAGCCTGCCCTAGGATTAAGATTGAGTCATGAAATATTTTAGGATTTTGGTACTCAGTCACATATTAGGAACTCTTGATAGATTCCAGGGATGACCCCTGGGATTCTTATTTCGAAAGTTTTGTAACGCCCCAGTCCCAAAATACGTAGGACTAGGAACGTCGATATGCCAGCTGTATACATGCGAAGTACACTCCAATATATGAAAATCTCGTATGAATACATAAGCTGTAAAATGCAGTAGAATCATAACTAATCTCATCCACACAAAAATAAATAAATAAAAGATATCATATAAAGATAATGATTTGTCTTGATACAATATGTTGGGGGGAGACAAATCCACTACCAATAAGTAAAGGAAAAATACATGAGAAAAAAAATGATTTTGGCGAGCGAAGCGAAAATGATCCAAGCGCAATCATCCTCGAAGAAATAGCAATGATCACGGCTAGAGCTAGAATACCTGCGAAAGACAAGAGCACACACCTGGCAAGATAACCAAGTCCTCAAAGGGACGTAACAAGACACATAATATTATGCCATATTGTCACGACCCGTTACCCAAATTGTTGGGCCGGGCCGAGTCATGTCCAGCCTACGCTTGAGATAAAACGTAGTAAGCTGTTCTAAAGACAACAGGATAAAACTAAATGTGCTAACAGTTCTATAAGTGAATAAAAGTCAGAAATGCTCCAAACACAAAAGTCGTATCATATAGAAATAAGTCCAAAGTACAAGTCTAAAATGTAAAACTGGATACATGTCCAGTTACAAAAATACGTAGTCTAATACATGACTACTCTCAAAAGTCTAAAGCAAAAAGACAACTAGGCGAGGTTCCCCGCAGGAACATCCTCGTAAAGCAAAACTGGGTCCTCGGCAGTATCTCCATAATACGAGTCGCAGAGTAACTCTTCCTTAGTAAGTATACCTACAACGTTATCCTGTCAGGACGGGAGCAAGTACTGAATCTAACAAACATATAATACTGATCATGTGATGAAAAGAAATGACATATCATGTTTGTTCAATTTTAGGTACATTTTATCATGGCAATAGATATTCATTTCAAAGTTTAAAACTGTAGTAGGTGAGTGATCAGTCAATAGGTAATCAAAATGTACAGCGGTACATATCAATTTTCTGATGTGCACATACGTACACATAACGGCATCGGTGTATATCCATACACAAATGCGGGACCAGACATACGACACAGATACATATAGAATGTGACGGTGCTCGGTAAGTACATACGGAGAAGGGGGTCATGATCACGTACACTTACTAGCAGTTTCCCCTTAACCCGTTGTTTAAACATGTGAGAGATATGAAAACTATCCTAAACATGGCAGAGACCGAAAGTAATACAACATGCAAAGTTTTAACTTGCTACCCCAAGGATCAGCATTTAATATGGTTGGTGAATCACAGTTTATGGTTTATAGCAGTATGTAAAGTTTGTAGAAAGTACTTGCCTCTAGCAAAGCAAAGCAAAGCAAGCTGCGATAAAAGTGCTATAGATGTCAGGTAACTCGTCACTGTAGAAATAAATACATAAACTTAGTTTTTACACTAAGCTAAAACACTAAGACACTAATTTGTGAAACACGACTTGTGACTGGGTACCTAACCAAAATGATGACTTTAGCATAGGAGACCAATGTGGGGTGACACACTACTATAACTAACTTTCTAGGATCTTTACACTAGTGAGGGGTGAGGTTCAACACGGCTAAAACTCAAAATAACACAAAAAGTTACAAGTCGTAATTATTCAATAAATAAATCAAATGAATATTATTTTCCAATAATTTTTGAGATAGACAAAAAGCTTAATTTTACATAAAACAAAGTACTAAAATGATCCTTGTTAATTATAGAAATTTATTATAATTTTTCTGGAATTTATTTACCAGTATGTATATTTTATAAAAATCAGTTTTCCTAAGTACACAGAAAATGAGTTCTGGTTTCATATGCCAAAACTGTGGCAAGACTATAAATTAAATACTATAAAAATTATACTAAATTAGCTAAATTAACCTAGTATCTAAATACTATTTTTTCAGAATTTTAACAGCAATTAAAGTATTTTTAGAAACTCAAAAACAGCATTGCACACAATCTAAAATTAAATAATTAATTATCTGCGTATTTTGTCCATGTACATAGTTTGAACCAAAGTTCAAATACAGGACCCAAGGCCATGAATCAAGTCCAATATGACTTGTACAGGTCTTGAATGTGTGAAAACATATTTGGGCCCAAAAATCCATGCTAGGCTTGGACACCAAATGGTTGCAGTAATTTAAATACACAAAAAATACAAAGACGTAGAAATACATAATAAATACTAATATTTTAATAAGGTAAAATTATACATAGTAGTTATAAAAATATGACAAGTATATTTACATAATAATAATTTACACTAGGTAGAGTGAAATACATATATATAAAATGTATATCTACAATATTTATATTTACATATAAATATATCGATATTTACATAATGGATATATACATACATATGTTAAAAATACATATATATATATATTTTTTTTTTTTTTTAAAAATACATATATATATATATATATATATATATATATATATAAGAAAATACTTAACTATAAAGTATATATATATACAAATATTGTATACATATATATAATAGTATATATAATAATATATATACACATGAACATATATATACATATACACATATATGTACATAAATACATATATATACATACATATTATAATAAAGCACTATATATATATATATATATATATATATATATATATATATATATATATATATATATATAATACTGCATATATATATAATGCAGTATATATAAGAATACATATATATATACAAATACATGTATATACATATATATATATATAAATATATATATAAATAACAAAAAAGAAAAAGAAAAAAGGAAAAAAAAGAAATAGAAACAACAGCAAGGGGGGGCTCGAACTCGAACCACTGAGCGCGCGGGAGTTTCTGAGTCAGGTCGGGCTGGCCAGGGGGTCAGCCCGCGGCTTGTGTTAGGATTAGGTTATGTTCATTTTATTTAGGTTAAGCATTTAATAAATAATAAAAAAATATAATAACAATCCTGTGTCCTGACAGTTAGGGACATAGGAGTCTAAGTGTCCGGGTCAATTTCGATACGTACGACACGGGTTTGCTGTGTCCAGTCCTACCCTCGTACTCGCCAGGACACGGCGAACGACTTACATGGACACGAGATACGCACGACACATTTCGACACTTGCCACTTACGTGTTCGACGAGTCGGGGGAGTTTCGGGAGCCGTGGACGGCGGAGAAGACGTCGGCGAGGCGGCACTTGGGTGGCGCTGGGCGTAGCTCGTCGGGACGAACTCGTCGGTGGTGGTTGGGGGCGGTGAAGTTCGCTGTGGGGGTGGCGCTGTGGAGTGGTCGGAGTTAGGGTTACGGCGGGTGAAAAGTAGAGGAGACGGTGGTCGTGGGCGGACGTGGTAGTGTTTTAGGGTTAGGGTTAGGTCTAGGGAAGAGGGTGGGCTTTATAGGATGGTTAGGGCGGTGGATCGGCCGGGAAATACGGGGAAAAGTGAGTCGGTGGTCGTCGTCGGCGTGGCAGTCGGCCAGCCGAGTCGTCGGGGGTGGGTAGCATAGGATTTATAATTAGGCCCCCCGTAGTTTAGGAAATTACCAATAGGTCCTAATAGTTACTGAATGCAAATTAGAATTTGCATTCCGCATTAAAAACAATTAGTTAATTGCAAACTGAAATTATAACAATTTAATAAATTACATAACTATATAAAAACAATTCTAAAAATTACAGAATAATATTAAAACATTTAAATTAATTACAAAATGATATTTTTGTATTTAAAACTCATTTAAAAATCATTTAATAATTCTAAAAAAATTTCTAAAAATCATAATAAATATTTTTTAAGACTAAAAATGACATTAATAATTAATTAACACTAATTAAGTAAATTTTGAAAAATAGGGGCTCACACATATAAACTGAATAAATATTGCTCAAATAAATAAGTCAATTGAATTATAACATGGTCCAATACACACCTATTGAACTAGCTTACCATCTCCCAACCAAACAAGGACATGAGATGGTAAACTAATTCACGATGACGTATCTTTCCATGCTATGTACCCAATATGGTATTCGGACCCCAACATGGTTCAATACCTTCTTATCGAAGTAGTAAGTCATACCTACAACCAAACAAGGACAAGGTGTGGCGAACTAATTTGCGACAAGTTATTGTTCCAAGCTACGGTCAGATACAAGTACCCAAACCAAGAGTACTCGTACCTAACGGATAAAGGTGCCTAACCGTTCTAAGTAAAATGTAGTTAAGAACAATCCTTCCTGCGCATGGACCCAGACTAAATAGGATCGGCATAGTCCCTCCTTGGGGCACCAGAGGCCCAATCAGTAAGAGCATAACGTTCCGCACAATGTTAGTGGCCGTCAGTAATCATGGGTCATCAACCCCGTATCTCCAGCGGAGCTTCCGGGTCACAAGAAAAGTGCATCGAAGCCCATACGCTAAGGAATTGTCCTCCCCGCCCAATGCCTACTGTGTTGTATCCATAACACAAAACCTCTATTAACCGCTAAGTCAAACTAAGCATGCAACCTCTATTAGCAGTTAATCCTATTGCATGGCTTATACGTACCGGTGGCCAGCCAGTCACGCATGTCTGTGTTCTACATGCGACACACAACTTCATGGTACAACGTGTCAAGGCCATGAATACAACACACAAAGGTGGTCCCTTAAATCTAGGCAAGGTGTCTTGCCTGGTAGGACGCCTGGTGTACTGCAATGATCAAGGTGGCCACGAACAGCGACTTCGATATAACAACTATGCAAGGTGACCTCTGATGGTGATACGGACAGTTCTATTGGGTCCAGAAGGGTCAAATTAGTTAGGGTAGACATATGGAAGTACAGAATTGGTGAGATAACAAAAATAATAGGGCTGGTCATGGACGGAAGAATAAAGGAATTGAATAATAATTATATAATTTTTTAGAAAAGTAATCATAATACTGAAAATGGTTTTCTTTTATAAGTCGAGAAAAACATATGAAAAATATTTTAAGAGTCAAGAAAATCGTAAGACAATCTGTTTTGGCTAAAGACATTAAGTTCAAAAAATTTATTTTTGACAAAAATGATATTTCAAAAAAAATACTTATAATCTTTGAAAAATATTCCATTAACCGAAAATATTTCGGTAGTTATATATAAAATCGTTTTAAGGCAAAATATTCTAAGTAAAAAAAATACATTTTTAAGTAGGAAAACTATATCTTATTTGTTAAGAAATTATTTGATAATATTAACAAAGAAATTACATTTTTGGTTAAAACCCAAATTTGGAATTACTAGATAGCTCTAACCCCTATATTATATATATAAATTGAAAATTTATAATATAAGAATTCTCCTAAATAATAACTATTCTAATAATATTCATAAATCTAAGTTTTATAAATTTTAAACTATTTATAACAATAAAATAAACTATTAACTAATAATAATAATAACATAATAATAATAATAATTAACAAAAAAATAATAAAAAATAAAAGCAATAAGTTCAGCATATGGTTCTCCTCGAAAAAGGAGATCCACCCTTTAGAGAGATTAGACAGAGGGAGTCGAAGAGGGCGCGTGCGGCGGTGCAGCGCTGGAAGAGGGCGGCGAGGGGCTGAGGAAGAAGGAGAGGGGCGGCGGAGCTGCGGTCGGAAGAGGGGGGGAGCCGGAGGAAGGGGAGAGTTGAGAGTCGTGGCGTGCGGCTGATGGCTCGCGCAGGGGCTCGCTGGCGGGCGCACGGCGGTGGTTGGGCAGCCTGGGGAGGTCCAGGCACAGCGGCGAGGGAAGGCGCCACATCAGCGAGGAGGCGACGGCACCGGCGTACGTCGGAGGAGCGTCCAGGCGTGGACGTCGCCGGGGCGTTTTCGATGGGGCGGTGCTGCACGTCCGGATCCGACGGTCGGCGGACCCAGTACGGAGGAGGCCATGGCGGCAGGTGAGTCTGGTGTGTAGTTTAATTTATTGTATGATGGTGTTTGGTAGGGTTTGGGGCCGTGGTGGCGCCGGTCACCGTGGCGGTGGCTGGGTTATACTAGGATGGTAGCGGTGGTGGGTGTTTGTGATTTTGGTAAGGTAGTGATGGTTTGCGGTGGCTGAGGTGGCCGAAAATCGGTCGGCGGAGGTAGTTGGGGAGGTCGTGGCGATGGAGTTGAAGCGGGGGTGCGGGGCTGGAGAGGTCGGTCGAGAGGGTTGGGTGGTTCTGACGGTGGTGGTGAGTGTAAAGATGATGGTCGTGGTGGATGATGGCTGGTGGCGGTGGATACGATGGTCGGGTGTGTGGCGTGTTGGCAGCCGCGGGTGGCGGTGCTGTGGAGGAGACGGGGGTGTGTGGAGTTAGGGGGTCGGGTTTCCGCAGCACGATCGACGGTGGCGGAGGTGGTTGTGATGGTAGATGATGGCTGCCACAGCGGAGTGAAGTCGGGATGGCCGTGGCGATGAGGGTGGACATGGGTTAGAGTTTAGGAGTAGCATTTGAGATTATCCGGGTGTGTCGGACACGATCATTGGAACATGTAAATATAACAGAAAATTTTAGTAGATGGGAAGGGCACGGACATGGACACGATGCACTCACGTTTGTTTGTGGAGGATGGAGTAATTTATGGAATATTTATGTTGAGGAGTACCTGCCTATTTATAGGATGTGGAAATTCCCAGTTGGATAAGGATTAGGAATATTTAAACCCAATTTAGATAATTCAATTATTAAATATAAATTAATACAATCAATCTAAATCCAAATTAAATTCCAATTTAAATCTAGGTAATCTAAACTTAAATTAAATATAAATTATATCTTTAAATTTAAACTATTCAAATCAAATCCATAAATTCAATCAAAGATTTAAATTGCCACAAAAATTTTAAAATATATTTTCCAAAAATACTAATAATAATAATTTTGAAAATTACATTATTATTTAAAATAAACTAGTAAATAATTACGAAATATATATGTATGCACGAAAAATATTATTTATTATTAATAACTATTTTTACGAAAGACTATAAATAAATAAATAAAATAATGGACTTAGAAATGTTGGTATGATAGCTAAAATAAATATTACATATATTATTTTGAAACTATAAAAATAAGAACAAATTATTTTTCTAAAAATATGTACGCTCGCACATATTCGCACTTGTCGAGCAATTACAAAAAATAAAATTTTGCGCACGACGTACAATGCAAATACGTGACGTACAATACAAAAAAAATCAGTACCAAATTTATATAAAAAAAATATAGTAGAAATTTAGGGGTTTTACAAGTTTTTCGAGTCTATTTCCCACTTGGTTCTATTCGTCCTAATTTTGAAACATCTGTCCGTTATCGAACCCTATTCTTGCATTGGGATGAGTTTATGGACCCCAGAGGGAACTAGAAGGTAGAAGTTGAACTTATATATCATTTAGGTTGAGAAGAAAATATGATTAGCCAATCTTATATGAAGGTTAAGATTTGTTTTAGATTATGTTCCAGGAATCTGACCTAGATAGTACCTTTGGGCCATCCCCTGAGAACCTCCCTCTAAACCCTACCTCGAAATCTGTTTTCGCTTGTTTCTATTTACTTATTCTTGATTCGTTGATGAAAATTTTGAATCTTGATGTTCGTTGTTGACTTTGATTTTGTTTATAGATAAGTTTTTATGAATTGAGTTAAGATATATTCTGATAACATATTTGATGAGTACGATAAGAAGGGTAAATGTCTACTTTATTTATGGAGTTTAGAATTTATCGCAGTCATACAAGCTTGCATGACGAGGACATGGAGCCTGATTTTGGGTATACTATCTTAGTTATGGAATTTAGATTTTCTTGCAGCCATACCGGTTGCCGTGGTAAGGAATCTGGATAACATGATTATAGGATGTATACCTTAGTTATGGACTCTATTGTTTATTGCAGCTATACTTACTGGCGTGGCAAAAATTCTGGTAACATGATTTCGGATATACGTGTATGGTTATCAGATCATATCTTAAATTGATTCACTTCTTTTGATCAAATGAGCAAGAACAATTCCTACCATTATTTCTTATCTTACCATTATTTCCTTGTCTTAATTAACCTTGTCCTACTTACATCGATCAACTATCTCGTATCTACATCTGTCATCTACATTTTGAAAATTTTGAAATTCTCATATCTCTGTACCTTGGAAAAAAAGTCGAGGAAGTATCGTAATCATCTATCTTGTGGAAGACTAATTTGTTATCAAGTGGTATCTTGGTAGGAATATGAGATGTTGGACATTTAGATAAAATTTGGGATGAAATATGACTGAGATTTGAAATAAAATCAAGAGGCCGATATTATCAATTTGGAAATTATTACACTTGGAGAATTATTTTGAGTATGTATTATTTTAGGAGGAACGAATAAGGATTTCGAGAATTGGAATGTGCATGAAACTGTAATATTTCATAGTTGTATTTTTACAGCTGATGAGGATATTCGAGGACGACTGGATTTTGGAAACCTGAATATTTTTAAGTTACTGATTCTTGAGATGTTTCATTTTGAATTAAGGCAAATTACTAAATTTAGGGATTCAAGATACGTGGAAAGGATATTATGATTGCATGTAATGATGATGCTAAATTAAATAAGTATTGGTAGAGAATGATTGAGAATGGTGGAAACTTTTTTTTGGTTACAAAAAAATCTAGAGATTTTGTAATATTACCAAATTTAAGAAGGGTGATATCTGAAGGTACATTTGAAAGATATGTGGAGGTTGATTTATAATGAGAAATAAATTTTTAGTTGTAGTGGCATTAATAGGAATATAGATTTGGACAATGTCCAAGAATTTTATAAATTTTGGTACAAGGATTAAATTAAAATTAGGACAATGTAGAGGAATTGGACTTTCAAGATGACTAAGTCAAATGGATTACAAATCCGGTGAAAAAGAAAGAAAAGATTAATTGGGAGTTATAACAAGAATATGCTTCATGTGTGGTCATCTTCATGACTGAAAATTTTGGATCTTGGTAGTAGTCGAAACAGAGCGAGATGATTACCCCGACTTCCTTCTACAAATCCTACATTTTGGTTTCCTGTCATAACAGAAGAAATTTAATTCCTTATCCTTGAATTATTTTTTTAAATTTCAATATCATTAAGATTTTGATCCCCTCTGATTATGACCAATCGATTTTGGTCGTCTTGTTTATCGTGCCAAAGAGTCTTGATTGCTGACTAGACTTAAATGACTTCAAATTCAATTGTGACCTAAATTTTCATCCTTGGATGCTCGTACTCAGACTTCGATGACCTTGTTATTCATCTTGCCTAAATTATGTTTTAATCAAGAATTGATAAACTTAGATCGTGACGAGACTTAAATTTTTTAATCGTGATTGGATTTCAATGCTATTACCACTCGTGCTTTAACTTTCGATTTAATTATTACTAATGACTAAGTTCTATTCTAATCACGATTAAGCTTCATATTATCCTTGATCATACCAAAATTTCATGTTTGGTCATGCCTATGCTGCTATCATACTCTTCATCATATCTAATACTGTCGACCTTAAACATTTTGACTTTCCAAAATTTGATCCACTCTTTAGAATTTTTGAAAATTCGGCAGTCTCCTTTATATTTATTGACGCCGAAAATTTCACAAGAGATAATAATATAAATCAAAATTTCGGGTACGTCGACCCCTTCGGTGGAGCAACTCTCAACACCGGTAACCATGCAGTTATAATATATAAGAAATATTCAAATAACAAACACAATTTTTTTACCAATGCGATACTTTACCTTAGCAATTAGCTACTTTAGTAGTTAGCACGGATCCAAGTTTACTACACATGGTCTAAAGCTTAAAATTTGAGCTGGAAGAAGTTGCATCATCCTTAAACTCCTTGAGTACTATGTTGTAGTTCATCCCTATTTGTACTATGTGATTCATTTGGTAAAAACAAATTTTTAAAAATCTAGAATAGTATATCTCTTTGGTAGCATGTGAGCTCCATGTTAGAAGTCAGAAAATAATTTGAATTCAAGTTTTGTTGTCTTGCCTGTTATGGGATAATAATTTGAATACAAAGTATTCTACAGCTGAGATGACTTCCAAGTTCCAACTATTTGTCTTCAGAGTTTATCTTTTTGTCTAGTCTAGCTTCTCTTTTTCCACCCAATAGTCTACCTCTATGGTTATATTGCAGAAATACCACCCTAGCTCAACTTCAATTTACTTGAATCAATTTCAATGGAACCTTAATATGCAACAGTTCGTGATACTCAGTCAATTAGTTGATGTGGATTTGTCCGCTAAATATACTCAGTCCCTATAGAGGTATCAAAAGAAATTAAAGTTGATGTGTTATTTGTTCTTTAAGATACTCATTTTAACTAATATTTTTGAGATGTTTATATGAATTAGGTGCATTAAAAATCTGGACAGAATTTAAATAAATAACTAAATGAATTATTCCAAGCAATTTCTTAATATAAGATAGTTAAATTTAGGCTAACCATACAATGTATAGACAGCAACTTTTTATGACACGATCTTCTTGGAAGCATGATTCCCTACTTCATTTTGAATGTTTATCATCCTAATCTCTTCATCATGGCATACATACTTGGAATTATTATCTACTTATATTTATGTCCAAATCTAGATAAGCACACTGATGTAAAACTTCATGTATATTATATTCATATATACAAGTCACAAACACAACTCAATTTATCCCCAAACAAATCCTAAATTTAAAAGAAATTAGATATCGCAGACACACAAGTCAGACATATACATATATATGTATATTTCATTTTAATTTAGAAAAAATTCTTAAATATTTCTAATTATATATAAAAATTGGAATTTATAGGAAGACAAAGAAATTTAAAAGAGAAGGGAGGGCTTGCCTTGGGGAATCTTTGGATTTGAGCGTTCTTCTTCTTCCAATTTCTCCTTCTTCCTACAACTTCTTCTTCTCTTCTTCATTCTTTTTTTTTGAAGAAAGAGGGGTTTTGGGTTTTAGAGATGGAGATGATGATGGTGGTAGGCGGTGAGGGGGGAGCCCGCCGGCAGAGAGGGGCCGATCGGCCGGACAACGGCGGCAGCCGCTGGACGCGGCGCCGACGGACAGGGTGTGGGCACGGCTGGTGGGCGCGGGTGCGGGAAGAGGAATGAGAGAGGGAGTGAGAGAGAATGAGAGGAGTGAGCGTACAGGAGAGAGGGAACTGAGAGGGAGGGGGAGGAAGGAGAATGGAGCGAGGAGTTGTTGCTCTCCTTCTTCTTTCTTTAATTCAAGACAACATGATTAGGTCCAAGTAGATAGTTACATATTTACCCTCCATTAGCATGCATGGTGACACCTAGCTAATAGCTAGGTGTCCATGGAGTTTTGTAAATTGCAAAATTCTCTTAGGAACTTATCTTGAATATATATTTTCAAACAAGTATATTCTTTTATAAAAAAATTATTTTCTAAAATTCTATATTTTTTATACATGTATTTACTTATATATAAATATTTACTTAAATTAACAAATATTATCAGGTATAATAAATACAAATCAAATACCATACACGACTATGACAAATAATCGATTCTGGAACCCAGCATTCGCTAATATACCAACGATATGTCGGTTGCTGTTGTTTTGCTCAGTTCGAGCCCGGTTCAGCCACCAATACTCCGTGTTTTCGCCATACTCCCATCGCCGCTTCATGAGGTCCAGACTATCCTTCCAAACACCTCGAATCTATGCTATACCCCAATCTTATAATTTCCAACAAGATACAGGATTGAACAAAAATATTGAACCCTTTGCCCTTAAGTTCATTTCCTCAACAAATTCAATAGGAAAAAAGAGAGCAAAATGTTACAATGAAATCACTCACCTAATTCGGCCCATAGTGATCCCCCTGAATGAAGAAGGCGATTCTCCAAACAAGTCTCTTCTTCTAACTATCTCGAATGACAAATCCTATGAGCAAAGTACGGACTTTATCTTAGATTTTTTGTGGAATTGTACCATTATTATCATGTATGAGCTTCTTGTGGCAACCCACTTCAAACACCATATATATAGATTGAGAAACCTATTTATCGCTTTAGAAAAATTCTAAAATGGTCCGGCACTAATTATGGTCGTCAGATTTAATCACATGAACTTTTTAATAGTGACTTGGGCCCATACCTGTGTTGTCTGCCGATATATTGCTTATTGTCGGTACAAGTTAGCATACAAAATCGTTTTTGGAACCCATAATTCGCAAAATTGGTATACCGTCGTTATACTGCAATATTTTGGCATATGATTGATGTTATTTTTGCTCAGTTCGAATACGGTTTAGCCACCGATCGTCCGTCGTCTTCACAGCTCCCGTCAACGCTTTACAATGCCAAACTGACCTTCCAATTATTTCAAGTCGAGGTTGGACCCTAATCTTTGTAACTTCGAACAACATAGAAGATTGAATAAAAAATTTGAACCCGTTGCCCCCAAGTTCAACTTTCTCACAAAATTCAAAAAAAAGTAAAATATTACAACAAAATTACTCACCTACCATAGTGATCTCCCTGAATGAAGAAGACGATTCTTCGAATAGATCTCTTTTTAACAGTCTCGAATAGCGAGCCATATTAGCAAAGTACGAAGTTTTTCTTAGATTATAGACATGTACCCTGAATCTTCCATATGAGCTTCTTGTGGCAACTTCCCTCAATCACCATATATATATATAATATATATATATATAATTATAATATATATATATATATATATATATATATATATATATATGGGAGCGGATCAAAAGCCCCCTTAGAAAACCCCCTAAAAAACCCCTCACTCTAATTCGTAATATTAATATTAATGTTAATGTTAATATTAATTTTTTATTAATGTTAATGTTAATAATTAATTTAATGTTAAGTTTAATGTTAATTTTAGTATTTAATGTTAATATTAACATTAATATTAACATTAACATTAATATTAACATTAAATTACGGATTAGAGTGAGGGAGGTTTTTGGGGGGCTTTCTAAGGAGGGCTTTTGATCCGCTTCCTCTCTCTCTCTCTATATATTAAATATATATATATATATATATATATATATATATATATATATATATATATATGGAGGGATCAAAAGCCTCCCTTAGAAAAATCCCCTAAAAACCCCCTCACTCTAATTCGTAATATTAATGTTAATATTAATGTTAATGTTAATATTAATGTTATTGTTGTTATTGCCGAGGCACAATTTTCGATGGAAAATTCTGAAACTGAAATAATTGTGCACACAACGTTTCAAATGCAACACCTTAAAGAAGATGTGCAACAGAGATCCTGGAGGATTCTGAGTTACGAGGATCTAAAAAGATTCTACGTAATACACAAAAATCTAAAGAGACTTTGTGCAAGCAACTATCGGCAGTAGAGCTTCTAAAAAGAAGTTACTGTAAAAGGCAACAGCAGCGATGACAGGCGAGAATGAGATGCTGGGGTGAATGAACCACCGTTGCTCAAAGCTTTATTCGCCCCACACGAGCACGAACAGCTTCCAGGAACCAGCAAGTTCACGAAGAACTTCTGGAACGCTCGTAAGTCAATATTTGAGACTTGAACGGGCTTCCTAGACTTAACAGACTCCCTCAACTCTCTTCTTGGTGCATCTTTCAAAGGAGGCCAAGGGGCTCTATTTATAGAGTGGAGTTGAGACTTCACCTCTTCTCCTATCCGAGTGGGACTAAATACCAATACTCAAAAATAGAGTTTGATATTTTAGATCATCCCACAATCAGCATAGAAGTGTGCCAGTCCAGCCTACCCCCTGAACACTCCCGTGCATGCACAAGACATCCTGGAGTCCGTGTCCGAGTCCGAGTCCGCATAACAAAAATTAACTTGCATCCTTGTTGGATTAATCCTTTTCCTTCTAGGAAAATACTTCCACATGGCACAAACTTGTGCCCCACTACACCTCATGTGCATACCTCAACACAAGCAATACATTATATTGAGATACTCACCATTTGGTGTAGCCGATGTGGGACTATCTTTTCTAGTCGAAAGGCAAAAACACCAACAATCTGCATATATCTCAATATATGGGTTGAGCGTTCCTACAGTGACTGCCCATCATGCATTAGGAGACATATTGCTACGACTTGAATCTTCTCGCATAGGTTAAATAACAGCATGATACAAGAATGGACTAAGCCTTGAATTCTGCACCATAACTGTAATTCTTCCCACTCACATAATGACATCAACTGTGCTTCTGGCTGCACATTGAAGGCCTTGTGCCAGCCTGGTTTCAGTGTATAATTTTTTTTGGGCGTCTACAAGTTTATCCTCAGAGACGGCCTGATATCTCTGTCCATACACTATAGGTGAGTTCTTTATAAGAGTTATGGCATGAAGCATTGCGCTTCTTCGCGATGCTACGCCGCTATGACATGGCTTAAAGCCGAGACTTTACCCCACCTGGGTACCTATCGTAGTGTCATACTACTGTAGCATGAGGTCACAGGCCTCTTTGTAGTGCCAAACTACCCAGCATGAAGCCTTGCGCTTCCGTGCGGTGTTACGCCGCTATGACATGGCTCGCAAAGCCGAGGCTTTACCCTACCTGGTACCTCTTCGTGGTGTCATACCACTGTAACATGAGGACATCGTCCTCTTTGTAGTGCTATCTACAACTCTTTAATTACGTCATACAGCATTAGGCTACCTGCCTATTTGCGGTGCTACGCCGCTGTGACTTAACTTGCAAAGCCGAGGCATTACCCCTACCTGGGAACCTCATGGTGGAGTCACCCCACTGTAGCATGGAGTTTCACTCCTTGTAGTGCTGTTCTACCGTGCTTCCTGTAAAGCACACAGGTATTCACTCTGTCTGAGAACTCATTAAGGCGTTTAAGCCAACCTTCCACAGGATCATTTTTTCTGCAGAAAAAATACATAGTAGACAACAGTGGTTATGGGTCCGTATCCCTTCCATATTTCAGAGAACAAGTACCCACTGCTACCTGATAGTTTTCCAGTCAGTGATCCTCCTTTGAACCAAAAGTTAGATGCCTAGTAGATTTCTCTTTGAACTAATAGCATAAAACTTTATGGTAGGATTACAAAGACACACTATCAGAATGCCTTCAAGCCCATTTTCCAAGCTGTGTCATCGACCAACTGGTGCTTGAGGCCTTTCGTGAACGGATCTGCCAGGTTCTCCTGACTCCGAACATCAATCACTGCAATTACACCTCTTTTGATAAGATCATGTAGCCCTGTGCTTCAACCGCACAGTCCTTTTCTTCCTGTTGAAGAGGTCATTTGATGCCACTGCTGCTGCCGCCTGGTTGTCACAGTATATCGGTATTGTCGGTATCTGAGTCCCAACCACCGGAAGATCATACATGAGCTCCCGAAGCCACTCTGCTTCATCTGCAGCAGCATTAATACAAAGAATTCAGATTCCATGGAGGAGCGAGATAACATAGTCTGCTTCTTCGACTTCCACGATATAGCAGCTCCGTCCATGGCGAATACGAATCCACCTGTGGAATACTCGCTCTCCATATCTGAACACCAGCTAGCATCACTGAAGCCTTACACTACTGACGGATCTCCGCTGTAGAAAAGTGCATATGTCTGAGTTTTCTTGAGATATCTCATAACACGCTTCACAGCTTTCCAGTGCTCAACGCCTGGATTGCTAGTGAACCGATCAGTATTCCCACGGCAAAAGCTATGTCAGGCCTTGTGGCAGTAGTAGTACATCAAGCTTCCGATGACGCTAGCGTACTCCAACTGCCTGACGTTCCCTCGAATTTGGCTCCAGCTTCTGATCACTCCGGTACGGTGTATCAATAATAGAAAGATCTTGATACCCGTAGCGCGGTGAGCATCCTCTCATATAATGAGATTGTGACAGCGCTATTCCAGTGCCTGTCCGGATGATCTTGAGCCCCAAGATTACGTCGGCATCCTCCAAGTCCTTCATACTGAACTTGGTCGAGAGGAATTTCTTTGTCTCTGTGACGCAGCTTAAATCCGTACTTAGGATTAGCATGTCGTCCACGTAAAGACAAACGATTACTCCTCTTCCGTCAGTAAACTTCGTATAGACACACTTGTTGTTTTACTGACCCTGTAGCCATTTGACCTTATCAACTTGTTAAACTTTCATGCCACATTTTGGGAGCTTGTTTCAAACCATACAGAGACTTCATCAACTTGCAGACTTTATCTTCCAGACCTCTGACGACAAAACCTTCTGGTTGTTGCATGTAGATCTCTTCGGCCAGCTCGCCATTAAGGAATGTCGTTTTCACATCTGATGTATCACCAGCTTGTGTATTGCTGCTAGAGCAATTAACAATCTGATGGTTGTCATCCGAGCTACTGGAGCATAAGTGTCAAAGTAGTCTATCCCCTGCTTCTGAGCAACCCCTTGGCCACTAGCCTGGCCTTGAACTTGTCAATGGTTCCATCTGCTTTCATCTTCTTTTTGAAGATTCATTTGCATCCGATGGGTCTTGCTCCTTCTGGCAGGTCAACCAATACCCATGTGTTGTTGGAGGTGATTGAGTCAATCTCGTTGTCTATCGCCTCCTTCCAGAATACAGCATCTCTGGTCTTCATCGCCTCATCATAGGTAAGCGGATCTGCTTCTACATGATAGGCGACGAAGTCATCTCCGAAGTCTTTCGGCCTTCTCGTTCGCTTAGTTGACGGCTCAGCGAGTTCTGGTTCAGTGGTGTCTCCTTGACGACAGCTTCATCTTGGACTACTGGTTCATTAAAGACTTCTGTCTGCTTTGTACCCTCATCATTCTCCGAAAGATCTGCGAGAACAATATTCTTGTGTTTTGCAAACTTCTTCAAAGTATTCAGCATCGCAAGATTCGATGATATGGTTGACTCGATATCAAGGAATCTCCGAGCATCACTTTCTCGGCATACCCCAAGAAGATCGCCTTCGTAGTCCTTGTCCCCAGCTTTGAATCTTCAGATCCGGGAGCTTCACATAAGCCAGACACCCCACACTCGAATGACATTCAAGTTAGGTCTGACTTTGAACCAGAGTTCATGAGGAGTTATGTCGAAAGTTGCATATGGCACTCTGTTCAGAATGAACATTGTCGTCAGTTGCAGCTTCTCCCCAGTAGCACTTTGGAAGACCCGCAATCAACAGCATGGAGTTCATCATCTCTGTCAACGTTCTGTTCTTCCTTTCTGCTACTCCGTTGGATTGAGGAGAGTACGGAGCCGTTGTCTCATTGATGATTCCATGTTCTTTGCAGAATGATAAGAATTCATGAGACCGATACTCCCCGCCTCGATCACTCCTTAACCTCTTGAGTGTTGTCCAGTTGTCGCTCAGCCTCGGCCCTGAACTCCTTGACTTCTCGAATGCTTCGTCTTTAGACTTGAGCAAGTAGACGAAAGCATACTTTGAGAAGTCATCGATGAAAGTAATGAAATACTTCATCCCGGCCTTTGTAGAGAATTGTTTGAAGTCACCATATCTGAGTGAACCAACTCCAGAAGATCTGTGCTTCGATGGACCCTGTGAAAGGGTTTCCTTGTGATCTTCGTCTGAGCACATACTTCGCATTTCTCTACCTTACCCCCACACTTGGAGATAAGTCCTAGACTAGACATTCTGTAATCCTTTTACAATGAACATGTCCTAGCCTATTATGCCACAACTCAAGAGAATAATCAGAAAAAGTGATTGCATTATTATCATGTTGGGTTACAACAAGCTGAATCTTGTATATTCCTTCAGTTGGAAAGCTTTCTCGAAGAATGTACCCTTCTTGGACATCACCAACTGGCCAGCATTGATGTCCATCTCAAGCCTGCGTTGCAGAGCAGACTTCCAGAGATCAGGTTCTTCTTACTGGAACATGCTTCACACTTTGAAGCGTCAGAGTGTTCCCCGATGTGAGTTTCAGCTCCACCGTCCCGATCCCCAGTACTTTAGCTTGTGCCTGATTTGCCATTATGACCTTCTCTGAAGTTGGCTCATAAGAGACGAACCAGTCTTGTCTGAACAGATATGGCAATCGTACCAGTGTCTATCCACCAGTCCAACTCAGCCCCCACAGTTGCAACCTGTGCTCATGGCAACTAGATTAGTAATCATAGAAACCTACTAGGCTCACCTGTTCTTTGGGCTTGGACTTGCATTCGGATTGTAGTGGCCCTTCTTGCCACAATTGAAGCAAGTCACATGGGACTTGGACTTCTGCTGCTTGAAAGCAGGACCTTCACTTTCAGATTCGTAAAGTCCTTCTTTTTGCGATGAGAAGCAGCCTACTTCCCCTGGTACTCTCTGATTTGGACCAGATTTGCCTTCGCAGTTGTTTGGACAGAGTATCCATCTTCTGTTGAGAGCGCATCTCGTCCTCATATGGATCCTTGCAAGAAATCTTCCAAGCTAATTTTCATCTTCTTTCGATGCATCCTTGCAGAAGTTGCTCCATTCTGTAGGAAGTTTCGCGACGATCCCTCCAACGACAAACTTGTCGACGAGGGGCATGTTCTCGTCTTCTAGTTTCTGACGCAAACTTCAGAAACTCCTTCACTTGGGGCAGCATCGCCTTCTCGCCTTCGAAGTTCCAATTGTGGTATTTTTCTACATGAAGATCTTGGACCGGTTCTCGTCATCTTCATAGAGCTTTCCCAAGGAGTCCCATATCTCTTTGGCATATGTCTTCTTGAGTAGGACTCTGCCAGAGAGTCTTCCATGGAATTGAGTATCAGTAGGTTTGATACTGTCTTCTCTCTTCCACTTCGCTTGCTTGGTCGTAGCAGCAGCCACAGCCGCAGAGATCTAGTGGTTGGAACGATCGATCTTTCTTCTGACAGCACGTGATCAACATTCACGAGTTGAAGATTTAAAGTGACCTTTCGTCTCATATCTGGAAGGTTCGCCATCGAATTTCTCCAACTTGTTATAGCCGGTATCAATGAGCGAAGCACGAGAATTATCCATCTTCTCAATAAAGCTTTGAGATTGTTATTGCCGAGGCACATTTTGATGGAAAATTCTGAAACTGAAACAATTGTACACACAACGTTTCAAATGCAACACCTTAAAGAAGATGTGCAACAGAGATCCTGGAGGATTCTGAGTTACGAGGATCTAAAAGATTCTACGTAATACACAAAAAATCTAAAGAGACTTTGTGCAAGCAACTACCGGCAGTAGAGTTTCTAAAAAAAAGTTACTGTAAAAGGCAACAGCAGCGATGACAGACGAGAATGAGATGCTGGGGTGAATGAACCACGTTGCTCAAAGCTTTATTCGCCCAAACACGAGCACGAACAGCTTCCAGGAACCAGCAAGTTCGAAGAAACTTCTGGAACGCTCGTAAGTCAATATTTGAGACTTGAACGGACTTCCTAGACTTAACAGACTCCCTCAACTCTCTTCTTGGTACATCTTTCAAAGGAGGCCAAGGGGCTCTATTTATAGAGTGGAGTTGAGACTTCACCTCTTCTCCTATCCGATGTGGGACTAAAATACCATACTCAAAAATAGAGTTTGATATTTTAGATCATCCCACAATCAGCATAAGTGTGCCAGTCCACGCCTACCCCCGAACACTTTCGTGCATGCACGAGACATCCTGGAGTCCGTGTCCGAGTTCGAGTCCGCACAAAAAATTAACTTGCATCCTTGTTGGATTTAATCCTTTTTCCTTCTAGGAAAATACTTCCACATGGCACAAACTTGTGCCCCACTACACCTCATGTGCACACCTCAACACAAGCAATGCATTATATTGAGAGATTCACCATTTGGTGTAGCCGATGTGGGACTATCTTTTCTAGTCCAAAGGCAAAAACACCAACAATTGTTAATATTAATTTTTTTATATTAATGTTAATGTTAATGTTAATATTAATGTTAATGTTAATGTTAATATTAATTTTAATGTTAAGTTTAATGTTAATTTTAGTATTGAATGTTAATATTAACATTAATATTAACATTAACATTAATATAACATTAAATTATGGATTAGAGTGAGGGGGTTTTTAGGGGGTTTTCTAAGGGGGGCTTTTGATCCGCTTTTATATATATATATATATATATATATATATATATATAAAAAAAAAAAAAAAAAAAAAAAATATATATATATATATATATATATATATATATATATATATGTTGAGAAACCTATTTAGGGTTTTAGAAAGATCCTAAAATAGTTCAGCATAATCCTAGCCGTCCAGATTAATCACTCGGACTTATAAATGCTGACTTGGGCATGCATCTATGATGTCTGCCGACAATGGCATACTGTCGATATATTGTAGTATATCGTTGGTGTGCCGGTTGGCACATAGAATTGATTCTGGAACCCATTTGTCGAACATGTATACTATCGATATATTGCAGTATACAGCCAGTATGCGTTGCTGGTATTTTGTTCAGTTCAAGCTCGGTCCAACCATCGATCCTCTGTCGATTTCATCGCAGCTCCCGTCAATGATTCACGATGCTCAGACGTCCTTTCCAAACACCTCGAATCAAGACTGGACCCCAACAAGACTATGTATAATCGATATTTAGCAAATGTCCTCATTCAAAATATAGAAACTAATATGTACCCTACTATTTTAAAAACTAAAAAATATTCTCATTTTTTATAACCACTATAAAAATAAGATATCCCCCTTATTTTAAACTATTTTGGCTATTTCTTAAAAAAATGAGGAATGAGGGTATCTCACGATTTTTTTATTCCCGGACAAAATTTGGATGGAAAATCATTTTTTTTTTGTTTGGTATAGATTATAAAAATTTATTTCTAAAAGTTGAGAATACCCATGTAACAATTTACTCATAAAATATGTGAATCATATCCCTTAAGAATATGGGTTTTTTTTTTTTGCCTGGGAATTTTTTTTTCCTTCTTCTTTTTTCTCTACTTTTTTTAAAAAATTCTTTTGTTTTTTCCCCTTTTATACTTTTTCATTATTTTGAATTTTTTTGTTTTTCTAAATTTTTAAAAAAGTTTTTATTGTATTTTATTTCATTTTTAAAGAATTATTTTCAAATATTTAATCCTTTTTTTCATTTTTTAAGATTGTTTTTTTTTTCATTCTTTTAGTTTTAAGCATAATTTTTTGTTGTATTTTTTTGTTTTCTTTCAATTTTATTCCTTGTTTCTGATTTTAATCCTTTTTAATTTTTCGTGTGGAATATTTATATAGTTACCAAACATTGAAATATAATTTTCTAAGAAATTTCAATACCAAGAATTTGATTTCGGAAATATTGAAATTTTCGGCTATACAGCATTCCACGTACCAAACAGTTCCTTAGTTTTTTTTAGAAGTATAATGGTATACACTATATTTCATATTTTGAATAGAAACATTTGCTAAATATTACATACTAAAGAGCAAAAAAAAAGTATTGGATGTGACAAAATTTTGCTATCTATAATATAACCCCTAAGACGTTGCCTGTTTAAGAAATGCAAATTTTTCCTATAAGATATAACTTTCCTGGTAAAAAGAAAATTCTTCTTATATTGTTGCAACAGAAAATTTAGTTAGAAAATTACGTGTATCTAGGTAGAAGAAAACGTTTGAGAATTTTCAGTGAGAGGATGGAGCACCATCTTAGATGGAGCCAAACCAACTATTTGGACTTGGGCTCTAACCAAATTTGGAATTTGGTGCCACATGAGATGGCTTTCAATTTGATTTTTGGTTTTGGGCATCTTAGATTGCGCCAGATTCGAATGTTTTGGGGAATGAAGTAATGTGATTGGGTGAAAGAAATATGGTTTGGAGTGGGGCCAATAGAAAGTTTGAAGTGAGAATGAAAGCCTCTCACATCTACCATTTATATATGTTCACTCTCAATCGATAGAAATATGACCATTGGAAAAAGAAAAACAAAAACAAAAAAATGAACATTGCGACTTAGTTGGGCGCCATCGTTGATGGCTAAAGATGGCGCCAGAAACTAAAAACAACTTGGTAGATGGCGCGTGAAAATTTTAGTTTGGCACCATCTAAGATGGTTCCCCATCCTCTCCCTATAAAACTCTCAAACTTCTCCTCTCCTACTTAAATATCATCTTAGATGGTTCCCCATCATCTCTCCTTGTGAAACTCTAAACTTCTCATCTCCTACTTAAATACATGTATTTTCTAACCCTATATGTAATTGGGACTTTCTCTTCTAAGGTTGTGTTTGATTGGGCATTTTTTCCATGGAAAATGTTTTCATCACAAAATTTCCACCATTGTATTGTTTGATAGCTTATATTTTCCATGGAATTATTTTCCAAAAGACTATCATTTTCCATATTTTCATCAAAAATGGTGGAAAATGAAACTGTCCAACCCATAGGAAAATATCATTTTTCATGGAAATAACTATTTTTCGTGGAAAATAATGGCAATCAAACACCCAAATTAAGTTTTCCATGGAAATTTTTTAAAATTCCATGGAAATTTTTTCCTAGGAAAAATTCCATGGAATTAATTTCTTTTCCACATATTTTCCACCTTGCAATCAAACGCACCCTAAGTAAATATATTTTTTACATACGCGTAGTTTGGCTCGCGTAGAGGAAATGAAGAGAAATCATTTTTTTTCTTGTTTTCTTTATAGTATTGGAGAGGATAAGAAAACTAAAAGAAAGTTTGAATTCTCTATAGTAAGAAAGTGAATTTTGATTAGATGGGAAAACCATTTTTTTTTCTTTATGTAAATCATTTTGAGATGATATTCGTACCTCCAAATGCCTCTCGAAACTATCCTTCTTTACATGGCAGCTAACCTGGAATTTGACATGTCAGCTGATGTGGCAAATTATAACCCAAAAAATTTAATTATCCATTTTTTATTATTAATTTTAATTTTAATTTTTATGTTAATGTTCATGTTAGATATTAACATTATTGTAGATTTTAATTTCAATTTTAACCTTTAATATTAATTTTAATTTTAATTTTAATATTACTTGTTAAGTGTTATATTAGAGTTATTTGTTAATGGACTTTAGTCCCACATTGCTTAGAATAATAGGAGAGGGGCTAGCCTCTCCCATATATATGTAGTCTCTCTTCTTAAATAAAGTTATCCTTATTCCAGCTTTAATCTCTATATGGTATCAGAGCCAAAATACTAACCCTAACCTACCTCTTCTAGCCGCCACCTCTACCTCCCCCCCTCCCTACTGCTGCTGGTGGTACCGCCCCCTCCCATACTGCTGTTGCTGGTTCCACCCCCTTCCCCCTTCTTGCTGCCGCCCCCCTCTCCATACTACTGTTGCTGCTCCTACTTCTTCTTCTCCACCTCCTTGATGCCGTCCCCCTTTCCATCTCCTCCCTTGCTGCTGTTGCTACTGCTACCGCACCCGCCCCCCTCCATCCCCCACGTCAGCCAATACCCCCCCCCCCCCACCAAGGTCAGCCCCCTTCGTCTTTCCATGGCCCAAAAACCTAACCCTAACCCTTTCCCCTTCCATCAGCCGCCGCCCAAACCCTCCAAACCCTAACCTAGTATATAATAATATATATTGTTGGAATTCTCATAGGTTAAACATATGGTTGTTTGCTGGAACCTCCGACTCTCAATGATCAATTCAAAATTTAAGAAGAGCAAACATATGGTTTGTTTTGCATAATTCTTTGTTTCTTTCCTTGATCCTCACACCAGGATCTAACAGAAGTTAACAAGGGTTATCTCTTTGTCCTGGCTTGTGATTCATACTCTCTGCTTCATATGCGCACATGCCGATTTTGGCTTCGTTTTTAGCGTATTGGCAGAGTTGATGTGATTATTCAGTTGGAAAGATCAAATCGACAATCGAATCAGGAATCTTGAAAGATGACAGACTCCACGACGAATAGCAGTGCCACAGATACTAGTGTCAGCAACACACTAGCGGACCAACATGCACTAGCACGATGATTTCCTCAATTCGACTTGTCAATCGACGGTTGGAAGGGCCAGAAGGCTACTCGACATACAGAAAGAAGGTCGAGAAGACGCTTTGAGGAATGCGGTTGTTCAACATCTGACTGACAACTCACCAGCAGAAGATGATCCCATATTTGAACAATGGAAGACAGATGATAGTCGACTGTTTACACAGTTGATGAATTCAATAGAACCATCGATGAAAGACATGGTTCAAAATATGGACTCCGTGAAGGAGTTATGGAAGGTACTGGTGGCCGTGTTTAATAAAAAATATGATTTATCTCGTATCTATGACTCGGTCGTTGGTTTTACCGAGCAAATCAGGGAGACAAATCTCATAAGGACCATTTTTGGAGATTTAAGGCCATGTCTGATGAGATCGACTGCGTATTACCGCTTACGTCGGATATTAATGAAGGAAGGACTCAATGTGAGCAGCTTCATGTCATGGCTTATCTTGCCTCTCTCCACCCTGATGTGGACTCCGCTCGCTCTCAGATTTAACTGGGTCTGAATTTTCGTCCTTGTTGGAAGCACACTATCGTGTCCTTCTAGCAGCAAAAATCGTTGAGACTACTCCGGATGATACTCCTGCTGATCGTTCGGCCCTTGATGCAGCTCGTACGGGATTCCGTGGTGGTCGTGGTGGCCGACGTGGCGGCCAAAATGTTGGTCGAGATGGAGGACGTTGTTTGCCATTAAAATCTTTTTATTGTAATTTCAATTAAAAACAGAACAATGTTACAATATAGGACTTAGATGTAGTCCTAGGAGAACACTTTTGTTTATCTGGGTCCCTGTGTCGATGGAACGAGTGGTAATGCATTGACTCCGTTGACGATATGACGACGGTTCTCGGTTCTCTGAAGGTCTGAGTTACTCTGGGTGCTGGAGCTTGCGGAGAGGAAGAAGACGTTGAGTGTCTGTATCTGCCTCTCACTGTGTATGTAGGCTTCTGTCCGTAGGTGTGTCTCTGTGTGTGTGTGTGTAAGAGAAGAAAATGATCCCCCTATTTATAGCTTACAGGCTGGCTGCTCATACGCGCATATGTAGGATGCGCCTGTACGTGGGGACGTCACGTGGTTGAAGCTGCGGGGGCGCATGGATAATGCGCCATCATTTATGGACTTGTAAGCCCCTGTTTTTCAATTTTAGTTTTATTAGTGCTAATTAATTTTTAATGCTAATGTTGGCCTTAAAATATTTTATTAGGATTTTTAAGAATTTTCTATAATTTTTAAATGAGTTTATATATAAAAATATCACTTTGCAAATTATTTGAAATTTATTAAATAGGTTTTGCAATTTTTGAAATGTTATTTATATCAGATTAAAATAATAATGTTACTATGTAAAACTTTACCATATTAGCTTAGTACAAATTATCTTTGTATTTCACTTAGCTTAGTACAATATCAATTTTTGAAATATTATTTATATCAATTTTTGCAAATTATTTGAAATGTTATTTATATCAATTTTTGAAATGTTATTTATCTCTATATTTATGTATATATATATATATTATTTTTGTATTTCACTTAGCTTAGTACAAATTATCTTTATAAGATAATATTCATACTTTTATAGTTACTATGTAAAACTTTACCAAATTAAAATAATAATGTTTAATTTGACTATTACCAAATTGTATTTTTATTGTATTTAAATTACTGCAACCATTTGGTGTCCAAGCCTAGCATGGGTATTTGGGCCCAAATGTGTTTTCACACATTCAAGACCTGTACAAGTCATATTGGACTTGATTCATGGCCTTGGGTCCTGTATTTGAACTTTGGTTCAAATAATACATGGACAAAATACGCAGATAATTAATTATTGTGTGCAATGCTGTCTTTGATTTTCTAAAATACTTAAATTATTGCTAAAATTATGGAAAAATAGTTTTTAGATACTATGTTAAGTTAGCTAATTTAGTATAATTTGTAGTATTTAATTTACTGTTTGCCCCTAGTTTGGCATATGAAACCAAAACTCATTTTCTGTATACTTAGGAAAACTGATTTTTATAAAATATTGTACTGGTTAATAAATTCCAGAAAAATTATAATAAATTTCTATGATTAACAAGGATCACTTTAGTACTTTACTTTAAGAAAAACTAGGCTTTTTGTCTATCTCTAAAATTGTTAGAACACAATGATCTTTTGATTTATTTATTAATTATTACGACTTGTAGCTTTTGTATTTGGAGTTTTAGTCATGTTGAACCCCATCCCTCACTAGTGTAAAGACCCTAAAAAGTCAGTTAACATAGTGTGTCACCCCACATTGGTCTTCTATGCCAAAGTCATCATTTTGGCTAGGTGCCCAATCACAAGTCGTATTTCACAAATTAGTGTCCTAGTGTTTTAGCTTAGTGTAAAAACTAAGTTATTGTATTTACTTCTACAGCGACGAGTTACCGGACATCCATAGCATTGTTATCGCAGCTTGTTTTGTTTTGCTTTGCTAGAGGCAAGTACTTTCTACGAACTTTACATATTGTCACATAAATGAACTGCAAACTCCACCATGTTAAATGTTGATCCTTGGGGTAGCAAGTTAGATCTCTATATGTACTTTCAGTTACTACCATGCTTAGAACAGTCTTAATGTATCTCTCACATGATTAGAATATGGGTTATGGAGAAACTGATAGTAGCGTACGTGATCATATCCCCCTCTACAGTACCGAGCAAAGTTTCATTTTATATGTTACTACGCCGTAGGCCTTTATCTCAAAGCTGTATTTGTGCGTATGTACATCTACCGCCTTTATACTTGTACGTATGTACATTTCATTATGTGCCCCAGCACATTGTACATCAATTGACCGATCACGTACCTACTACAGTTTTAAACATTACATATACATCTGTCTCTATGACATATGTGTCCTTGCCATGATAGACTATATGATGCCATGCTTTCCAGTTATTCCTCTCATGTTCATTTCCATGTTTCATATGCTAGTTTGCTAGATTTAGTACTTGCTCCCGTCCTGACAGGATAACGTTGTAGGTGTCCTTACTGAGGAGGAGTTACTCTGCGACACATATTATGGGATTACTGCCGAGGACCCGGCTCTGCTTTACGAGGATGTTCCTGCGGGAACCTCGCCTAGTGTCTTTTGTTTACTTAGACTTTTGATAGTAGACATGTATTAGACTATATCATTTTGTAACTGGACATGTATCCAGTTTTACATTTCAGTTTACTTGTACTTGGACGTTTACTATATACGATGACTTTTGTGTTTGGAGCATTTATGATTCTTCTTCACTTATAGAACTGTTAGTACATTTAGTCTTATCCTGTTGTCTTTAGAACAGCTTACTACGTTTTATCTCAACGTAGGCTGGGCATGACTCGGCCTGGCCCAACAATTGGGTAGCGGGTCGTGACATGTTTTTAGTGGTGGCCCATGCAGGTCCTGACTAAACTGTTTGGTTACGTTATTGTACCAAGCATGCCTGCAATTAGGAACTTAAGGTAATTAGACAACATTAGGAAAGACGCTTAGAACACTTAGAGGAATGCTAGGATTGCAACATAGGAAATACATCACATGTTTGCTATTATAATTAGATTTTTTGCATATGATTGCTTACTTTAAATAAGTCCTTATAAGCCTTTTTATGTGTAATTTAGATGGTGCTTACTCGTTCATCCCAGTATGTTACCCCCGAGAATGGGGCCCTCCATATCCAGTTAGCTGACCAGTTGACTGATACACCTCCACCTACCACATTCCCCCACTCCACAGATCCACAGACCCAGATACCACCTTCTACATCCCAGGCCCGGCAGGACCCGATACTTCCACCACCCCCAATCACTATACCCACCCAGGCTTCCGTCACACTCGACGGGACCCAGCTGCTCACACTGATCCAGGGGTTCCTAACAACCCATCAGGAGCAGACTACCCTCCTCCGCCAGAGCATGGAGCGTTCTGAGGGACGTCCCGTGGTCCCACCATATGTAGAACCACGGCAGAGAACGGGGACAGTCAAGGACTTCATGGGTCTGAATCCCAAGGAGTTCTCAGGACTGAGGGCATAGTAGTAGCTGATGACTGGCTAGATTCTGTAGAGAGGAAGCTTCTGGGAGTTAGGATGCCGGATGACCTTCAGGTCGAGGCAGCAGGATTTCTGCTAATAGACTTAGCCGGAGTCTGGTTCAGGAATGAGTCGTTGTTCGCGAGAGGTAGAGCCACCTGGGACCAGTTCAAGACCCAGTTCAAGAAGAAGTTCTTCTCGACCACTGCTAGAGTAGCCATGGGGCTACGATTCCAGAACATCCAGCAGGAAAACCGTTCTGTTGATGACTATGCGGCAGAGTTTAGTCGCCTGAGCCATTTCGCTCCTAGTCTGGTTGCTGATCCAGAGGAGATGACCCGTAGGTTTTGCCATGGTCTAGTTCCAGACATTAGCGTTCTTATAGTGGCGAACGTACGACTGACTACTACCATGCCTAGAGTTGGCCCGGAGCATTGAGGAGCGTCTTCTGTCTAGCAAAAGGCCGGCTCCTGTACAACATGAGGGACCGTCCAAGCGTCTGGCTTTCCAGCAGAGAGCGCCGACGCCACCCAGCAGACTTACCGTCCCCCTACACCACATCATCAGACCCCGCCAGCTAGAGCCCCGGGACCCGACAGCAGCAGCAGCAGAAGGGAGCTATATGTTCTTTCTGCGGAAGACCAGGTCATGACTTCGCAGTCTGCAGGAAGAGGTTGGGTCAGTGTTTGGCTTGTGGTCTGCCACCCATCAGTTCGGAACTGCCCAGCGACGAAGCCTAGAGGACCACTCTCGACTCAGCAGCAGAGGTTTGGGCAGCATCTGCAGCACAAAGGGACCTCAGGGGAAGGTTTATAGTCTAGCCATTGAGCCGGAGCCGGAGCAGGTTTCGGAGCCGGATTACTTAGCTGACGTCATTACAGGTCATATTTATTTGCATACTTTTCTAGCTGTATGTTTGTTTGATTCTGGTGCATCTCATAGCTTCCTATCATTAGAGTTTATGCATAAACATCATCTAGTAGCTACACCTACTGCGGAGATTAGTAGAGTGATAACGGGAGGAGGACCAGTGCCTATTAGATCTATCTATAGATGTTCTATTTTTATAGCCGGGAGAGAGTTCAGGGGGCGATTCTTTGTGATGCCACTCCCCTGTTATGATATCATATTGGGGATGGACTGGCTTAGCTATGCCCATGCATCTATAGATTGCCATGAGGGTAGTATTTTGTTCGGTCCCCCAGGCACAGCACCATTCAGTGTCAGGAGGACAGGGCCGGAGATCAGCCTAGAGCCGAACTGTTGTTGGACAGTCGGGGACGCAGCACCGCCACACCCTATCATTAGGAAGTTTATGGATGTATTCCCAGAGGATCTTCTTGGACTTCCGCCTGACAGAGATGTGGAGTTCACTATAGATTTAGTGTCGGGTTCATCACCAGTATCCCGGGCTTGCTATAGAGTGAATCCCAAGGAGGCCATAGAGATGAAAGAGCAGATTGATGACCTGTTGAAAAAGGGTTTCATTCGATCCAGTGCTTCTCCATGGGGAGCACCAGTGCTCTTTGTGCCCAAGAAGGATGGTACAGTCCGGTTGTGTATGACTATCGGGCCTTGAATGCCATCACCATCAAGAACAAATATCCTCTGCCCAGGATAGATGATTTGTTCGACCAGTTGAGGGGCGAAGGTATTTTCCAGGATAGACTTGAGATCCGAGTACCATCAGGTGAAGCTTAGGCCAGCAGACATCCAGAAGACGGCGTTCAATACGAAGTACAGGCAGTACGAGTTTCTGGTGATGCCATTTGGTCTCACAAATGTGCCAGCTGTCTTTATGAACTTGATGAATAAGACATTTCACCAGTATCTGGATAAGTTCGTGTAGTGTTTATCGACGACATCCTGATATACTCGAAGACGCCGGAGGAGCATGCAGAGCATTTGCGGATAGTTTTGGGGATTTCTGAGGCAGGAAGAGATTATTTGCCAAATTGCCGAAGTACGAGTCTTTTTTAGACCGAGTGGAGTTTCTCGGCCATGTAGTCACTGGAGATGGAATCCGGTGGATCCCAGAAGATTGCTGCAGTTGAGACGTGGAAGGCTCCGAAGTCAGTTTCAGAGATCAGGAGTTTCTGGGTTTAGCAGGCTATTATAGAAAGTTCGTCCAGGACTTTGCTAGGATAGCTGAACCCATGACGAAGCTGACGCGGAAGGACGCAGAGTACATCTGGTCAGAGGACTGCCAGGCGGCATTTGAGGAGCTGAAGAGAAGGCTGACGACCGCTCCAGTTCTGACTTTACCTTCAGGTTCTGGAGGTTTCACCATTTTTAGCGATGCTTCTGGAAAGGGGCTAGGATGTGTCCTACAGCAGCATAGGAAAGTGATTGCTTATGCATCTAGGCATTGCGGACTCATGAGAGGAATTATCCTACCCATGACCTAGAGTTAGCTGCGGTGATCTTTGCACTCAAGTTATAGAAACATTACTTATACGGAGAGCGTATGGAAATCTTTACTGACCACAAAATCTTGAAGTATGTGTTCACGCAGAAAGAGCTGAATATAGGCAAAGACGATGGTTGGAGTTGATGAAGGACTTCGACATCGATTTACAGTATCACCACGGGAAGGCAAATGTGGTGGCGGATGCGCTGAGCAGGCATCCGATGGCATGGTACCTGATGATTGATCGCATTTGCCGGAGGATCTGGAGAAGCTCGGTATCGAGCTAGTTCATCCAGGATCAGTGATACAGATGATGGCGCTTGACATTCAGTCAAGATTGATGGAGCAGATCCGGGAGGCACAGTCCACAGATAAGAGCCTCGCAGACTTCGACCCCAGGCATTAGCTGGATTGCTGGATGACTTCACTATAACAGAGGATGGATCCCTGAGGTATGGCAGCCGATTGTGCGTACCGAAGGAAGAGAGAGCTGTAGAGGCAGTTTTACAGGAGGCGCACCGATCAAGATATTCTATTCATCCTGGTGCTAACAAGATGTACGTGACTTGCGGGAACATCTTTGGTGGCACGGGATGAAGAGGGATGTATCACATTTCATCTCGAGATGCTAGTTTGCCAGAAGGTCAAGGCGGAGCGCCAGAGGCCAGCTAGTTTATTGCAGCCGTTACCCATTCTTGAGTGAAGTGAGAACATATTACGATGGACTTCGTTTCAGGGCTTCCTCGTTCCCAAGGAGGGAAGGATGCCATCTGGGTCATCGTAGACAGGCTGACGAAGTGTGCGCACTTCATACCCTTCAAGGTGGGTCTTTCCACCGAGAAGTTGGCGGAGCTATACATGCAGCAGATAGTCCGCCTACACGGAGTGCCGGTGAGCATCGTGTCAGACAGAGACAGCAGATTTACATCCACTACTGGAGGAGCTTGCAGGAGGAGTTGGGCAGTAGGCTCAAGTTCAGTACGACGTACCACCCGCAGACAGATGGGCAGTCCGAGAGGACGATACAGACACTGGAGGATATGTTGAGGACTTGCGTGCTGGATTTGGAGGATCATGGGAGAGCCATTTGCACTGGTAGAGTTTCATACAACAACAGCTACCAGGCCAGTATTGGTATGTCTCCTTCGAGGCGCTATATGGACGACGATGTCGCACACCGCTCTTTTGGGATGATGTGGTGGAGACAGAGTTATGCTTGGGCCAGAAATGATCACGGATGCAGCAGAGAAAGTCGGAATGATCAGAGACAGGCTCAGAGTAGCTCAGGACAGGCAGAAACACTGGGCTGATGCTAGTCGCAGCCGATGGAGTTTCGCAGACGGTGATATGGTGCTAGTGAAGATATCACCTACTCGAGGGACGATCCGGTTCGGACGAGGAGGAAGCTGAGCCCCAGATACATCGGGCCGTTCGAGGTACTTGGCAGGATCGGAGAGGTAGCTTACAGGGTTGCACTTCCACCCAACCTAGCAGGAGTTCACGTCTTTCATGTATCTAAGCTGAGGAGATATGTTCCAGACCCCAGTCATGTGCTAGATCATTCAGAGTTGAAGGTCGGACCGAGCCTTACAGTTCTGAGCAGCCAGTGGAGATATTAGACCGGAGAGAGAAGAGGCTGAGGAAAGGTTATACCCCTAGTACGAGTAGCTTGGAGCCGTCACTCCCCAGGTGAATCTACTTGGGAGAGGGAGTCGGACATGAGGGAGAGATACCCTTACTTGTTCGATCCAACCGCTGCGAGGGAACCACCCGTTCCCGCTTGATACCTTAGAGGTTAGTTTCGATCGCAGCCTTAGTCATTTTTTGGCATTACTTGCTATATTAGAATATTGTCGGGTCTTCAATCCTTGTGAATTTCGAGGATGAAATTTTCAAGGAGGGAAGTCTTGTAAGCCCCTGTTTTTCAATTTAGTTTTATTAGTGCTAATTAATTTTTAATGCTAATGTTGGCCTTAAAATATTTATTAGGATTTTTAGGAATTTTCTATAATTTTTAAATGAGTTTTATATATAAAAATATCACTTTGCAAATTATTTGAAATTTATTAAATAGGTTTTGCAATTTTTGAAATGTTATTTATATCAGTTTGTAATTAGGAATTTGGTTTTAATTGAGGAATGCAAATATTATTTTGCATTTTTCACTGTAAAACTCCTTATGCAATTTCCTAATTCCCGAGGGTCCTATTGAAACTACCAAACCCCCCCCCCCACACGACCAGCTCTCTTTCTTCTCTCCTCTGAACTCACCAACCCCGTTGACCCCTGCCTCGACCGACTACGACCGCTGCCCCCGTCGAATCCGGCTGCCCCCACCGCTCCAAAGTCCCTAAATATCCTCTCTCTCCCCCCGACCTAGCTACCACCTCCACGACCACCCGACGACCGCCACAGCCCCCCCCCCCCCCCCCCCCGCCGCTCCTCCACAAAACCCTAGATCTAACCCTAGCTCCGGCAAGACCCCCAGCGCCGCCCCTACGCCGAGCACCACCGCCCGAACCACCACCGATAGGTTTGCCGCGCTGAGCCGCGCCCAGCGCCACCCGACGCCCTGACCACGACCATCCTCCACCGTCCAGAGCTCGTGAAACCCTCCAACCGTCGGACACGTAGGTAACACGACTTAAATCGTGTCCTGCGTGCTCGCCTTCACGCACAAGACTCGCCAGGACACAACGAGCATGGGTGTGCTCGAACACGCGAGGCAAAGCTCGTGCGTGTCATGCATAGCACAGACACGAGGATCCCTGTGTCCCAAACGTCCGGACACAGGCCGTGTTTATATTTTTTTATAATGTCTAACCTAAAACTAAATAATATAAACAAAACCCTATTCCTAACAGACGGGCCAACTGGCCCACTGGCCAGCGCGCAAGAACAAAACACCCCCTCCTCGCGCTCTGTAGGCTGGGTTCGAGCCTGCCTCTGTTTTCCTTTTTCTTTTTCTTTTTTCCTTTTTTCTTTTTTTTTGTTATTTATGTATATTATATATATATATGTATATACATATATTTGATATAATATAATTATATATACTGATTTTGTATATATACTTACTGTTTTTCTTATGTATATATGTATAGATACTTATTCCCTTGTACTTTAT